>PVHY01000940.1:0-184508 GCA_004024945.1 Uropsilus gracilis
TATATATATATATATATACATGTCTATATATATAGACATGTATATATATATACATACATATATATATATGGGGGGCAAATAAAGTATGGTTTTGCATGAAAATAGCCTTTGCTAGCTATCTCCTAAAAGTATGAAAGCTGGTTGGTTTTTGCCTCTGTGAGCATTCTATGTATTACTTAGCAGTAGTGCATCTAAAAATTAATTTGGTTCATGGCTATTAAAGTTAATGTATTGTTCCTTCACAGGTCTCATGAAACAATACCCTGCTGTTTTAAGGGTAAAAACAAAATCTTACTGGCGATTTTCACTTACCCACAAAACCAGGCTTTGCTTTTTTATCACCTTGTCCAACCATCTGGCTATAATTCTGAATTTACATAGTCTCTGTTAGGGCAGCTTGAAATGAAAATATATGGAGGAATTATTATAACTGTACCCTAGAAATAAAGATGACAAATGTTCATAGAATTTAAGGAGAGAAAAACTTATTTTCAAACACTTGGCTCTTTTGAGGTACAAGTAGACCAGCTGAAAATACTTTTCAAACAATAAATTCCTTTTTCTGTTCATGAGTTCTTATGCTTAGTTCTTTCCTATAGTTTTGGTTCAGCATGAGAATTTCCCTTTCCACTAAATGTCTTGTTAATATAGTGCCTTTTCCAGAGAGTATGTGTAATTTGTTACCCTTGAAACTTCAACTCACTTAAACTCTGAAGAAGACGTATAACCATGGCAGAAAGTCAAATCAAGGTTCAATATGCAAGGAAATTTCCAATTTCAAAAATTCAGAATAATGTTACAGAGATGAGGTAAGTAAAGTAAGTGAGGAGAATTGCTATGTGAACACAAATTTGTTATTTTCAAAAAATTGTATAAAGCATTTAATGATATCGATTAAGAAGCTACGCAAGTATGAACTTGTTAAAATAGCGACAGACTGAAATAAATGTTTATTCCCATTCTATGATATTTTAATCTGAAAGAGTCAAATAGGAGCAAGAATATATTTGCAAGTGACAAGCTTAACTGATAAATCAGAAGTCAGGGCTCAGCAGATCTGGATCCAAAATGCAATATCTATTTCATTAGTTGCTTTCATTAATCCTAAAACTATGCCAGAATCTGCTCAGTTACTTGGCAAAATGTGCCCTTTTTATGGGATATTTTGGAATATTACAAGGAACACCTGACAACATAGAAAGACCCCTCCTCCTTCATGAATATGAAATACTTTAAAACATGAAATACAGCTGAAGAGAATGCAACGAGAATAATTTATACATGTTGGGAAGAGGATATAATCTTGGGGTGGAAAGTTTTGTGCTTAAAACTCTTTTTTGATAAGGTTACATTGTATCCGAATAATTCACATGGACTGTTTCCTGAGAACTAACATTACCTCATGAGCAAATAAGAAATATAAACATATCTTGCCCCCTCATGTTTCCATAATTATCTGTGAAAATGATCTCTCTAAAGAGTATCTTAAAAAACAGTTCCACTTAGGACACTCATAAATGGTTCAGTTCCCTGGTCAGGTCAAAAACATATGGAACAAAACACATTTTTAAATATATTTTTAAAAAAATTTATACATAAATGTCACGTATTTGTAGTCCCAGGGATTTACTCCCCCCCCCATTCCCCTTTGCCCCCTGTCCCAAGTTGTGTGCTTCAGTTTGGTGTTTAGCTTGTTTTGACTTTTCCCCATGGCTTTTGTTTATTTTTTTTCTATATCGCGTATCTTAATGAAACCATTTTAGTTTCTGTCTTTTTCTTTTTGATTTCTTCTAAGTTATCATAAAATCATCAAATTTGTCATTTTTAATTGATGAGTAATATTCCATTGTGTATATGTACCACATATTTTTTTCATCCAGTCATCTGTTTTGGGACATTTAGGTTGCTTCCAAGTCCTTGCAACTATAAATAGTGCTGCAGTACACAGGTGTGGGACAGAAAATTTAATGTAAAAGGTATTAATAGCATTAAGGATTTCCGTGTTTCTGATTACTCCCAACTCTTAGTCTTTAAGTGATAGTCTGAACTTTCCATTGGAATTTAGAATTTTGTTGATGCTAGATTGCTTCCAAGAAAACCTGGACAGCAGGTCTCAATATCAAGTGATGGGGAAGGTTCTGGTGGAAGTGTTGTCAGTCAGAGATAACATTAAAGAACAGGGTAAAGTTGAATTAAAAAAATCCTTGATCCTGTGTTTCTTGTCTCTCTTCTACATAGAATATAAGTTCTGCCATTGCAGAGAGTTTTCCCTTTCTCTAGTATCTAGCAGAAACACCTTCCTGAAAGGCACACTACCAAATTTTTCCATAGTCTGAGAATTCAGAATACAGAATTCTTACAACTTTAGTCATCACCTCCTCAGAAAAAGGCCTGATATGTTAGAATTTGTTAGAAGTACACTACTTTACATCATATTGTGCAAAAAATCAAATTCTAAAATCTTCCTACCAAAATAAATATTAATTTCAATTCTGTTTAAATAGATGTTTTAAAGAACTTAAAATTGCAGCAAAAATGACATTTTAAAAAATTTATGTGCTACATATAAAATGCCTTTGCAAGTTTTCTTTACAAATACATAAAAGACATCAATGAATCTGTAGTAAATTTCGTAAATTTACTAATTAATTTAAACATCTAGATTATTACTGTTGTAGTGAGTGATGAGAACAATGATGTACCAACACAGGTTATATATATGTTGCCTGCTTTTTGTTTCATTTTTACAATCATCTCTCAAGGGGAAGTATAGTTTTCTATTTGGAAACAAGAAAATTACGGCTCAGTGAGAATCAGAAACTTGCAAGGATTATTGACAAGTGATTTGGTGCTTCTGCTACATAGGTCCAAGGTGTAGTTTATATGGAGTGCTTATTTTGGACAGTAAACAAAAGTTTTCTATGCTTCCCATGTACAAGGGTAAACCAGCCTGTTCATGAAGCCAAATGTAGTGCAGGGGTCAGGCTCACTAATCTGCATAGATTCTTAATAGTCCTAGTAATTACAGAGACACACCAGGCATTTGGGGGTGGGTCAGGGGTACTGAGAGGCAGGTAAGATCCCCAGCCTCATAGAAATCCTCATTATGTTTCTCTAGGTCCCCTCACAGGTGTTCTCTTGTGCTTATCATCCTGTGCTTGTTCTTTATCCCTCCTCTCCTGGGCCCATCTGTGCACTTACACATGCACGCACACACAGGATCCACAATTGTGGGAAGACACAATACTCCAGGTGCTGATATACAGGCTAAAGAAAGAAAAGGCCTGAATAACTCACTTATCCTACTCCATGTCACAGATTACAAACCAGCAATCTTATGTAAAAAATACATCCTGAGATCCAGTGTCCAGGTAAGCTCTATTTTTGAACCTCCCAGCATATGTCAGATGGAAGGTGCTCCTCTTATTACACTCCACAGCAAAGCTGACTGTCTGGAGAGCCAACCTAATCATCACTGATCTACCTAGCTGACAGTGTGAAAAAATGTGCATTGTTATGCTTTGCATGCATACTTATTCATGTGCTCTTTAGAGGACAAATGGAGTCAGGTCACAATGTTAGTTCCTACACAGAGATATGGCTCTTCTACCCCATGTAAAGATGCACTTCTTATTTATAAGGCACATTTAAGTTTTTAACAGAATATTTATAAGCTTTCTTAATAAAGAAGAGGCAATCTTACATGCTCTTTCATAAACATGATGCATGGGGCAATAAGGTGATGTGATGGATCTAGGTGGAAGGAGTGACACCATGAATGTTCAAAGACAAAGAAATAAGAATAATGAATTCCTTTGTAAATTACACTTTATCCACTCAAGGAGACAAATTCCCATTATCTTCTACCCATATTATAAAGATTGAGTTCAACTGCTCTTGAGATTTTCCTATACGATAATGCTCTTAAAGGCAACTTAAATGGCAGACTGTTTTAATGTGATCAGTCTTTAAAGCTTCCTAGCACTTGATTTGTAAGATCTTAGAAGAGAAACCCTGTGCCATCTGTTAGTAATTCTGTTAATGCACACCAGATTATTTTACAAGTGTACAATTTATCATATTATCAAATTCTTTGGGTTTAAGGAGATAAAAATTGAAGTGGTCAGATGTTACCAATACAGTGTTAGTATTTTTAAAGCAACCAGTCATCAAATAAAAGAAATACAAGATCAGCATTAGATTTGAGATGACGTCAGTCTCTGAGTAAAATTTGGAATTATTTTTTGAGAAGGTATCTTTAGTTAAAGTGATAATAAGGATAAGATGGAAAAATAGATAAAGTAAATGTTAGCTAATTATAAATAGTAAAAAAAGAAAGTCCAATCTCAATGGAAGTGATCAGATTAAAAATAAGTTAAAACTTGAAGGTTTACATTTTCTTTGATTTTGGCATTTTGAATTCTGATTTAAGGAAAGAATGCTTTGTAAAATCAAGGGCACTTTTGAATCTTTTACATTTATTTTTAAATAACCATTCTGCTCAGGGAAAAAGCAAAGTGATGCCAGCATCACGAAAGTAAGCCATAAATTATAAGCAATTAGAAAAGTCAACTTCTTGAAAACAGAATTTTTCAAAAAATAGTTTGTTACAAACCTCGAGATCTATGAGCAAGCTTTAATACAAATTTTAAAACTATCGCTAAAGATCCATTTCATCAAGGCTTAGTAGTAAAAATAAAATATGCTACTTAGAATATCATCCTTGAAACCACAGCAGATTGTACCTTTAATCTGGCAGACTACTTCACCCTGTAATTAAACAAAGCACTCACAAACAGTAGTAAAATTCCACTAGTCCTTGGCTATTTGGAGAAACTGAATGGCCTGATCAAATATAACAAAGTGCTTGGAAACTGAAGAAACAGCTACATGAGTGAGCATGGACTGGAAGGAAAAAAAGGGGAAGATGTTGCAAGTTTGTCCTTTGTGTTGGTATATTGAATGCAACTGAAATGCCTGTTACAGATTTTGTCATCTGACTATTGGTGTCCATTTTGGAGTTTCCTTACTTCTGGCTAGTGGGCTGTATTGATAATTACTCTGAATCATGAGTGACTGCTATTATTTATCCCATTATTCAAATTCCTGAGTCACTCTGTACTTCTGGTAGATGAACGTGGATGAATCATGGGCACTAAGAAGCAATATGCTTACACCTCAGGTTTGGCTCAGAGAATTTCCATCTTTGGCAAAATTCCAAGGTAGAAGGCAGACGTAAAATTCCAAGGTAAAAGGGTAGCTAAGGCATCTGCTGGGCACTCCTTTAAAGATGCTTTGGGTAAAACATACATTTGGGTAAAATTGGATTTTGGGAAAACAGTCAAAACTCTTTTGAGACAACTCATTTAGGAAAAAATATTTCAAAGGGTCAGAAACCTTTCAACAGACAGAATACTAACAACCAGCACGCAACTTGAAACAGCAACATTATACACTAGCAAAACTGTTCAAGCATATGCTGATTTTTCATTTATGTTAGGACATTTACTCATATACAAGATCATCATACTTCTTAGAGGAAATGTAACAATTTTTATGCTACATTATTTCCTAATTCTCACAAAGATTGTTGAGTTAGAAAATATTTTAACTGGCAATCTTTGGCCTCCACTACTTCACCTCTTCATCCAAACTTAACTGCACTCTCTGTAACTTTATACAGACTTAGAAGGACTTTATTAGAATGATAGACTTTATTAGAATGATACTTCTGTAACTTTATACAGACTTAGAAGGACTTTATTAGAATGATGTCTAAGCATCAGAAGGAACCCAGACACAAATGCAGACTATAAATTGTTGATCCCTGGTACATGTCACACAGGAGGTTAGATTTGGTGGACACTTTGAGTTCTTCTTATTCGCTAAAAATCCCTCTTCTCTCAGCTCTCTGAACCAATATCAATGCAAAAGGAGCATTAACAGGAAATCAAAACAGGAGCACTATGATATAACTAAGTCCTAACAAGGAGGCTGTCACTGGAAGTCTTCCAAACATGTTCACTGCTTGGTTATAATCTCATAATGATCTAATAATTACTCAGGGAATAGATTATTATTACTATTACTATTATTTTAACAATTAAAGGACCTAATGAAGAACTGTTAATACTGTTTCAAAAAGTAGTTTCAGATAGAAAACATTTTTCTATCCAGGCGTGGTGGCGCACACTTGTAATCCCAGTTACCTGGGAGGCTGAGGCTATGGCTGGGGATGACTTGATTCCCCAGGCTAGAGATAACCCTGGGAAACATGGCGAGACCTAGTCTCTTAAAATTTTTTTAAAAAACAGAAGAGATTTTTTCCAATCTATGGCCATCGATTAAACTTAATTTATTTAAATTCCTGCAATTTACCTTTATTTTTTGAATGACATTGTGAGGCAATCTCAGGCATATAGTAAACTTAAGATGAATAGTTATGTTCTTAATAATTCAATAAAGCAAAAATGTACACAGAATAATCAATTTATCAATTTATACCTAATGGATTAATAAGGAGTGCTAGTAAATTCCATTTTTAAAACAAAGGTCTCCGTGTTAATACGACAATAAGGAAGATTAAATGTAGGACACAAAACAATGGGTAAAAGTAAATGAAATGAATGTAGTAAAACATTTTATCTGCGGATATTTTCGTTGTTGTTAAGACCTATCACAATCAGTTTTAAATGTCATTTTTGAAGGGTTGATCAGATCTACTATGGCATGGGAAAACTCAGAACAGGATTGAGCATGGCGATGAGTGGCCTAGCTCTTAATCCTGAATCACAGATTCAGTGACTCAGGGCAAACGAAATTTCCTGACTTCCCTTATGGTGAAAATGAAAGAAGGGGCTTGCTTACTCACTATTCCTCAAATCACTCCACATCAAGACCTGTGAATATTTTGTCACACTTACAGAAATGTATTTACTCAGAGTTAATGTGTATAATATGTATTTCTTCTCTGTTAAGTCGGTGAAAAATCATGATTTCAATACAGAGGAATTATGTGGCTGATGCCCACTTCTGTTTTGTAGGAAATAGAAAAGAAAAAATATAAGTGCACATGGAAAAATCATGTTCAGATTCACAGGTTTCAACTCTGGGTATGCTGGAAGACACCATTTCTGATTTATATATCATTCATTAATATTTTCTCAAGAAAGATGTATTGAGCTTCTACCATAAGACAGACCTAAAGAATACATATCACCTTTATGAGTCATGTATATTAGATGAGGAATGTATAAATGATGGCTTGCAAGGGTTAAAAGAGATATTTGAAAAAGGTCAGGGAACTATTATCAGGAAGAAAAATCTACTGCAGATATAGTCAAGGTTTACAGAAGGCTCTGCTGAAAAAGATGCCTTTAAATTGGTACCTAAAAATGGGTGAGTTAGACAAAAATGTATGGAGATCACACCATTCCAGGCAGAGGCAGGAATATATGCAAAGACTCATAAATTAATACTTTTAAGTCTTGGCATGCAAGTTTTTCAATGGACATCTAACACATACATAATGGAAAGCAGCAAGTAAAATTAAATGAAATTATGTTTGTAAATATATGGTCTGCTATACTAACATGTGTGCTAGAACTGATAATGCCTTCATATATTAAAATCTTTTTAAAACAGGACTTGAAGTTGACAGGTAGGTCTGAAATGTAGACTTTTTTTTTCTAGTTTCAGTGCCAACATGAAGGGAGTACAATGCCATTTTTGAAATAGAATTACAAATGTTTGGAAAGGAGCAGGATGTCCCCAACTGTATTTCTCAATGCAGTTCTTCTGAATCACAGCATTTATCAATTCCCCTAAGAATGGTACCTAACTAGAACTGTTCTGGTTGCACCAGACAAATCAATTCATTATACATAGCTTATGCTTTAGGCCATCAGGGCTTAATTAGCCTGTGAAATCACCAGTGGATTCTTTCATTTCACAATAAAGATGTACATAGTACTCAAATTAATTTAATACCAACATGATTATAAAATTAATTCTTTCCCAAATATTCATCTATACAAAATAATAATTTTGATCTTGTAGACACTGCAACAGTTTTGAATCAGAAAAAAAAATGTAGAAATTTAGACAAAGCATATATAATGTCATTCACTTTATATATTTATAGAATATTATTTCATTAGAAAATTTGAAATTAATTGTTGTGGCAAAACAGTTTCTAATGTTCATTTTCCATAATTTTTTGATGATTAAATACATCCAGAGTTCAGCAGGTATACTAACAAATGCAAAACCCAAGACACCCATTGTTAATATGTGTATCACCATATACAATGATACTGAATTTATATTTTCTCACTGGATTCCCACAACAAAACTGCCAACTGATATAGGTATTACTAGATAATCCATTTCAGACAGAAGCAATGACATTTACAGAGATTAAACATCCATGAGATCATCCATTTAATACATTGGTTGAATTCAAAGTTATAATGTGATCTATACTGCTCAAGAATATGTTTTATTCTATCAATCCACTGTATCTCAATTATCAAATTTAAACATTAGGACAAGAGAATGGGATATAAGTTCACTTTTTAACTCATGATTTTGATTCCATGATTTTTATTGAATAAACAAAGTTATATTTTTAAAGTTTTATTCTTAGAGAGATAAAATGTATACTATGAATCATTTTTTTTTTTGTCCAAGATCAACAGAAGAAAAGAATTCCATTTCACTATACCAGTTTCCTGTGACCTTCACATAGAAACCTATGCATATTTTTTGCAGGAAGACAAATATAAATTGTCAGGGAAGGGGCTCTATGACATCAGTGGCATTAACTGTGTTGATTTCCTTTAGGTGTGGGAGGGGGAAAGGAAGCAACAGACAGGGAACAATGAAAGAAATTGGAAGACCAGAGGGAAGCACTAATCGAAGGAAGGGAGGAGAAGCAGATGGCTGAGGAAAAAGACATGTGGGAATTGGGGGAAAGGAAGCAATTGGCAAGGAGAGAGCTGAATGCCAAATTTGTGAAGGATCTGGAGGACACCAGGGATTTGGATGGGATGTGAGTCAGCTGCTTTTTACCAAAATATCACACCAACAAGGGAAATCAAAGAAACCTACGAAGACACACAGAAAACAGAAATGGACTAGGAAAAGAACTGACAACATGTTGCTGTCTAATAATCATACATCTTTTGCATGGGAATGGGAAAAGTTAAATACTTTTTTTTAGTGGATAATTGACTTTTTTCTCCTAACTTCACCAGTGATTTATAAATCATTAATTTTCCTATGACGGAAATGCTATAGGTACATCTATTTACTTTGAATACTTGTTATCTTGTATGAATGTGCCTTCTCATTCATGCATAAATGAATTCCTTTAAATAATATAGAATGAGGGTAACCAACACACCAAGTTTTACAAAAATTTATTTCTTCCCCCCAGAACTAGATATTTTCAATGCTATCATCATGATAGTTCCAGGAAACCAGGATGTTTGATCATCCCATTAAATTTAAACACATCAAGAATTATACTCACTCATCATGTTAAGTTACATATTTTTAGACTTTTTTGAAAGAATTAAAAACTCTTACATTATTGAGTATTAGATGAAATTTACAATAAAATGGTTTCTTGATATGGTTTTGATGCAAATAAACAACTTATAATATAATAAAATTATTTTCTATCATCTATTTTATAATCAAGAGAAAATCACAGAAATAAAATATGTAGGACATATAGAATATGGGTAGCCTGTGACTTTGAGTAAAGGTAGAAAAGGGAATAAAATTTTTAAGGCATACCTTGTATCAAAATAATGTCATTCAAAAATATTTATTCTAAAGTTATATGTTAAGATGGAAAAATTGTATATTTTTTATTTCTAAATTTTAGTTTTAAAACACAGAATTTCAAGCATGATATACTGAATGATTTTTAAGCTCTTCCACTAAACACTAAATTAAATCAAGATAAACAATAGCCAAAAGTTATTTGGAAGAAACTACTGAATCTCATCATTAAATCCAGAGAGAGCTCACTATTGATAGTGTATTGTTATTGTGTTGAGTTTTACTGTATTTTTTTTAGTTTTACTATTTTTCATTGTGCCTATCAAAGTTAATCACAGCAATCACAACGTTTTCTTTATTTCAACTTCCCATTTATTAAATGATGCCTCATAACTGCTTAATTTTTCAGCAATAATTTTTGAAATGTATATAACGACAATGTTATAACCTGGCTAACCCACAGTTTGGATAGTTAATATAAAGCATCAAATTTTATAGATTTTTATTAGATTAGCATCACTTTTATTACTGGTTCAAAATACAGACTAATTCTCAAATGTACCAAACCCATTTTTAAGATATCAACACCTCCACTGTGTAAACTATTCCATATCCTAGCAAAATTAAAGTCAGCAATTCATAGTGAAAAGTAAGAGCTAATGTTAGCATGACTTTAAATTAGAAATGATAGCATGATAAAGTGTGTGTGTATATAAATTGATATGACACAATATCAATTTTTTGTTGAAAAAATTAGAGGTACCCACATGATACCTCTCCCAGGAACTTGGAGCTAATGGTGAAATTTTACCATTTATATTACAGAGTTGCAACAGGATTAAAACGATCTCTCAGATAGATAGATACAATAGCATATAATAGCTGTTACTATCATCATCATTATCATCATATTCTTTTGGAGACTAAGTTGACATGTATAATTGTCCATAATGGAAAGAAAATAGTCCATTTGTTGAGTTTTTAATGGGACTAAATATGACAATAAAAAGCACCTGGTACACAGCAGCTATTTAATATGCAGTAACGTTTGCTACTGTTACTGTTACTATGGTAGATAAGCAAATTGTCAGTGATTCTACAATAAAACATTTCTAAAACTTGGCATAATTATTTAGAATTTTTCAGATTTATAAATGGTGGTTTTTTTCTTGAAATCATCTTATGATTTGAAACCATTTCATGATAGACATAAGTGGAAGAGCTAAATACAAACCTTAAAGTCTAACTTCCACAATATTCCATAAAAATTTTATTAGTTTATTCCAGCTGTTAAAATTTTATTTTTATTCCTATAGATATTCATTTAATAATTTAAATAAAGTTTTAATTTAGTTCTCAATGATAAGGTCTTAAATGAATACATATTCATATATTTAGTTTTTGTTAAAATAATGGTACAGTTTGCTATTTTACTTTATCACATTGAGATAAACCAGATAGTTGTTCTTGTTTTATTAGGCAACACCTTTATGTTTTAGTTTATGAATACATATGTTCTTTTGCTCATAATAATCAAGTAAATAAGTGTTATTTACAAGCTATCCTTCATGAGAAAGTGGCAATTTCATTCTGTCTCTATGCCTACAATACTACTGAGCAGTTGTTCATCTTAGAGCCCCAATAAAAAGATATGAGAAACTAATACCTAAGACCCTGCAATTGTATGTGACTCTCAAAATTGTGTTAATTTAAAATAAACTTACTATTTTCACTAAAATAACAATACGAAAATTACTCAGGTCATTGTATATAAAGTATAAGGTGAATTTTTTGTACTGTAATAGAATGTTTGTTTATTTATTCATTTTTTATTGAGGTAATGTTGACATGTATCATTGTTTGATTTGAAATTATAGGATCTCACCCCTCAGGTGTTGTTACTATTTTACCATCGTTATCATAATGCACCCACCACCAAAACTCCCACAGTTCACCATGTTGTTCCCTCCCCATTTTGTTCTTGTCCATATACCTCCTTAACTAGAGCCTCAGTTCTATAGTCAGTTTTCAAGGGTTAGTTTTTCAGTTTGGGTTTACCTTTTGTTTGGATTCTCTGTATTCCACGTATACATATCTGAATTCCGTGTATAAATATCTGAAATTCCACATATAAATATCTGAAATCATCAGCTATTTATCTTTCTCCTTTGATACATTTCATTTAGCATAATACTTTCCAGCTCCATCCATGTTGGCACAAATGCAAACATTTTTCTTTTTGATAACTGAATAATATTCCATAACATTTATCTTCTTGATCCACTCTTCCATATAGTCAGTAAGGTTGGCCACATATCCTGACTAATATAAAGAGTGCTGAAATGAACATGGGATGCAAGGTTTCCTTCAAATTAGTGTTTTTTAATTTTTCCAGGTAGATACCTAGGAATAGAATTGCTGGGCAATATGACAAATTCATATTTAATCCTTTGTGAAATTTTTATACTGATTTCCAAAAAACTTCTATACTGATTTCCAAAAAACTCTCACTTGTTTATATTCCCACCAACAAACTAAAGAGTTCTCTTTTTTCCATTCCTCATCAACACTTGTCATTTCTGGTCTTTTTGTTAGAGGTGTGAGGTGTCATCTCACTTAAGTTTTTATATGCATTTCTCTGATAAGTGATGTTGAACATTTTCTTATTTGTTTGTAAGTGATCTTAGATCTTCTTTGCAGAAGACCCCAGTTAGCTTCTCTGCTGGTTTTACAATGGGATTTTTTGTTTTCTTTTAGTTGATATGCACAAGTTCTTTTCAGATTCAATATCAGTTTTCTGGAGATATAGGATATACAGATATTTCCTCCTATTCAATAGGGTTTCTTTTAGCTTTAACTACAGTTTCTTTCACTGAGCTGAATCATTTTAGTTTAATGTAGTTCCAACTGTTTATATTTTTCTTTTGCTTTTCTCATTGTAGAAATGAATCCACAAAGACTTCTCTAAAATGTTATGTCATGAAGTGTTTACTTATGTTTTCTTCTATGTATTCTATGACTTTATGTCTGATATTCAAGACTTTTGTCCATTATATTTTAACTTTTTGTATTATAATAAAACAGTGGTCATGTTTCATTCTTTATACATTAATGTACAGTGTGGTTAATTTTAATAAATTTAACACCATTTTTGTAAACTTTTAGTGCGAGTAACTCTTACCTCTTTGCTAAAGATGATTAATTTCATTTAGAAAAACCAAAATCATAAATATAAGTCAAAACCACAATAACACGATCTCATACAAGTTAAAATGAATACTATCAAAAAGAAGAAAAACAAGTATTCATGAGGATGTTGATAAAAGGGAATCCTTGTACTATGAGGTTTACAATGGAACAGTCACTATGGAAAACAGTATATAGATTTGTCAAAAAGTAAGTCCAGAAATACTATATGATCCAGTCATTCCACTTTTGGACATTTATCTGAGAATACAGAGACATCGATTTGAAAAGATAACTATTATCTTTTGTTTACTGGGATATTATTTGCTATAGCAAAGATACAGAAACAGTGTTCATTGATAGGTAAGTGAATAAAGATGTTTTATATATGTATGATGGAATGCTATCAGCTTAAGAAAAGAAATATTACAAGCACAAGGACACGATGGAACTTACAGGGATTATTCTAATTAAAATAAGCTGTAGAAAGTAAAATGTGCATAATTTCAATCACATGTGGAAGATAAAGAAGCAAAACAAATGAATAAACATAACAAATCCTTTGATTTCTGTAACAGAGTGACGGTGAGCAAAGGGACAGTAGGACAAGAGGACAGGTTAATTGAGTAAGTGGGTGAATTGTATGGAGATAGATGGAAACTGGACTTACAGTGGTGATTGTGATGTAGTGTGCACCCATGTCAAGATATGGAGTTCTATACCTGAAATTTAAACTATGTTGTAAACTGTTACTTAAATTGAAAACATAAAAAAAGCATTCTAAATTCATCCTAAAATTTATCTCTGGGTTTTGTCAGTGTTTTAAAACACTCTTATAATTGATAACATCACATATAATTAAGGATTTTGCAATGTAGTAAAATATTTGTGATGTCAACTTTCAATATATTTTTTCTGTAACATTAAAATTTTAATTATATGATAAGACATAAAATGTTTTCAGTATTTTATGTTCTTTTTACTATCTTAATATTTTTATTTTCTACCCTTACAAAATAACCTAAAATTTAAATATAAAATTTCCCAAAGTGAATTTTATGAAATTTATAAAATAAAATAAATACATAGTTTTTTTGTGAACACTGTCAGAATGCTGTTTTATATCAAAGAACACACTTAGGTCTTCTGATTTATTTGAGAATATTTTGTTTATTAATAATAATGGATATGATTAAGTCTCAGCCACATGAGGCAAATCTACTTAATCCAGTCTGCCAGTTAAACTATTTCTATTTCTAACTCAAAATATAAATATACTTATGTCTGGGGAAAAGAAAGAACACTAGAAACAAGCATCATCTAAGGCGTCTTTTAAATTAGTCTAGAAATACGTGCCAAAAGAGTTCTAAAAGATTCTCCTGTCAGGTAGGAAAACAAGAAAATGCTATTTATATATTCCTGGTTTATAATCATCATAGATCTAAAATTTGGCTCAGAATGCAGGTCAATATAAGAAAGAAATGACTTCAGAACATCAAAAAATACAGGTGCAGCTACAATTCAATTACATATTCCCCCTTTTGGTAGGGTGTGTCTTTGTTCTCACAGCTGGGAGAGTCGTACCTTAAATTTTCAACAAAGAAAGCCACCACATTAAAGAACTCTAGAAATTCCTATAACCAAAACTGTAGCAATAACCATGCAATCTTCACTTGCCTTTCATAAAGATATTATGTGCTTTAATCTCCTGTTTTTCTACACTCAACACATTTGGCAAAGTACATTAACAATAGAAATGAAAACAATCATTTGAAAACAAAGCTAGGGAAAGAAGAATCCCATAAAATATTTAATAACCAACATCTCTTAAGAATTTACTTTCGATTTTGTATGAAAAAGCTCAGAAATAACATAAGGCATTCTGTTTCTGTTTTAAGATTTTGTTTTAATGACTCAGTTTTAGTTTTGCCTAAAGAAAGAAAATTTTAAAAAATTATGACCTATATAAGAATAGTAACTTTGAAACTAAACTGCTGATTTTTAGTCATTTCATTGCCCTGCATGGATAAATACACTTTTTACCTCTAGTGTTTTATCAGTTTTAAGAGTCATAATTTACACAAAACACACAGATGGTCTTAGAAACTGTAAAAGTTTCAGATGTTACTACTTTCTAGCATATGGAACACTATCGTGGATCATCGTTTTGGCAGCATTTGAATGATTTTTAAATTATGTATATATTAACTTCTTGGCATCATTTCATAATGATAGGTTTTTGCAACTTTAATTACTTGATTGCTGATTGGAGGTGGTTCTTATACTGACTTAATTACCAAGGGGACAGAGGAACTGGTAGTCCGACTACAGAATAGCCTCCCTATAGATAGCAAAAGGTAAATGGTGAGACTGCAATAAATTAAGCATTTTGGCAAAGACCATAAAATTTATTCTAATTCAATGTATTACAACAGGAAGTTCCAAGGATTTTTTAAAATTAATTTTACTATTATAGGCTTAAATTGTTAAAATCAATTACACATACACGCACACACACACACACAAAATGCACAGGTGCACACAAACACAAAACACTTAATATTAAGACCTTTCAAAAGGTGAGAATATAATCACCTCTGGGTTTTTCATTTTAAGTCTATCACATGAGATACAATATAAAAAGAATTATATAGACTCTGATTCTGACTTCAGCTTTCTGTTCTCTCCCCCAGACCCCTCCTCACCAGTTCGATGAGGTTTAACCCCACTGCTCCACTGCAACTTCTTACCAAGGTCATCTATCACTGACAGTCCAACTGTTCAATACAACGGTCAGTTCTTCAACCCTATATTACTTGATATACCGGATGCCACTGGTTGAGTCATTGCCACACCCTTAAAACACAGTCTCCACTTATCTGTACTTGTGGTTTCTCCCCTCCCTTGCAAACTGTTCCTTCTCCGTCTCCACTGCTCTTTCTGCCTCCTGTACCTGAGAATTAACCATTGGATCTTTTTCTAATTCCATGTATAACCACTCCCTTCATGATTTTAGTCAACCTTCTTTAAATAATACAAAGTAAACAATACTTGGAAATGACTTCCATATTCATTAGTCTAGGTTACATTAGTCTGTGGTAAGAAATTTACCATGACTTAATGCAAGAATTTATTTTTCATTCAATTTTCATGTTCATGGAAGAGAGGGCTATGGGGTGGAAAGTTCTGCTCCATAAATTCAGAGCCCAGTTTCAGGGTATCCTCCATGTTGTCCTACATGGTGAAATAGTATTGGAGGTTCACTCACTAGTATTTAATTTCTTTAATTTCCACTCATAGCCCATGAGATTGAACTAGTCAAGTTGGTCTGCCTCAAAGCAAAGAAACTGGGAAGCAGTCTTTCATCTGCCTAGAAAGACTGGATGATTGCAGAGTAATAGGAACTTGTTATGTCTACCACAACTCAATTTTTTCTCCAGTCTGAATGAACCTCAACTCTGAAGTTCTGACTCACATTTCCAACTGCCTATTTGACATTTATACTAAGATATCTAATATGAATTTCAAAATTACCATGTCAGAAAGTGAGTTCTTGATACTTTCCACCCCAAATCTTCTATAATTAATGTCATTTTTGTCTTTTTAACTGATGAATCTTTTTCTCACAAACCACATCAATATGCTAATAAATTACATTCACTAGTGTTTCATAGCAGATCCAGAATCTAACCACTCCTCTCTACTTCTACACTTAATAAAACTGATCTAAACCACTATTTCCCTATTGCCTGGATTACTGCAAAAGATCCCAACTGGTTACCCTGTTTCTGCCATTTAGTGCACTCCCAAGGCAGCACAGTATTCAGATCAGCAGCCTGTAACACTTTATAGCTCACCCAGAGGAAACATTGAATTACTAATTGATCCACAAAGTCCTATATTCAGTTCATATAATACGCCTCCTTCTACCTGCTATCTTCTGTTGCTCACTTAACAAAATTCATATTCACTACTTCATTTTGAGAGTGTAGTATGTATACTTCATCTTAGGGCTTTACATTTACTCATTTTGTCTTCTTAGGACAATTTTCTCTGAAACATTTATACTTTCCTCCATCAATTCTTCCAAGATTTTTGTGAAACAATATTCAGTCATCCTAATTAAACTGGAATTCTACCCTAAATCCAATTAATATTGTCTACCCCTTCACACTTTTTTAGAAGACTTGCTAAAGGACTAATAGATTATATGTTATACTATCTACTTTGATTTCATCTCATGTAAAGATAACCTTCAGAAGGGCATTCATTTATTTGGACTTAATGCCGCAAATGCTGAGAAGGCTATGTTGATTTGTATTCAACACAAATAGGTAATGAGGAAAAATATGAAGGAGGAGATGGTAATAATGAGTTCAGTGTGCTTGTGATAGAATCATTAGAAAAGTTAGATTTCAAACAATGATCGTAAAATGTTTTAAATATGTTTTAAGGGAAAAATATTATCTTAACTGTGCATAAATCTAAAAGGAATCTAGTTTTGCTATCAAGAGAAGCATTTGTTCCTGTATGCTCTAAGATCCTGTATTCTTGACTCCATTTTCTAAAACCAATTTTGCAAATTGAGTTCATTTGGCTTGTGACTTTCCAGCAGTTCTTAAAAGCAGAATAGGTGATCTTCACCTGAAATTTTTGAATTAAAAAAATCCTTTGAGATCAGAGCAGGAAAATGCTTAATTTTCTTTTAAAGTCCCTAAACTCTTATCTACCACAAACTTTTCAGCTGCTTTCCCTATTAAATTTCCAAGCCAATCTGCTAGCTTTTCAGAAATAGTGAAGTACTTATTAGGAAATTGTAGTCTATGTTTTAACTTTGTTTCTCCATAATATTAGCAGCAGCCTTTTCCTTACACATCCTCCCAGGAACTTTAAATCTTTGCTAAAAAATCTGTAATGGGCAGAGTGGATGCATGGAAAAGGAAACTGGAAAGGGGAATATAGTATCTTAGATACTTCTGCAAACTTGTCACAAGACAAAGAAAAGAAGCTACTTAGACAGTAAGGAGGTTAAGAAGTACACATATTACATAGTGTAGATAGCATACTTTCATACTTATATAACAACAGGTATTTGAAATCTAATAATGCTGTCAAAATAATTTAGAATGAGATAGATAAAACATTGCTAATCATCTAGAATGGGATTTTCTATTTCAAAAAGAATGCTGAACTCTATAAAAGAGAAAAATATAGTAGAAAAAGAAAAACTGAAAAATCCTGAAGTGGCTTAGGATGTTGTCTAGAAACACTGTACTATTGCATTCTAGTTTTTGACAAGTTTTATTGTTACACATGGAAATGTAATTATGTTCTGAGTTATAACTATTGAGATATGAAAATACTAACACCGAGACATTATCATTGAAATGAGAGCTTTCTTTAGTGCTCTCCAAACTAAACATTTTCTTTAAGTTCATGTTCACATAGGAAGAAATATATTTACTAGAACAGTTGCTGATGCGGAGATAAAACATCCATTTTGTAGAAGAATCTACTTTTATTTCCCTTGTAGTTTGACAGATATATTCCCCACAGCTGACTGAAATACTCACAGTTATTCTCTCATCTTTATCATCCAGGGGAGAGCCATCTTTCTTCCATGAAATGGTGGGTTCAGGATGGCCTCGTGGAGGCTGGCATTCCATCACTGCAGGTTCTCCCACTGCAACCATGACATCAGAAGGATTTTGTCTGAAGTCATCCCGGAGAACTGCAGGAACAAGATTAAATTTTTAGATTCAATACTGATAGAATCCTTATCTCGAAGTATCAGCAAGAGACCTTTAGTATAAACTACTATTAATAGTCCCTCCCTCAATACAGTTGGGAGAATATCTACTTACTGACATGCAATTTAGTAAATACACATGGCTCCAAACAGAGTAGATATGATTTAATATTCTTCATAAACAGGTGGGCAAATGTTAACCTAGTACCCTTACAGCACATACTTGACTTATCTTGAACTTGGATTTCTTCTTTGCCACAGAATTACAACCACCCCTTACTGACATGACACATCAGGTTGATGAGCTCTATCATCAAACAAATTACATGCAAATACAAACAAAAACATTAAAGTTAAAAAGACTCCTCCAAACATGCATCCAATTACAAGATATTTTACAGATATTTCAAACTAACATACAGAGTATACTTATAATTAAAATGTGCTCACTATAAAAACTTTAGACGTACTTGCAAAACAACTATATTCAAAATACCATCTGCATTTTTCTAAGATCACTGAGTGAGAAAGTGCTAAAAGACACTAATAATACATAACTGCCAGCAACAATGTATGTCACTTTGTATACTCTAATATATATATATATATTTATCTCTGTTGGTATATATTATTTAAGTAACTACTTAAACCTATTCAGGGTAAGATATATTATCAAACCGATTTGTGTTTTAAGCTTACATTTTTAGAGAAGAAAACAATTCATTTCTTTACTCTCTACTGGACACAGATGCAATATAACATACTATAAAACATTCACTTTGAAACTGTTGCAATAAAGTGTAGAAAAGAAAGTAAGCATGTAACTTGAAAATAGTTTATACTGTAAACACATCAAACAAAAAGTTAAATACCCAAAACAAGCTAAGCACGAAACTGAAGCACACAACTTTGGGCAGGAGGGAAAGGAGGGAATGGAGGGGAGTGTAAGGGAGGAGTAAACCCCTGGGATTACAATGATGTGAAATTTATATATAAATAAATTAAGAAAAAAAGTTAAATATCACTTATTGTATGAGAAACACAAATTAAAACCACACTGAAATATCACCTCACCCCTCTGAGCATGACCCATATGAAAAAGAACAGAATTAACAAATGTTGGTGAGCTTGCAGCAAAAAAAGGAACTCTCATCCACCAATATAAAGTACTATAGCCCCTGTGAAAAACAGCAGGGAAACTTCTCAAGAAAATACATATGGGAATTCTATTTGACCCAGTAATACTAGTATTATTTATCCAAATAACATAAAAAAATCTATCATAGAAGAATTTGACTTTACCTAATCAATCAATTGCCCTATCGGAATCAACTCAAGTGTTCTTCAACAGATGATGGAAAGAGAACTGTGGCACATATATTCAACGGAATATTACATGACTGTGAAGAAAGAGAAAATGATAGCATTTGGGACAAAACAGACAGATCTTGAATTGATTTTGTTAAATCAGTCAAAATGTGGAAAATGGATTTCAGATGGCCTCAATCATCTGTGGAACATATATAGTCAAAAAATAATCATACAATTGAAGAAATAAAAATTTGAAGTTGTCAAAAAAAGATGGTTACCAGAGAGAATAGAGAAAGAGAGGAAGAAAAAGGAGATAGATGCAGAGGCAGATGGTTTATGGGTATAGGTGGTTTCATAAAATAAATAAAGGGAAAAAATACATCTATCTAACTATCTAAAGTAAACTTTGTTAAATTGAAAATTATAGCTACTATTCCACACAATAAAACATCAGAGTATAATAATTTTTATTAGACATACATAAATGAACACTACTTATAGGTGCTAAAAATATACCACACAATAAATATGACTTACAATAAAAAATAGTGCTTTAAAGGGATAACATTGTTAATTTATGATAACACCTCTGAAAAATTTTAACACTCTTGAAATATACAAAAGCAAAATAATTTTTTGATTAAAATAAATATTTTGCACCATTTTCTATTGGGTGAACTTAACATCAACTTGCTAATAACAGAACTTCTTTTCAAATTTACATAATACCTCAAATAAACCAATGAATAATAAAATCTCATTCAAAACTATCAAGCCTATGTCAGATAATTTTTCTCATTTACTATGGTATTTGGTCTTTTACAGTATATAATGAAAAGCTAACAAAATGTAATCCATTAAAGATTGTTGCTTAGATAATGTACATGTAATTATTTTTGCAGCTGTAAAGCATAAAATTCTACTATTGCCCATGGCTATAGTCAAACCTGCATAAAGTTATGAATTTGAGATTTGGTTCTCTTCTATAAAAGCAACCTTTTTTCCATATACTTGTCCTGAACATTTCCTTTTGGGGAAAACAGTGTCTGTCATATTAAAAAAATTATATAGACTTTTAGTTAAATTATCCAATTTTCTTAATTCATGTGTATATTTAAATAATTAAAATCAAATTCAAATGATTGGCAGCATCTTGGCACAAAAAAAAACTGTAGTAACTATAAGCATCTTCAAATACAGTTTTTTTTAAATCTTTTTATCCTCTCATATCCCTACTAATCAAAATGCATATGTTTGAGTAGAGTAGTATTAAATTGTAAAATATAGAGGTAATTTTCCAAAAAGATTTAGTGTTAGAAAAAGAAACCTGAATACATAAATAATCCAAGTAGGCATCACCTAAAATTTACTGAACAAACCACAATTCAACCTAACATTCTGCAATATATTTTTCAATGCTGATGTAACTTTTTGATACTTACAAGTTGCTAAATAAGATTTGGCTAAATACTCTTCACCCTTTGTTACTCTATTATTTTAGGAAAAAACATGCTTCACTAAATCTTTGAATCTTCGATAAGATTTTTTTCTTAAAAGATGATTAGAACTTAGGGATTAACCTTTAAAATCTATAAATAAAACACAATCATTTTCCTCTCTGAAAAAAATTTAATTCTAAGTTTTAATACATTTATCAAAATAAGTTTTAATGCAAGTTTTACTAAATTTCTCAAAATAAATAATCATGTTTTTACCAATGTTGAGAAAACAGGAGGCAAAAAAGAAAAAAATAGTAAGGTTAAATAGAAACTGTTTCAAGTTTTATGTAGACACGTATTTATTACTCACTCTTTAAGGGCATTGTGGGAAATTTTAGAACCGACTGAAACATAAAATTATAAAACCAGGCGGGAATCTTTGACAACATCTAATCTACCTAATAAACAGAGGCAACAGAGTCCCTAGAAACTCTGTCACTAGACTCTGTTATTTGTCAGGGAGATCAGAAGAAAACATAAATATCCCCATTTCCAACATAGTGCTCTTTCCTTGTTTTTCTTTTTTAACCACATCTGAATTTCACTGTGAAATTCAATTCTTCTATCTAATCCACTATATTTCCAACAAATCAACTCCATTGTTGGAGAAATCTTGATTTACTGGTGACTGTACATCAAAGTTTTATAGGCTCATAACCGCCCAATTCCAATAAGGTTCAAATCCTCCTAACATTAATTTTGTTCTCCAATCAAGTGGTGAGTATCTATGAGCTACTGTGTCTTCAATAACAGGCTCAGAATCTCAGTGAAGTTAGGGACCTAGGAGATGCATCCTCCAATATTTTGGTTTTAAAAATTAATAATCTAAATCTCCTCAGAAGAGAGGAAAACATAATACATACATAATAATGAAGATAACGAGAGCTAGTATTAGCAATATAATGTTAGTAATGATTGGCATTTTGAACATTTACCATATAAGGAATTAGGTCAATTATCAGTTCATAACCAGGTTGTGATATGAGTTTATTCTTCTCATTTTATGAAAGAGGAATTCATAAGAACTTAGCAGAGAAGCAAGAGTACAAATTTTAGTTCACCGAGAACTCTTCTCTATCAACTTGACCATCTGCCTGACCGCACATTTACATAGTGTTCATAATTCAACAAGCATAGCTACGATGATGTAATTAATATTTTAGGCTCCTTCCACTGGACCACAATTTGAATACAAACTTTCCCTCCAGGTAATAAACTGGTTCTCTTTGGATATATTCTGTATTCTTGTTTATTCTCAGATTTTTTTCACTCATGTTTAGAAAAGGCCATTTAAAACTTTCAGTGACATGGTGATAATTAGATTCATCACTTAGATTATGTATGTCTTGCTAACTTATTAAACTGATTCTTCATTTTCATTTGTGCAGACTGAAAAACCTGTACAATAAGCATTTAAATTAAATGTGGACATTTTAATTAGATGTGGTATCTTGAGGGGAAAAACAGAGGAAAATAATATGAAGTCGGGAAATTTTTTTCTATTTAAAAGGTTACTTAGTCAATGAAACTTAGCAGCATATAATAGTGAACTGTTGAATGAGGAAAGAAAAAAATAATCAATGAATCCCTTCACATATAGGCTCTATTGGAGATAAAAAATGAGGAAATATATTCACAGATGATTTTATAGATGCTCAGTAACATGCCTGTTATAGCGAACTACTTAAGTTGCTTTCAAATTTACTGATCACTTACTTGTCTTTAATTTTGACTACAGAAAATATTAGTCATGTCTGTGATACTTAGAGTTCTTTATATAAATTCCCACTTACATGCTGAAATAAATGCTATACAATGCACACATTTTTACTCAGCACAGACATTATAACTTCTGTATTTTCCTTGAGATGTTTACATAAAAATGTTGATGTCTGTCAAGAAGCAACAGTAAATCACTTTGTCATGAAATAGTAATACAACAGAGGTTTTTTAAAGTTTTTTTTGGGGGGGAATTAAGATGTATGTTTGGAAAACTAAATAAGAAAGTATCATACAGGCTTTTGTTATATTTACATTCTTACTTTTTAAATTCATAGAGCCATTCAGAAGTGTGAAGTGGATGATAATGTGTTCAAATGCTTTAGAAATTCTTAAGATAAAAGAATTCCAAATGTTTAAAAATATGCAACCAAAAACATGAATGTGCAGAGATAGCTCAGTCCACTGAAGAGGAAAACTGAAATTATATCATGTAAAGTAAGAGTTTATGTTTTATTATCCATCTTATCATCTTCTAAAACTAAGGATTCTGATTTTTTGAATGATGCATGCAAATACCATTTCTGTGTAAAGTGATGACTTAATCATGACTGTTTCCTAAAGTATATAGATTTACATTTTAAAATTTGACTGAATATTCTTCAATAATTATGTCATCTTCTACTTATGCCTTTTTTTTATAGCATGTTACTTTATTTTTAAACCTAAATTATACTTTGGTTAAGATCTTGGAAGAAAATATGCTGGTGAAAGCACTAATTTTCTCAACTACTAGAACTTTTGAAAATTGCAAAAACCTCCTATGCTCTACCCAAGGAAGTAAGTACAAATCTCTTCCACTCACCCTACTCACATCCCCGCACCAACCCACCCTAGACAAATGCACATTCTGAAAAAGTAATACATTATGGATAGTGGTGAAACATTGTGCAATCTTACAATAACAATGAAAATAGTGCACTGCAACAGAAATAGAAGCTATTACTATAATAAAAGCTATTAATAGCAATTTATTTGCATGTTTCATTTTCACTGAGGTAAGACAGGTTTACATCCTTC
This sequence comes from Uropsilus gracilis, assembly GCA_004024945.1. Lineage (NCBI taxonomy): Eukaryota > Metazoa > Chordata > Mammalia > Eulipotyphla > Talpidae > Uropsilus > Uropsilus gracilis. The sequence goes on from PVHY01000940.1 coordinate 24,337, forward strand.
TACTTGCTCCAAGGGTTGTAGTTTCAAATCTCTACATAACCATATAACATTGCAGGTTTGTTTTGAAAATAATACACACAGGAGGAGCAAGCAGTCATAAACGAAGTGGCAGGCTTCTCTTTCCACTGGGTTCCAGCAATGGGAACAATCCATCTTGGTCCTTTCACGGTTAGAATTATTTCCATATTGGGGCCAAGCTTAAACCACATTTGCATTTTTGAGAGACAAGGAAACCATAACGACACTTTTATGAAAACTCCCCATGACTTCCTGCATGTTGCATTATTTGATTATTTCACTTCAGGAATCAACAAAAGTATGACATATTCCCTAGTGTTTATTACAGTGGCACTACGGGATCAAGACAAAGGTACATTTGGCACAGACTTAAGTCATAAATCATAGAAAGGTGTGTGTCAATGAAGATCAACATCTAGACAGCTAAAATTCAGCAGACTTGATGTCTGGCGGATCACCAAAATAATGTACTGTCCAACTATATGAAGTTGCTAAAGTCATATGTTCTTATTAAAGATATAAGATCCTTATTATTTACTTTTTATACACTTTAAACTACACTATAAATTAAGTGGATTTATTTATGAAAAATACAAATTTTTAAAATATCATTTTATAGGATATTTTTGTGTTTAAGAATCAAAAGCCAGAAGTCAGGAATTTCAGAATCACAACACACACTCTCTCATTATGTTGTGATTTTAATAGGTATATTTGCAATGACTCAGTTATTTCCATACAAAACAAGATTTTTACACTTTATCTTGCTAGGGTTATTATATAGACTAATTATTTGGTGTTTATACAGAACTTGCCATTTATATGTGCATTACATCTGCAAAGAAGTATTACTATTAGTCACTATGTAAGGAATTGCCAAATTTCTCAGCTGCCAGTACAAATGGAAAAGAGGACAAAGAATGCCATTGATGAAGGTTTGTAAGTGCCAGAGCAAAAGTCACACTCAAGAGTAGCCTGGCAGGGTAAAAAAAACACAGACAAAATGAGGCTATCTGAGCCAACGGCCCCCAATGGGGGCAAGACATATGTTCTTTCTTTTATAAAATCCAACTTTCTATTTAACACCCTTCACTGAAAGAATCCTTGATAAAAATAATATATTTATGTATTTTTTGTCTGGCCCTTTGTACATGGCAGTCAATTCCATGAATATAGGGAATTGGTCTTTATCACTTTTATGTCTCAATGTCAAGAATAGTTATTCAGAAAATGGCTCAAATTATGTGCACAAAGTATTATATCAAATATATTCATTTGCAAAGTGTCACATAGAAATGGACTTAAAATTGGCATGTGTTGCCAGGTTCTTGGTCCTCGGGTATAGTAAGTAAACAACATGCAAATAAGCACACATAAGATATATAGTTATAACTGTGACAAGTTCATGAAGGTAAAGGTTAAGATATTGACTTAGAGACTAACAAGGAAGCTAATTTGGATTGGAAGTGAGAAAATACTGAAAGAGTCTAGGTAAGGCAGAAGCCTGAAAAATGAGTAAAACTTATCTGGCAAAGTGCACTACAGGCAGAGGGATAACCTGGGCTGAAGAAAAATCTTGGTGCAGTTAATGAACTTGAAAAGATTTGTACCCTATGAGTGGGGTTGGGTTAATGATGATGTAACATCAAGTCAGCTGGAGGCAGCAGGTTCAGATTTGCTCTACACAGTAGACTTGATAAGGGACAGCTTTTATTTTAATTCCATAGGATAATACTTCAGTGACTTTCAAAGTTGACTCTTGATGGAATCATCATTCATATGTTTATGATTACAGCTATGTGAATGGAGGGGGAAATAAGGAGAGTGGGGAACCAATTAGGGTAATTAAGAGAAATATATGTAATATGTTAAAATAAACACTATATATATATTATTATTACGGCACTGGATTAAGGGAAGGGAGACGCATACTAGAGGTGAAAGTCAAATGACATCTTTAGGGCTTAAAGTTGACACAGAAAAAGATGTAAAGATGATAATGAGGTTTTTGATTTGAATAACTGAGTAGGTAGTTCAGGGAATAAAATAACTCAAAACTTTACAGGACATTTCTTAGGACTGCCATAAATTGATCCATATTTACTATTTAGGTATAACATGATAATAGCATATCAAAATAAATTCACCTGGTAATATGCTGAGTCATCAAGTTCTTAAGGAATTATCTGTGATTCACTCATTTTGTCATTCAATGTATGTACTATGCCTTCCTTTCAGAGGTGATGGATGGAGTCTCTGCTTTCAAGGCACTATTTCAGATTTTTTTTTTAAATCAGGAAATGCTTTCCTCAATCAGAACTTTAGATAAAATTTTACTATGTGCAACCGACAAAAGGGATGATGTGTTCCTTCCTGTACTGCAACCATCCCAATCCTACCAGGTTCATCTTCGATTCTATTCCCTAAAGAACATCAGGGTCCTTGGTGGATTTTACAGACTTTAATACTCTCCAGGAACCAGGTACACAAGAAAACCAGGCAGGCAGGGGGATTAGGAGGCAGTCAAACCCTGAGCCACCCAGGAACCCTCATGTGCTTTCCGTGGGCTCTCTCTTTCTCTGTCTGAGCATTCTCTTCTCTCTGGCATTCTTCAGTTCTCTTCATGTGGTCTCCTTTCTACCCCCAAGCTCACAGCACCTTTATATCCTATCGTATGCCTGGGAGAGTCCACTTACACATGAACACAAACACTGGGTCAGGTATGTACAATCACGGGGCCAGCACAATACACGGGTGCTGGTCACAGGGACTAATGGCAGAAGGGTATGAAAAAAACCTGAAAACTCACTCACCCTACACTTTCCATGTGGAATTGTCCTACAGAAGAACTCAGGTCTAGTAGTAAACTGCTGCAAAGAGTGGTTTTTCCTTGTTCATTAGTCTAGATGGTCAATAGCTAGTCAGTGCTAAACTTGAATTTGGACTCGAATTTGATTTGAAACCAGAACCTACACTTTCAGTACTAAATTTTATGGATGCCTTCAGTAAAAGATAATCAAACCTGAGTTTGTCTTCCAGATGGTTAATAAGAGAACTCCAGTGTCATTTCAAACTCAGGAAACTTTTCCTGTTACACTAAAATGTGAGGATAGTTTTTCATTCCTTGTACTTAAAATAATACTATAAAACAGACATCTAATACAATATCTTATAAAATCATAACATTACATAACCTAAACATAACCCCCATCCACAACTGCAAATAAGGACCTATAACAAGGTACTAAATAGTTAAGAAGACTAGATCTTGAAACAGTTGTTCTCATAGACATATTTTTTAATTACCTGAGACAGGAAAGAATGTTTCCTAAAATATTATCATATTGAGTAAGCAAAGGTTGTTCTGTACACACATACAAACATACGCACACAAACACTTCTGTACACTGTCAATATCACAGAGTCAACAGCTCTGCAAGAAAAGAGCTAAAGGAGTTTTCATCTTTTATGGGGAGTCTAATGCTAACTGTCTCAAGGGAGAAAAATTCTCACATTTCTAAATGATCTTGTTAAAAACCTCCTTGGTAATTGGTAAGAGCCAGAGAAAATAGCTCTTGGATTAAAAAGTAAAAACAACTATTCTCACTAATGTATCTTTGTGCAGTTTAATTAAGATTGCCAATTATATCTTTTCCTTCCCACCCTCACCCAAAAAAGAATATTTAAGTGATAGGAAAAAAACTAAGTCTAAATAGCACACACAGAGACACATCAGCTAGACAAAGGGGTCTTTAATTGGAGACAATTGTCCTAAATCACTATTACTATTTCCTAACATAATAAGTTCCAGATTAGTTAATTCCTTGTATCATTCCCTATCATAGGCTGTCTGGGACTTCAGAATAATAATGCCAGGAACGTAACAGAGCTTTCAATCTCCAGGGAATATAACAAACATGCAACTGTGTGAGCTGCATTTTACTAATACACTATATAGCCCTAAGGAGAGTTCACTCAGCCTTTAGGTCTTAGGCAAAGTTTAATGCCTCTTTATGCAGATAGCTGGAGTTGTGTTAAAAAGCCCCTAGGTATTAAATTAATAGAAAACAAATATGTTCATAATTCTTATTAATAATCTTACTTTATTAATAATAGTGTTTTGTGCAGTGTATAGTTTAGGCCTTTTCAGGAACCATTAGAAAAAAAAAAAAAGAAAAGCTGTTCAATATGAATAAATAATGATCTATCAAAACGTCTTGAATTATGAACCACTGCTAAATATACTGGTATGTCAACTGTATTTTTATATCAGATAGTGGAAAGGGAAACTATTTACAAAGCAGTTTGATTTGGACAACCAAAAGCACTTTGCACATCTCTTTACCTGAACCTCAGTAAGTCTCAGGTGACTTTACTCAATGCAAGACACCTGTAATCAACTCTAGAGGATGTTAATCCACATCTGGAGAGCTACTAACATCTCATGAGGAATTAATAAGAAACTCCAGCCAAAGCTATCTCCCAAAGGAATTCAGAGCAGTTCAAAATTATTTTGTGATTCTCTCATAAAATAGAACTCTTTTAGATATTAATAAATCTTTCAAGTACTGTTGACTATTTTGCCTGAGAGTGTCAAAAAAACTCTTTTATTGGCACCCCTCCCAATAATTTGAAAAAACATATATTTTTCTCATAATTCAAAAAAGATATTCAAAAATTTACTTAATTACAGAATTTAAATCTTCTGTTAAGTTTTGGACATTAAATTCAAAATAAAACTGTTTGGGGCCTCTTTTAAGTGCTTCTGATAAAACATACAGACGATTATCAGTTGATGCTCACCACAATGCATTGAGTACATGCATAAATAAGTTCATTTTTAAGTTGTGAATTTCATTTCACTGATATGTTCTTGGGATTTGTATTTTCATTCCAAATTCCCAACCAATTTTACTCTCATTAAATATGTTTGGAAAATTCGTTATCATTGATATTGTCTATTGATCAATCGGTATTATCATTGTTCTCTGCTTTGAAGGAAGGAAATGTGGAGCTCCTGTTGTTGTTGTTGTTGAGAGGGTGATCTTTAGGACTGTGCCTGTGTATGCTAGAAAGGTTAGGGATGTCTGCAGAGTAGGCCCTTTATTTATAAAGTGAAAGAAGTGCACTTACGAAGCCAAGAAGTAGATGGGGATTCTATAGCAAAAATATTTTCAGGAATCTCAGGTTTTGGAATGATATATATGGAGACTGAGAATCAGGGAAAGGTAAAGCTATCTTGCTCTGTGTATCATTAGATTGTACCAGTAGTTTGGTTTGAAGATCAGGACCCTAAATAAATTCCACTCCTGTAAAACTAGTTAAGAGATTTGAAGAAGCTATATAAGGGCCAAGCATGCCCAGAGCCTCATAAATGAATGTGAATTCGCTTAATGCTCCTAACTTTGAGCTGATGATTCCATTGTAAATTTAAAGAAAAAACAATCCAAACCAAATGATGGGGAGGGTGGGGAGCAAAGTGTGGAAGGGGCTCAGTACATTATGGTAAAGAATGATGGATGCCTTGGTGGTGGGTGTGGTGGGTAACATATCTGAGGGGATGTGAATCTAGGTCTCTATATCATAATCATAATGCATATCAAGGAGATGATAGTAACGGCTGGTCAGAGTGTGGAGAATGTGGAATACTTACATAAAGTTAGTGGGAAAGTAAACTGCTATAGCCATTATGGAAAATCATATGGAGCTTAATTTTTCTCTAAAAAAACTAAATTAGCATAGATCCAACAATTCCACTTCTGAGCATTTACTCGAAAAAATAAAAATGCCATATTGAAGAAAAATATATACACCCACATTTATTATAGCATTATTCATAAGGCAAATATATGGGCACAGACTAAATACCCTCTGAAAGGTTAAGAGAAACATGGTAAGTAATGCTATAATGGCAATCATATTATACATAAATGTATTAAATCAACCTATATACCTAAAACTTGTATAGTATGATGTATCAAATATATTTCTATTTAAAATTATGACTTTTCATTTCATTGATTTCATTTCATTTCATTGCTGTTTTTGGCAATGATTAACCAATAGCTAATTTGTTTTTCATCCTGAGTTTTGATTTTTTATAATAAATGATCAACATAAAAAAACTATCATATTTATTGAGTTCAATAAACTATGTATGACTCAACAGATCAAAACATAACCCTAAATGATAAGTAGTCAAAACAGGACTCAAATAAACAAAAACTCTGTCCAGTGGATAAATACCAAAAGCTTTCTCAGATTTTAAGACCTATAATGAGGAACAAATGGTGTTTGGGACCAGGCAAGCTGACTAGTGTTTGAAGACCTACAAATCAACTAAAATAACTATAAAATCATTAGCAACTTTAAGGAATGCAAATAAATACAAAGAAACCTCTGAGTTTCCCTGCAATGCTGGCCAGTTGGATCACTTTTCTTCTTTAACAGACCCCAGTTGCAATGGCAACATTTCTTGTAAATTAAACAAATGTATATGACTTTGTTCTCCACAAGAAGCAGTTCTACCTTCAGCTTCTTTTGACTAACTTTAATCATTTTATGTTCTAAATTTAAAATATTTCTAAAAGTAATGACTATTTTCATTGAACTAAGTAGTTTAATTGGTCAGTAAAATTTCTGATTACCATAACATTTGCCTATATTTTATTTAAGTTTATAAATCAGGTTTCCAAGTATCTGCTAAGCTCTTTCGCATAGAGCTTAGGAAAATCCAAGTTCCTTATTAATATCAAGGAGCAACAAAACCAAAAATGAGTGACTTTAGTGATAAGTTCTTCATAATGCACACTTTATCTACTGTTGGAAGAATACGCAACATCTGATTACTAGTAGTGTAAAACCTGAGCTCTCATTACAGATAATTTAGATAAAAGAAGGCATATTTGCGACATTATAATTTAAAATATTTATTAAAGTTTGATAACTAAAATCAATATAACTTCCCATAAATAAAAATAAATATTTCTTCATATTATAAAGCTCAGGTTTTTTAAAGTAAAATTGAAGTCAAAGTTACTTGGCATTTTTTATCCTTAATCATGTATATTTAATCTCAAATAGAACAATCTCATTAACAATCCATATAAATGAAATTCACATTTATTTTTAAAATCTATCAATAAAAATAGATTATTATTCAATTCAATTTTCCTATGAAAATACAAGATAGTTATTTCTAGGTCTTAATATGCTCTCTTGACCTAAATACGCCTACATAAATACTTTAAAATGTATCATTATTTTTAATTGACAATTGACTTTTAGTTAAGAAAGACAATTTCAAGATCTACATCATGGAACAATTTTATGGTATTAATTAGCAAAAAGTAGAGATATACAGAATTATCTATTAGATTTTTTAAAAGCATGGCAAAACTTCAATTGCCCCTGACCTAAATACTAAAAGACAGGAAATAATAAAATTAGAAACACATTGTTGCCCCTACTCTCTATTATCTACCTGCTATTTATTTTTTTTTATTTCTCATGATCCACTGTAAAATCATCATTGCAAAGGAAAAGATTATGTGGAAGATAACATTCTGTGGTATGTTATTTTATGTAAATGAGTCACTAAATAAAATATATGGTCACATTTCTTAACCATACATTCTTTAATATTCCATTGTTTTCTAAAGATTAGAAGTAAAGAAAATTTTTACTTGTGTCATGCCCAATGATTTCCTTTAACTCCTTCTCCCTTCCCAAAAAAAGTCAGTGATGAAAATTTTATGTAAAGAAACATCAGCAATGTTTATCTTTTCTTGGTTAAGCATTACTAACTGTATTATGTTTCCTGAAAAAGTATTTTACTTAAACATCTAAATATTGAAAGTAAAATTTCCTTTTGCTTAGAAATGGAAGAATCAAAGGAAAGACATTTCAAAGTCTCATGACTATTAAAGAAAAATGTAATTATTAATTATACTATGTTCTAGGATTTGAGAGAATAGACATGTTGAAAAATGTAATTAAATATGGAAGATGAAATAAGCACCACACCACATAATAAGTGACACATGAGAAACACACATTTGACTCCCAAGCATTATAAATAATTGACAGCTCCTACAACTATAATTAATTGATGTAAGTAATACTTGAAAGAAACTTATTACCACATTTCTATCAGAATAAGAGTGGGCTGCAAGTCAAAATTGGCAATTAAAATAGCCTATCTTGCAATAGCTGGCTATATAAACTCTGTATTGGTAGCATAATAATAGAAACATAAGAAAACTCAAATTAATAAATGGTTCTAGTAGGCTTTTGGTCCCCATACTCCCAGGAAAGGAAATACTTGGGACAAATTTATTTGGTCTTCCACACTTTGATGCTGTTAATATTTTAATTCATGATCACTCCCCCTGCTTTAACTAATTTAAGATTTTTTTTCATCCCCTTTGCCATCAAAAAAGAAATTCATGCTATAATCTTCCAAATTATATTCAAAATTGAAATCTACTTTGAAGCAATTTTAACTTTAACCACATACATTTTTTTGAAGTATGATAATAATACATGCTTACAAAAAGACTTTACAAAGCATTATCAACTTCTGCCCATCCACAGACTCCACATTACTGCTCTCCTAACTTTTTAATCATTCACCTTTAATTAAAAAAAAAAAAAGAGTTCTTACTATGTGGGGGTCTTTGAAATTTTAAGTAGGTATGATTCTATTAATTTCACCACTTGAGACTTTTCTCCACAGATGCGCCTCAGCCAGTCTACCCTCCCACTATCTCCAGTTCCAACTTCATCTCTCAATTACAACCCAATATTCATCTTGTTACTTTACACCTCAACAACTAGAACTCTGTACATCTGTGCACTACCATAGGGGACAATTTAGTCAGCTAAGGTTAGTATGAGAGGTAAAAGTTTTTATAGAGTGAAGGTATAAGAGACGATTATGTGTTGAAGGATATAGCTTTAGTCAGAACTTAGAATTAGAAGTTCACTGCATTGCTGATATACATTGTCCATAGATAACCATGCCTGATTTAAAAAGCAAAGGCAAACTTCTTAATTAATTTATTTAAAAGAAAAGGATTTAGCTGTGTATTCTAAAGTTTTATACTTTGGAGGAATGAGCCAGATAAAAGATAACAAACCTAATATGTATTTGACAATTTTGTTGTATATTCATTATTTTGCATAACAGAATGTTTCAGATGACAGGAACTTTGATAACTTTTCAGCCTAACTCTCCATTACACAGATAGGAATACTAAGTCCAGCAAGGTTAATACAACAAAACTCTCAATAGATTAAGAAAGCTCATTGAGTTTAGTTAGATTATCACTACCCTTTGACAAATAGAACAAAATGTATAGATAAAGAACCTTAAGATAATTTTTTTTCAAAAATTTGAGATGGAACTGTGTGTTTCTGACGCAAGTCTAAGTAGGGCTTAAATGAAATCCGTGGCAGCCAACAAGATTTGCCCAAGATGGTTCAACTGAGAGGGGTGGCTTACTTCATAAATTTCCCCAGGTCAACTCCAGAAACCCAACACTTAGAAGAGAATTACACTAATATATTTAGCAATATCAGGCATTAAGCATTAACCACATGAGGAAATTAACTAAAACCATTACTTTAATAACCATTACATTTGATACTGTATCTGTTAGTTTACTTTCAGTTTTTGAAAACCTAGGAATTTCATTCTCAGACTCATGAATTTTAGGTTGAAGATAATGTCATTATAATCTCTACCTGTCAAAGAGATATAAGGCTCCAACTGATAAAATAAAAGGCACATTCTGTCATCATGACAGCTATAAAAAGTGACAGCTCTCTTAAGATTGAATACTTATGCTAGTTTAATGAGAAAATGTACAAAAAATAATTAGATGGTTCAGATGATATTTTTAAGTAAAATATTTAATTTATCTGGAAAGTATAGTTGTAATTTGATGCCAACATTAACACCTCATAAGTGAGTCAATGTATATTTTTGATTTTTTCAAATGTGTACATTAGGTTGGAGTTTCTATTAGTTATTATAGATACTTTTAAAATAAAATACTACATCATTAAAGGTGATCACATTTTCATGAATTTTCAAATAATTTTAGACAATCCTTTACAGTCTATATATATATATGTAGACCATAATAGGATATTTTGTTGCCTAACCCAAAGGTTTTAGTTTAGGAAAGGAAACTAATTTTCATTTGGAACTAGATTTAATTTGAGATTTTTGACTACACATGAAAGAAAGAACAGACTAATCTAATGTCAATTCATTTGTCAGTCAAGAGAGGGTGAAAAGTCAAGGGAGTTACAATAAAATTTTTAAAAAATAATTTTTAAATCTTGACAACACATTAAATTTATTATGAAAACAAGTTTGTGTTTCATTACAAGTACTTTTATTTCTTCACATGTAGCTATCTCAGTTGTTTTACTAAGAAGGTTTCATTAAACTAAAAACATAAGTTTTTAATTTAGCAAAGGTCACTTCATGAAGATCCTCATTTTTACTAAGGGAAAAAGAGAAAAACTGACAGAAATAGTTCACATAAATTAAAGAGAAAAAAGGTATATTTTTAGATTGTTATTATAGTAAGCATTATTAGCTACCAGAATATCACCCTGATATGGTTTTCATTCAAAATCCTGTAAAGGAAAAGATACGTACATGAGAAAGTTAAGACAACCCAGTCATTTGACCATGCTCGATAATAGAGGGCAAAGCTAGTTAAACAGATGGCACTCAGGATTTCTCAATGAATTCAGCATCTGTGTGTACATGTTGCATAAATGCCAATTAAAATGTGTCCAAGTAAATTTACATCCCTTGCTGATAGAAAGTAAGCCAATCTTGCTGGCTCAGGATCAAGGTTAAACTTAATCATCTGCTGAACTTGCAGCACATTGCTCTCAAATTGTAAAGAAATTCCCAGTGAAATAATAAAAACAGAACTCCTATTGATTTGTATTTATTTATATTCATAATTCATTTCTAAAGCCTCGGGCTAGAGCTCAAAGGGGAAAAAGTTACTATTTGTATGACTTGGCCAACTACACTTTTATCCACATTTCCAACAAATGCTTCTTTGATTAAAATGCCGGCTTGAATAAATTTTCCTAACCTCCTCATTGCTACTTCCTAGTTGAGATAATTTTCTTTCAAAATTATCTTTTCAAAATGATCTTGAACAAAGGGAAAAAAGCATGTAGCTCTAAGTCTATCATCCATATAGGAAAGAGTAGAGACTGTACTTTAGCATAGCAGGCACATGAAAATTATTTGAAACAATTCCTCTTAGAACAACCTAAAAGTGACTTCCCCTAACACTTTTTTTGACACAGCGCTTCTCTTCAGTGACTAAGTCATTACTACATGATTTTGGAATGGCTGTTAATTGCTTATTTGTTTTTTTCTTAACTGTTGGTTCTTTAATTTTTGAATATATATAAAAGAAGGATCATAAACCAGTGATCGAGTATAAAAACTATGAGAAATTTGTTTTGAGGATTGAAGATTTATTATACAGGACCTAGTTAAAACTGAGTAATAGTTACAAATATTGATATTATAGTTAATGTTAATGCATTTGCATGTTCTGCTTAATAAATAAACATAGATACTATTTCTAGGTTAATTATCATTATTATCTATTTCATTAGGAATTTGAACTGGATCCTAAGAGTTTGAAAACCTTTAGGTGGATGGTAAAATCTTTTTCCTGATTATGTGAAGCAACAAACTTCTGAGGTGTGCTAAGCCAATCAGAATACAGATTAAACATGCAGTCAGCCTTAGCAATTAATTAAACTAGCATCAATAACAAAAGATCAAGATGACATTTCATGTGTGACCTGAGTGTGGGAGAACCTTGGGGTAAAAAATGATGTAAAAAATACATATAAGTAATCAAAAAAATTAAATAAATAAGCTATCTTAACTGATATCTCCACTCATAAACATTAACTTGTCATGAAGGCAAAGGAAGTTTCAAGAGTGAATACACAACAATCTCAATTTTGAAGATTCTAAAATAAGGGTCAAGGATATACTAAGACAGAAGTGAATGGTTCATTGAAGATATACATAGTTTGCTACACAATTTCCCAAGTGCTTCTACATACAACATCTGTCATCTGGTTCCACATCATTGTGCTTTTAATGTTTAAATGCCCAGACATTATTTTAATTTAATCAGCACTTTATATTTGTTTATAGGTGAAAGGCAGGTGGCATAGCTATAACCTAATCAAAAATCTACACACAGAATCAAATGCCACTGGAGTATACACCTAATCTTACAGTAGTGACTATTTTTTTAAATTACTTACTTTTTTAATTTCTTAAGGACAGACAAAAAATAAAATTTTTGTTTATTTTCTATATAGTAGTTACTTTCATGCATGGTGCTGATTTTTCATTAACTGAGATTGAATGTCACAGTCCCATGCTGAAATAGCATATTAAGATTAGATACAATCTCCAAAATATAAAATACCTTAGTTGCTGTAAAAATAAAGTAAATGAACTGCACAAAATCATCTGGGCTCACTTAGAATAAGGCAGTTTGATTTTCCATGATGCCATTTTTGTCTTTATATTTTTCTATTTTTTTCACTTCATATACATGTGCCCATATCTCTCCACAAAATAAAACATCCACTAGTATCTCCAGAAAGCACTTTTGTACTCTTTTCTCCACTCTCAAGCATTTTTGGGTTGACCCTGCTTCCTCTGAAACTCTTCAGGTTCTGAAAATCTCCTAATTGCCAGATTTGAAAGGCTCTTTTCATCTTCCACCCTACTTGACTGTTTTGCAGAACTTGCTCTTTTACCCACATGGCTTTCTTGTCATTGAAGTTTTCTTGGTGGCCACCATATTCATTTCTGCTACTTGTTTCCAATGGCTTCTGCTCGGGTGTCTTCACTTTTATTCTCCCTGCATTTTTAAACCATGTTTTTAGAGTTCTACTAATTTCCCTCCTTCTTTATTCTGAATACTCTTCTTGCAAGAATATTATTTCATCATTTCAATCTTTATATAAAAGGCTTGAATGTCGATAATTCAAATGCACATATTTTCCCCAAGTCTAAACTAATAGTTCCCATTTCCTTTAGAAACACAGCAAATTGAATGCCTCATAGGAATGAATCCTGAATGCACAAGGACTCTACCAAAACCACTTTCCTGAAACCATAACCAATTTTATTTCTTTATACTTCCTATCTTGCTATATGACTACACCAAGAAATTCTAGAGTTAATCTGAAGTCCTCCCTCCATCTGAGTCCAATTTTCAAGTCATCAAATTTACCACACAATATTTTCCTAAACTAATCATCTTGTCTTCAATCCAAATTCGCATATTAAGTCTGATTCTGGCCAAGTTCTTTGTCTCGACTAACTTTATAAATTTAATTGAATCTAGATGGATTAAAAGTGTATATCATAATTATGGATAGGTATAGAAAGTATCTAGAAAGGAAAAAGTGATGACTGTACTTTGAAAGTTTCCTGTTATTCTGATATTTTATACCACTCTTAACCCCTATTTCATTGTGCTCATGGTTGAAATTGCTTATCTAATCCCTTGAATTGGTTCTCATCTTGGCTGCACACAGGAATACCCTGGGTAGAGAGGACAATTCAGATGTTTGGGGCCCACACCCAGAGATTCAAAAGTAATCATTCAAGAATGCACTCTGGCAATTTCAATATACAAAGTTGAGAACCCTCATATAAACCAATAAGATCTGAAACAAGAAAATGTTTCTGGGTTACATAAAAGATACCTACTGCAAGGGGTAGTGAATTATTTAATATATTTTTAATTTAATCCTTAAACTTCATATGATGCTTAAACATGTAGATGTTATTTAGCATCATTAGAAATTGGAATACTATAAGCAAAGTTACAAAAATTATAGTATAATTTAACATATTTGTCATCAAAAAGAAACATAAAAACTTAAACATTTGAAACTCTTCATTGCAAACCCTATAGCTCACCATTTCTGAATGCAACTGTCTACAAGACTGGTCTCCTTTCACCTACCCTCCCTATCCTGTCAGAGCAAGTATATAATCCACTATAGTTATATTCTGAAACATCAATAGGATTCTGTTACTCTCTTGCTTGAAAATCTTTATTAACTCCAAGTTGCCCTAACTCCAAATTGATTATTTAACAAAGGAAACTATAAAAAGCTACATAGAAATTCATACTATAACAAGCATGCAGTTTCACAGTGTTTATTAAAGATCTACAACTTCGTTTCCCACCCCTCAAATCCATATCCTTTGTGCAATATTTTCTCTTTACCTAAGTGTGCCATGTCCCTGTGGTATGTTTGCTTTGTTGAGGCTATGATGACTTTCCCTCATTTTATACCTAGCAAAACTCCAATTAATTTGCAAAAGAGAAATAAGTTCTTTTCTCATATCCTAGGGTTGCTCTACATCATATTAATTAATGTGTACTAGAATTATTTATTACATAGTGCTGTCTTTATAATCATGCATATTTGCTTGTTGTATTAAACATCAAAATCCTCAAAACACTGAAATTGATTTATTCATCTCTGCATTTTTCAGTCTCTAGCACTGAGTAAAGGATATAGTAGTCACTTAATATATGTCTTATATTAATAAATGCACTCAGTTTTTTCAATAAATACAGACTGATTACCAACTATGTGTCAGACATTCATAAGACACTGGAAATAGCAACGAAAAATTAACTCTTGACCACATGAATGAATGAATGAATGAATGAATGAATGAATGAATGAATGAATGAATGAATGAATGAATGAATGAATGAAAAATAGAAAAGTGAATGTTTTTTGTTACAATAGATGGAAAAATAATGTAGCTATTACAAAAAATTAAACAGAAGCAGCTCACCATTTACTACAGACCAAAGACTGCCTCTACTTACACAATCAATTCTGTTTTTTTCTTATAATAGTTATTCACTGCTAAAAGCAACTCTAGTCGTCTATTGTACATAGATAAATCATTTTCATAATATTAATCTTAAAATCAAGACTCTAAAATGTTATTGTATCCTAGATTTAATTATATCCATTGTGCTCTTAGGTTATACTTCATTTTTTGATATTTTAGCTACAGGAAAAATTGCAACTTAACAGAATAATAATGCTAGAAGACATAAAGTGATTATTTTATAGGTGGTAAAACAAATTCATGGAAGTAAAAGGTCTTGCCTCAGGTAACAAAACTAGTTAATAACTGGATCACTGGTATAAATTACATCTCCTAAGATTTTAGCACTCCTTAAACCATACCAAGCAGACTTCTCTCTTGGTGAACTAGGATATCTGGTCTCAGACTAAATCATGCTGAATTATATTTCATTGTCTAAGAAACCAAATGTTACTATGAATAAAACATCACTCCTTATTGCTTAAATGTAGTGAAACTTGAGAGATATAAAACATTATTATGGTTCTATGAAATATTAAGTGGCTTTGAACTAACTCAGGTCTTTAAACATCTAAAGTAAGTGATTGCTAGCGAATGGTGTGTAATTAATCAGAAAGACATTTGAAATAATAGGTTTATAATTCCTTAAATATGCAACCATATGCAAGCATTACCATAGTCATGTATTGGCAAGACTTGTAATTCAGGTTAGCTAAGGTTGAGAGTGGGTTGATCGTCAGTTTCCCACATACCACTCAATGCCTCCATTTTCTCATCTGCAGAATAGGGGGGAAATTTTTTTGACTACTAATTGTTAAACTAAATGAGATTACCTACATACATCTTAAATGTCATGGCAGACATATCTTAAAACATTTTATAAAAGTTAGTCTTAATAGTTTTTATCAAACACATACAGATACTGTAGATAAGGATATATTATGTTCTGACAGGTATCAGTTCAATCTGAATTCACAATGGTTATCTCGTGGTCATTGGCAACATAATACAGTCTAGGCATGGAAGACATGACAATTTCATAACTGAATTATGAGATAATAATACAGATGTAAGGGAAAATTTAACAATCAGTTTACAAGTAAATTGGAAAACCGGAGGGTTTAAGTTCTTGTGACAATGGAAATAAACTTATATTGGATTTGTGCAAAGCATAGTAGAAAAGAAAATCTTACTAACTTGTTTTAGATAGGTTGCAACTAGTATAGGACACTAAATTATCTTGATGCCTTAATTCTCTAAACGAATTCTGTACTATTAGCCATAAGCAACTACCAGGGCTATCTATTCAAAAACTTGGAAAAGTTTTCCTTTGCCCTGAATTTCATTTTCTTATCTCTGGTTTGAACACACTGATCTAGATAAGCACTAAAATTTCTTTTCATTATATAATACTACAACAATTATTAAAGTAGGAGCCAAAGGTACAGCTAAAGAGGTTACTCCCTGCACAAGTAAATTCAGCAAAGACCAACAGCTCTAAAATGTAGCTTGAGCTACCTTACCAAGCTGGGTTACTACTGAGAAAAAGGAGTTTGGGTACTTAAATTGAAAAGCTATGAAGTCTAAGTCGTAACCTATATTAGAGTGTTTGCAGTGCATTATAAACACATTACAATAAACTCACTCTTAGAGGTATAATTCTCATTTCTTTGGTCTGTTGAAACACATACATTTTGTCTTATACTTTAATTTCTGACTTTATTTCCATTCAATAATGAAAAAGGAAGAACTTAACCGCATTTAAAATAGATATACTCTCTTAATGAGGCTCCAAGCTCTTATAACTTACTGTCATTTTCCTACCAACTGGCTACAATTCATTTTTGCTGCATCACTCCCCTCGAAACATTGAAGTATTTCTTGTTTCCTTGAATACGTTTTCTCTTGTCTTTGCCTTCTTTCTTGCATGTGCATATGTGTATATAAAATTTTGCTTTAATTTTCCTTATACATACCTGTTTTGTGTACTTATCAAACAGATCACCTTACACATATGGCCTACAATTCAATCCCCTCTTATTTCAAGATCAGTAAGATAATTCTTTCTTACTTAATAACACCTTCCTTTTACAGTCTGGCTTTATTTTAACAAGCTACACCTTATTCTAACAAGATCTTATTCCTAGCAACTTCCACATCTGCCCACTGCAGGGTTTTAGTGTAGTGGTCTGTACCTGAAGGAGCTTTATCTGAATGCATTCACTTCGCTTTGTTTTGCAAATTCTAATAATACTCATTAAAAACCCTTTTCAAATAGTGGATATTTTATTTATCTTTCTTTTTAGCCTACAGCAGGCAGTACTCTAAAGAGAGCTGTGGTTTTCAACAAGTAGATCAAAATTAGAATCAGATTTTTATGAAATGTGCCAATGAAAACAGCTTAGTTTTTATTATAAATCTCACAACTCAACAGGGGTACATAAATTAAATAAATGAGATCTGCATTCATTTGAAAAATACAAAATATTTAGAGAGAAAGAGATAAGGGTACAAATCCCATGTTCAAACATCCAGATTTGAAATTTGTTGCAGGACTTACTACTTACTGGCTTTTCCTGACTTTTTTCTTGTATCCTTAAGATAAGGATAATTCTTTATCTTTTTTCCTCTTTTGAAAAGTAGGATCAATAGTCATCTTGGTCACATATATTTAATGTGAATGTTTCTCAGAAAAGTGACATGATTATTATGGCCACATTATACAAGTAAATTTAATATGAGACTTTAATATTTACTTCTGATATGGAAAATAATTTTTAAGAAAGTATTTTGTAAAATAAGTTTTTGTGAAATTCAAGAAGTTTTCCTTGATAATACTCTTAAAACCATTAGTTGAGTGCTTACTAGGTGTCAGAATAATGCTATATATTTCTTATTATCATTTATTCTCATGACATTCCAACGATGCAGGTATTACCATTTTACAAATGTGAGATACAAGTCTTTGATAAATTAAATAACTCACCCAAAATCACAGTGTTAATAAGTGAACAAGTAAGGATTACAAGAAAGGATTGATTCCAGGATGGGAGTTCCTAAATTAGAACCTCTCAAGCTGATTCATTTCAAAATCACCTGGATATCCTGATTGAAATATAGATAGTGGAACCCATGTTCAGAATTCTGATTCTGTTATTCTTTTGTAGTACATAAAAATTTCATATCTAACAAGCTCCAAGGTGACACAGATACTGCTAATCATGGAATTAGTATTTGAAAATCACTGTCCAAAATTATTACACATCTAAGTTTGATTGTTTAATAAAATGACCTTCAAGAAAAGAATTCATAATTATACAGGCAAAGAACAGTATTTCAAGTTTGTTTTAATGTGACTATTTGTATTGTTTAGTCTTTACATGATTTAAGACTTAAAAATTAACTGCTAATTTAAGTAAAAGAGAGCAAGTACTACTATGGCTGATTAAAATATCACTCTAAAAAAAGTAACAGCTAATATAGTTAAATCCAGGTATTATTTATTAAGTTAAAGTTAGAATTTTATTTATAAGTACATACTGATTTTTGGAAATACAATGTTGCTGATCTATTAAAATGAATGAGTCCATCCAAAGTAATTATAAGCGTAGCTATTTTCAATTTGATGGTGTTTATTTTGTTTGACATTTTACATTATTGTAAACAAAAATACAACTTAATACAAGCTATCACTTAATATTTGATTTGTAGCTAATATTCATGTATGTTGATCTCAGAACATGTCAAAAAATAGAATTCAAAAAGTCACTATTAGCCTAGAACAACCAAAGCTCTAAAAATAGTCTTTCACATAATTTGAAATAATTCCATAATATCTAATTATTTATCATTTCTTGGTATTGGTTTTGTTTTATTAAAAAAAGTAATTGGAGAATTAACTGGTGAATAAGAAAAAGATATCTCTAAAATAGCTTATAATTTCATAGTACTATAAATATAGTGAAAATTAGATAAGATTTCACACTATGAAACTTTAATAATACCATATGGTATAATATTAGCAGAATAGATTAATGCCTCTACAACTTAGAGGAAAAGAATTATGAATGAACTCACTTCCCTAATCTAATATTAGCTGAGTCAAATTCTAAGACATGAAAGATCAGTATTGTCATCCAAAATAATAAACCTGCTTAGTAAACTTGAATAAAGTGCTAAACTTATTTCTAGTCAGTGTTGACTGATCTTGGCAAATCTAGAGAACTAGACCACACATAATGAACATTCAACAAGTCATCACTAGTTTGTGTCTCAGGGGACTAAATGAAAATGAACAAGATTACTACTTTTAATGATAAAAACAAAGAGAAATTAAAGTTAAGATAATGGTAACATTCTCATTTCAAAAGCATTAATTTGGGCTATACTTCAACTTTTGGCTCAAATTTACAAATGAAATTAGGGTTCAAGTATAAACTAATCCTTTAATGAATAAGAATGAGTACTTTTCCATAATCTCAGAACCCTGAAATAAAAATGTAGTGGATTCAGTCTCAATAATAAATTGTGACTAACATTTGAAATAGCATGAATATTTTATATAATTTAAAAAAAACCACCCCTTCAATATAGAAGAGGTAGGTGACATTATAAGCAATTAAAATTCCCTAACTTCAACTCCTACTACTTCCTTTGGGAAACTTTAAAGGGTCTTTTTTTTTTTATCTTAACCTTCTCACACTCTTTAGACCCCATTTTGTCTTAAAAGAAATTTGTTTTGACCTGAGAGAACACTGGTTGGTTCTCACTTCCTCAGTTTCCCAGTGTGACCAAAGACCATTAGCATTTTCTTTTCAAGTTTACCAAGACCATTTAGAACACTGACCTCAGTCTCAATTTAAAATAAAACAGGAAACTCAGGGAGACCTAGTCCAAAAAAATAGCTGGGCATGGTGGTGTGCGCCTGTAATCAGAGCTACCTGGGAAGCTGAGGCTGGGGATTGATTGAGTTTGTGGTACCATGGGCAACATGAACCTGTGGTTTCACGGGCAAAAACAGCAAGACCTAGTCTCAAAAATATACATACATACATACATACATACATACATACATACATACATACACACACATACAAACATACATAACAAAAACCAAAAAAAACAAAGAAACAAAATAAAACCAAACCTCCCCTCTACATAGTTTAAGCTTTCCATACCTACAACTTGCTGTCCCATCTCATTCTCAGTCACCTGATTCTTTTGGATCAGGATTTAGACAATTATGCGACATATCTTCATCAAATGCTGCTTAACTCAACTAACATCTTAAAAATCTATATAGGTGACTCATGCAAAATCCTACTTTCCTTTTTTTTTTTTTATTGAGATAACTTTCATTTACAACACTGTATGTGACTTAGAGGCACAGGGTCATATTTGTTTAGATGTATGCTATCACACCACACTTAATCTCATTGCGGCCTTGTCCATAAGTCTCCACATACTGTGAAACTTAATATTAGCTATAGGATATTTAAGTTTCAAAGGCTAAACACTAAAACCCTGACAGCCTATTTGTCTGGTAATTTGCTTTTCTGATACTGAGTATCAAGTTGCTAAAACTTACCAACATATTCAGGTACTAGATATCACTCCAACCTCTGCCTTTCCTTGTATATCATTTTTCCCCTAGACTTATAGTTTTCTTATGAATTTTAGAACTCACAGTTCATTACTTTAAATCTTTGAATCACTGAGGACACTCAGCTGTATATTGCCAAAAGTTACTACTTGATTGAATTAATAGAAAAAGAAGGGTATTCTCTCACCAAGTCAAAAACACTTGTGATAGGAAGTTTCAGGACAAATTTATTCTCCAGGAGAGCAATTGTTCCTAAGGGTCTAGGTATTTTCAGCTTTCTACTTTTCAATACTAAATTTTGTTTCTGATTCTCCATTATGGGTGAAAGATGGCAGTTGTAATTCTAGGTATCATTAGTAGAAACAATACGGCGGGTAGCAGTTGGGGGGGGGGGGAGTAATACCCTATCATCTATTAAGAAAGATTCCATCATACTTGTTTTCCTAGCTTAATATCAAGGAAGAGAACAGCCATTATTTGTGAAAACTACCAAGTTTAAGGAAATGGAATAGTAAATACAAAAATTTACCCTGGAGTTGTGGAGGAGGGAGGAAGCGATCAAAACCAAAGTTTTGCCTGCAGGGATGAGGGGAGAATAGCTAGCTGCTCAAGACACAATCAGCAGGTCTGCTTTTCTATTTGCTTGCCAGTATTTGTTCCCTCTGACACTATCTCTCCCTACATTTCTCCACTATTGGCACTGTATTGGTTTAGGCACAAAATCAGAATATAATATTAATGGCTCTATGATCTTATCCTGTAGATAAATATAGGGATATGAGCCAATCTGTGAGATGAGCTAGTAAAAAGAGCAGCATGGCATGACTAAAAGCATAATTTGCTTGAAATAAAACTAGAACAAAGTGTCTATTATAACAATTCAAACCCTGAGTCTGATACTTCTTTCTAGGAAAGCGATGGACATTAAAAACCAATATGCACAGGTGGATTTAAGCTGTATATCACAAACTTGAGAGTTTTAGGCCTTTCATTGACACAGGATTCTTGACACCCCTGATGATGCTTATATTGTATTTTACTATCTTTCTTTAATAAGACTCTGCAATTTTATGAGGTACAGACTCCTAAAAATCTGTATCTTCCTTTGTTGATATGTCAACCTTTAACACCTGTCTGCCACTGAACATGTCACTTCTTTACCCATCCATTTTGCAATCTTAAAAATTGCTTTAATAGACAGTCTTAGACTTTTTTGTAAAACTGTGATGAGGAGCATAAATACATCTATAAAAGTGCTATGTGGCAATGTTCTGTATAATTATTATAATCACCAATATACATTGTTCTCTTGTGGCTGCTTTTTTCCAGCACAAGGCTGTTGGTGCATCTGTTCCTGCCTGTTTGTCTCCAGGATATTACAAGAGTTAAGCTCTAAATGAGCTGAGCCATCCCTGATTGCTGTCCAGACTACCCATTCGGCTGCAGGTGCTTTCCAGCTATCTACTGTGATGTTACATTGCTTCAGGCTGTGCTACAGGAGACCCTCCTAGGGTTTCATCTGTCTACCATGTGCTCAACTCTCCTCCAGCTCTGGGAGTTGACTTTTTTGTAGAATGGTTTCAACTTCTCAGGATTGCATGAGTTTTGGGATCTCATTGTGGGAGACTATGCCCTACCATCTGGCACGAAGTGTGGTACGAAGAGATGCTGATAGAATTTGTCTCATAATTGAACTTGGTGATGGTAGTTGTCATTTCCATAAACAAGACTAGACAGCACAATAGCTTCGAAGACTTTAATTTTGCTCTGGAATGTGTTTCTTTGTTTTCATCATCCTGTCATTCTTGCAAATGTTATGAGTCTTAAAATATGATTTATTACTTTACCTATTAATGTGCCATTATTAGAGAGCTGCTGAAGTGGCAGAATTCAGTAATAAGCAATTTCACAAGTAATTATGCAGTCTCTGGTTGAGTGCATCCAAGAGTTGCAGAGGTTGAATGGACAATAGCAAGTGGAAAGCATCAAGGGGCACAGGAGTGAGTAGCTTGAATAGGAATATTCAAGAGAAATGAATATTCCTGTCCTGGCCACCACCATAGCACTAATGAGAACAACCATGTAAACTGGAAATTCCAACCAATTCACAAATTTTAAACAATTTATAATAATTAAAAAAATTAGAATCAGGAAGCTTTCTACCTGTTGTGTCCACAAGAGTCTCCCTCTTTTCTTTTTAATTCCCCAATGAATCACCACTTTTTGGATATCAAAAAGTAATCAAAAGCCATATTAAAAAATTTCTTTTGCTTATTGAGCATTTACTATCTTGATTTTTTATTTGTATATCACCACATTTAAATTAATGTCAATATAAAAAAAACTAAGGCTTATATTTTGTGACTTAATTTACTAAGAAAGCTAGAGTAGAGTTGGAATATAAACATGAGTCCACTGGGATCCAAACACATCATTTTTAGTCATTGGTTTTTTTACCCATGAATGCATCATGGTATTTCTTAAAAGGTTAAAAAAAGATATGTATGTCTATCAAATTCACGTGTGTGGGCTTGGAATCTAGTTCTTGCATTTAAAACATATCCTATAGTTAATTCTGATATACACTTTAATTGGACTACTACAGAGATACATAGTCTTAGAAAGAATAATCATCATTACATAAAACGACATTGAGTAGGAAAAAAAACATTTGCTAACTCTAAAATCTAATTGCAGATATCTAACCTGCCAACATCTTTTTTTTTTTCCTGTTGAAAATAGGAGTCCAAGTTTTCTCTCTTCCCAAAGTGACAAAAAAATCAATATCAATTAGTTTAAATACTGACCTCTACTGTACAGCATCAGACTCAGTAGGCTTAAAATAAAGGTATACTTTAGGGAAAAGAGGGGAAATAAAAACTAAATGAAACAATTTTAAAATATCAAGGAACTCAGCTTTTTTTGTGGGTATGTGTCAACTGATATGCTGATAAAACTTATTTTTCATAAATATGGTAATTCTTTATGACTATAAAAAGAACCATAGAACACATATTTCTTTGAAATATATTTGTTCATCAAGGAAATAATGGAGTATTTTAAGATTTTAAACTTAAATTAGAATGACTACATAATTTTTAAAAACTCATCATACAAAAGGAAATGACATTATTATGATTTTTTTCAAGTTAGTATTTGGTCAAAATGTCTACATATAATCAAAGACCTACACCCAATCTTAAGTCTAACTCCACACACCAAAAACAAAGGCAAATAAAAATACAATTGCAGACACTGCAGTGTACAGGTTCAGAATTTTAGTCATGGAACCTAATTTGTCTGGACTAGAACCATATCTCTGGCCTGAGCTAGCACCCTGGGCAAGTCACTTACTGCTCCATGCTGCAACTCCCTATCAATAAAATGGAAATAATGATAGTGTTTAATTCATTGATTGCAAGGACTTTATAAAATTAAAATACATGAAACAGAAGAATGACTATTATATAATAAAAACTATATGTAAACTGTCGTTGCTGTTACCCTATTTAAAATTTTAACAATCAAATTTCTAAGTAAAGGAGTAGGAATCTTTAGAGCTGGGTGAGCCTCTTCATTTTATAAGAAGGAAATGAAAGTCTCAGTCAATTACAAGGCACATTCAACACGTGTAGTAGTGTGCTGAATAGAGCAAAACAGAACTTTTGTAGCAATAAAACACTACCAGAAATTATATTCTGAAATTTAAAAAGGTGATTTAAAAGGGAGTAAATTCAGATTCCTTTATTTTTTTTTCAGAAAATTATCTTATAAATAACCTATATTATAATTAGATTTAACAGAAAAAACTTCATATTGGAAATCATTTCATGTATTCTAACTACAGTTAAATCATTTATACTTTCTTTGCAGGATAAAAAATTGCCTTTTAAAAAATAATATGTCTTTCCAATATCTGCTCTCGGTAACACTGTGCAGAGCTAACCTTTGTTCTCCAAGTAAAAAGCTGACAAACTGCTCAAGAAAAATAATATGATAAAAGAAGAACTCCAACTCTTACCCTAGGCATTCTTTTAATTATCCCCATTAGTGAGTCTTAAGTTATTTCTCAGTGGAAATAATAAACTCAACATAATCTAAAGAACCACAATTGCTACTCTCCCCTCCCATAACAGAAACTGTGTAACTTCTGAGTTTACAGGTCATGCTTTTTGGATAGAAAACATTTGAAATCATCATTATCTTTCAATCTAAGCTATCTATCTATCTATCTATCTATCTATCTATCTATCTATCTATCTATCTATCATCTATCTATCTATCTACCTATCTATCTATCCATCCATCTAGCTGCACATACAAATACATATATGTATGTATAATTCAGTTATGTATATTATATATATATAAATGTATATACTAAGACATTATATAATAATACAAAGATGGATCTAGACACCATCTTTATTTAGGTATCAAAGATCAAGTTATTTTGGGATGATAGCTTAAAGGTTCCTTCCTTCAATTAGTATGATATTTTTCACGGAGGATACAAATATAACATGATGATTTCTATTTTTTTATAAAACATATAAAAGGGTATTATAATATAGTATTGTAATCCTGAACCAATAAGAAAGAAAGGTCAGTTCATAGCTGGTGAACAAAAACAACAACATAGAGGAAAATCATTCTGTTTTTGCCAAGAGGGAGGGGATTTTCAACTCAAACTCGGGGAAATGATGCTTCAACAGGGAAATGATGCTTCACCAAGAAGAGTTGGGGCTGGTGCCTATAGAGTTCTAACCAAGGAGTTGGGAAAGGAATATCTAAGTGAAAAACAGACTTTTTGCCTTTCACAAACAGCGAAATCTTTTTGTCTAGAAGCAACTTCTTGAGAGTCATTATGGAGTTGAAATACAATAAAATACTTCAAGTCCTTGATCTCTGAGATAGACTTTGACAAAACAACTAAGGCTTGAACTCCTTAAGTGATAGCAATGTGATCTTGGGCAAGTTCAACCTTCTCCCTATATTATCCATTCTTACAAAATGAAGCTGATAATAACAACTACCTGGTATGAAAGCATTTAATCCAATAATTGTGTGACATTCTTGAGATCAAACTCACCTAACACTGAATATATTTTATCACCACTCTTTCTGCAATTATTAAAACAAAGCACACCAAAATTATAACTAGTATCTTCCTCCAAATGAAGGAAGGAGATATTTTCCTCATTATAGTTAACAGATATGGCTAATGATAAACTGAGTTTTCATATGTTAACCTGTGTTCCTTCTTCAGGTTTATAGTGTAACAATCTATCAATGAACAAAGGTACCCACAGCCAATTTATCTAAGCACCAGTTAAACATCCTTATTTTAATGTTCCATAGGCATCTCAAATTCAAAACTAATTTTCTAAACATTTTCACCTTTTATATTTCTCTATCTCTATCTTGTATTAAACCCTGTTTCTCTTCCAATTTATCTTCATGTGCCTTCAGTGTACCATAAAAGCCTATGGATTTAATTCCTAACCAGTCTCAATTCTGTCCAGTTTGGTCAAACTCCACAGTCACAAAAGGAACTGTTTCTCAATAAACTTACAGAGACTATAGCAATCTGTATCTCCAAACATCCCTCTCTCTAAGTTCTCTTCTCTGCTACTTAAGTGTGCAGGCTTAAGGTATAATTGACAAATGTCACTACCTTACTTAAAATTCAAATGTCTTTTCATTTTGTATATTTACGTTACAGAGAAGAAAGTACAGTCTTTATAGGGTATAAGTCATATATAGACTCTTTTAATTCCAACCTCATATTTCATGTTTCCATCTGTTTTCTCTAAAATCTCCAACTGATGGGACTGCTTTTCAACTCATGAGATTCTTTAGTTAGCTTCTCATGTGATTTTGGGTTTATGTAACTCCCCCTCTAGATGCTTTTCCTTACCCTCTATAAGTTTGTGAGAGGTGCCTCTTTTATGTGCTGGCATCAACCCATTTTTCTCTTCCTAATTTATAATCCATCATCACAGTCACATGTTAGGGACACTGTCATTGTTCATTGGCAAATTCCTAACTCGTAGCCCAGAGCCAGGTTCACACAACCACAAAATGAGTATCAATGGCATTGAACTTTATCGTTCTATTATTCTGCAGTGCTAGCTTGGCTATTTTCAATGAAAATTTCTACTATGTTTACTTTAAACCTATAACTAGATACTCAACATGGGTACAATTGAGCACCACCATCCCTTAAAGTCCCAAGCTAGTCGCGTTTCCGTCTGCTCCTGCACTGAGATTACCCAAATGCATAGTGAAACATGTCCCCAAAAGATACATGATAAACCAGGATCAAGGTTAATAACAGATAATTTTTTAGTCACCTTTCAAAAAGCAGAATATAGTTTTGGAGGTAGTGGTGAGAACAGTAAATATACAACCTTGGTGTAATAAAATATTTAATACTCCATCAAAATGGAATAAGTTTCACAGACAACTTTCCCAATAACCACCATTATAGAAAATTACAGCCAGATAAATTTAAAATATTTATGAATATATGGAATTATTTTTTTAAATCTGGAAATCAGATATTTAGCTTCAATGAATTATCTTCTGAAACTGTGCAATACCTGTCATGAGGTAATTAAACAGAACAAAACATGTCCTCTACTTAGATATCTAATAAACATTTTTCATGGTATAAGGAAATATAGAATAGCAATGGCATATGCTATCAGGTTTTATGGTTTTTCAGTTTGCCTTTCTCTAAAAGAGCATTAAATAACTGAAATCAGTAACAAGTACATATAAATGGATGGATATATGCATATTATTTTCCTCATATTCACATCGAAATTTAATATATATAAAATTATTATTTAGCCGGGCATGGTGGCTCGTGCCTGTAAGCTTCAGCCTATGAAGCAGCTGGGGCTAGGGATCGTGTTTTGAGTCCCGCCTGGGGACCGTAGCAAGACCTAGTTCCAAAAAATATAGCTGGGTGTAGTGGCGTGCGCCTGTTATCCCAGCTACCTGGGAATCTAAGGCTGGGGATTACTTGAGTCTGTGGTACCCCGAGCAACGAGAGCCTGCGGTTCCACAGGCAAAAATAGCAAGACATACTCTCAAAAAAAATATATTATTTAGAAAATATGCTACAAAATACAAAGGTTAAGAAGAACACAGTTTCTTTTAATATAGAGTATAATATATTGTCATTGCAATAACTATTACATATAGAAAAAGTCCTTTTCTTTATAAAGACATAAAAAGTTAGTTCCCGTGAATGTTTAATTAATAGGTACTGCATATGATATTTTCATTCAAGTGTCAAGTAAACATGTCAGAGCATTGCACTAAATACAAAAAATTACTAAGTAGTATGTATAGAAGCTATCAAAATTTTTGATCAACTCATACTTTATTTACTCTGCATTTAGTTACCAAAACCACAGGCTTAATGGTTCTGTTTATAAAAACAAAGTGAGGCAAGCTGAATGTTAAGAACAAATATATGTGAACTCATTTTTAACTTGTGGATGCACGCATGCACACACATCTTTTTATTATCAGCATGCTCCCAAATTAAAATTGCTACCACATGCTAAGTAAACTTTTTCAGATGTTCAACAAAGGAGATCAAAAGGGATTTCATCATATATTTTTAGATCTCTTACCAGTCAAACATATAGGAACACAGACATGTCAAAACATCAAGTAATGCAAAGGTACAACAATTTGGAAATTTTCACTTCAATGAAATTCATGAAGAGTAGTTTAGTGTACTTTCATACTTTCCTTACTGATGTCTTACAGGTAAAGCTACTTATGGAAACTAAGTATTTATCTAGAAGTAAGACTTAAATAGGGATTAAGATGAAGAACAGAACTTAAACTGGGAAAGGAGCTATCTTTCTAGATAACTCTGAAAAATAAATACAGAAAGAAAATGCCAAATAAAGCATGCAGGTGGAAAGAAATAAATGCTTTGCAACCATAAAACACCAGATTGAATGATTTTCTATTGGTGTTACTAGAGTGATGGTGTGATTATGTATAGTGGGCTAATGACCATTCCTGAATTTCTTTTTGTCAGACACAAATTCTCACAGCTTTTTCAACCCCTTCGTGTAGGCCCAGAGAATAGATGGATGTGGAGTATCTATTTTCTAGTGGAGAAAAAGTCAAATCAACTTCATAATTTGTTTCCTTCTGTCTGTATGCCACCAGTGAGCAACTAAGTTTTGGCCTGTGATTGTTTACAAATGTATCTCCCATTACAGTATTATAAACAGTTATTTTTCTCTCATTTTGAATTTTTACCATGTTTCTCTGTCAACTACCTAATTTTCTGGTTTTCTTTTCTCTAATCTTCTGTATTTCCTCCATGCTCAGTAATCATGACTGATTACCATTTCAGGTAGTTAAGCTTTACTTGGGCCCCCTTTTATTTGCAAGGGCCCCTACCTACTGTATTAAGTCCTGGTACCATGGACTGTTTGTCTAAGAGACATGACTTTAAATCACTCATGGAGATTTTCATTAGGTCATTTTTTTTCTCATATATTTTCCTTTGAAATACTGTCTAGGTTTTGAGTCATCATCACCCCTGTTTGAACAAGAGTGCTAATTCACTCCAATACTTTCATAGAACACCTCATCAAACACTGTCTTTCTGTAATTGGTTCTAAAGTAGGAACTCTGGACAGCTGTTTTGTTATCTGTGGAAGTATGTTGTTGATGTTCAAAAGGATTTTATAATGGCATTCCTCACAGTTGGCATTAACAGCTCTCAATTATCCTCACAGTTGAGTGTATGTTGTCTATTTTGTTATTAAAATACATTTTAAATCTTGCAATATTTCCCAAACAAAAATAGATCTAGAAAGCAACCCAGAAACAAACAACAACAATGAGCTAAAGTATTTAGTAAGATCTGGTCAGTGGTAAGAAATGAATCACACCAATTGTTAGATTCCTTATTAAATTCTTAAAAGATACTTGCTTAAATAGGAAATGGAAGGTTAAAAAATTCTTCATGAGTGTGCTCAAGAATCTTAGATCATTTCAAAAGGAGTCCCCAAAGACATCTACCTTCAATCTCACTCTCAAACTTAATCCTCAGTTAAATATGATAGCATAATGAAAATGACCTAATGAAAATTTTCTTAAAATGAATTCAGTCTAGAAACTAAACATTGAAGAGATTCTATTCAGAGAATAGAATATGAAAATGAATAGTTTATGAATAGAATGGATACTGAATGTCCTAATCCTCTATGCTTCCTCAGAGAAAGAATGTCATGGCACCACAGGTAAGTGATTCTGGAGTATACCTCTCTATACTCAGCTAAACACAGTGGTGCCCTCCCTATTGTAAGGCATGCAAAAAAGCAAACAAACAAACAAAAACAAAAAATCACTACAGTCACATGAGGTTTAAGGCTTAGAAGTTATGCATCAAGGAGATATTAAACTAAATGGAAACTTTTTCAATCCATCTATCAAAAGATTCATTGTCGTAATTGCTTTGGGAAGAATCTGCCACAGAAAGGATCTTTTTAAGCATGAATAAATGCTTTAATATTTGTTTTGGCTGAAAATTTGTTAAAGGTATATTCAATTATGAATCAGTTTTCTAATATTCTCAAATTAAAATAGAGCATTTTTTAATATAATTTTTAGTATTGAAGGGATTACAACATCCGATAGAGTCAATGTTTTGGCCTACAAATTTTATATCAAAACAAATCTAGATTTCCAGTCTAAATTGCAATGCTTGTACTGGTTCTCTCAATTGTCCATCTGCGGTGTCCAGCTCAGGCTTGTGGGCTGGATTTTTGCATGATCCCATCCCTCACTCGCTCTATTATGGGGTTTGTGTTGGGTATGTTCTTGCTCCTCTTGAAGTTCAGCTGAAGTGAGAGCAAAAAGGAGAGAAACAATGTCACAATGCGCACCTATGCACTCACCGGACCAGAAAACCAGGGACCTCATTTTGGAGATGTCTTTTAGGAGAGCAACATCCCCTCCCCACACTACGGGAGAGGAGAGGAAGACCAAAGATGGGGTAATCGGGCCCACATCAAAACTGCAAACTGAGGCAGAGGAGATGATCTTCAAAGGTCATTCACAGACACCTGTATTCACAGAGAAACTTCTTCAACAGTGACTGGGGGTGAGACTCCCTAAATCTGACACCAGAGCCATAAGGTAAAGCAGCAAAGCAGCGGAGATGGGATTGGAGAATAAGGCCTGCAGCAAGAAAACATGGACAGATCACAAATGAATACAGACTGGCCACCCAACGCAAACTTAAGACTGAAAACCTACCAGCAAGGTTTGCCTGGTTCCAACAACACAGTCCCTGACCCAGTGAAAGGACGCTGCCACAGAAAAAAGAGACTAATAGACTTAGCACAACCAGTAAAAACAGAGTGGGATTTGAGAGAATGGAAGGGGCACCAGAGGGAGGAGGGAAGAGGAGGTGCCCCAAAAACCACTTACAGAGGTTGTGATCTAAAGAACAAAATAAATATTGAAAAAATAAATTTAAAAAACTGCAATACTACCTTTTCTATTAATTGTCTTTGCAATTTTATATGAATTTGTCTACCAAAAATGTTTACAGGCAAGATGAAATGTTG
The DNA here is from genome assembly GCA_004024945.1 of Uropsilus gracilis. NCBI lineage: Eukaryota > Metazoa > Chordata > Mammalia > Eulipotyphla > Talpidae > Uropsilus > Uropsilus gracilis. The sequence continues at coordinate 55,532 of PVHY01000940.1, forward strand.
TATTTTAAACATATACTTAACTAAATAGAAAAACTTTCCTGAAAATGTCCGTAAAAAATACAAATGCGGAACAAGTATTTAATGGTAGATAATTAGGTAACAAATCCAGGTAACCTAAGTTAAAAATAGAGTATGGTATACTTTTATAACCTATTTGATTAAGAAAGTTTAGCTACTTTATGGTGAATGATATTAATATTTTACAGCAACTGGAAATGCAACTTGTTAAAAATGAAATGTCTCTAGGTGACATAAAAACAGAGTTATCCAGGTAATACTTGATGCTATAGTTTATACCTGTGATATATATGGCATGACAAAAGTAGGAAAAGGATATGCTTCCTGTGGGTATCTGATTTTTTTTTTCAGTGTTAACATCACTGTAGCAATCAATGCACTTATTTTTAGCAAGATTCTATTAGATCACATTTAAATGATATTTCCCCCAGTTGATCATTTCCTCTAAATGACATATCATAAATATCAAGTCCTTCCAAACAGAAGTCAGTTTTTTCTGTTTATTATTTATTTTACTTTGTAATTAAGATCAGATGATTCAATAAGCTGAGAAGTTATACTAGGAACAAGATTTTCATGAGAGACAGTATAGTTTTCAGTAGGATGGGGGTACATTAGCTAGACTAAAAGGTATTTTTGTATTATATGAGATTTTTAGTTAACTTTCTAAAAATCATGGTTTTTTATACCTAATCAGTTTATCAATTTTATCTCTCCTAATGAAGAAACACTTTATGGGAGAAAATTCCCACACTGATACATTGCCATTTGTAATACTAGTCGAAAGACCATGAAAACAAGTTTTTCAACATAACATTCCAAACTATATATCCAGATAATTCGGTACACGAAGAACACGTTCTAGAATCCTTCCTAATCACTATAGGAAAACACAAAACTGAAATGTCACATTTGTATAATTTTCTAAATATGTAATTAAGAAATATGACAAAAGAGTTTGACAGGGTCATCAAACGCTCTGGTAGAAATATAAAACAAAACAAACAAATAAAACACCAGAGACTGGTTCTTCCTTTGTGGAAAGCATGTGCAGGAATGTCAAAACAGTGAAAATGGACCTGCCCTATGACCCAGTAATTCTGCCCCTAGCACCTACCCCAAGATTTCAGAAACACTATTGAGAAAGGAAACTTAGAGTTCCATTTATATTACAATATTAGTTGCAATAACCAAATTATGGAAGCAATCTTAGCATCCCAAAAACAGATGAGAGAAACAAGAAGATACAGTATAGATAGACAGAAGTATATTACCCAGTAATCAAAAAAGAGAAACTCCTAGTATTTATAACAATATAAATGGAGCTGGAAGGATAATGCTAAGTGAAGTCAGAAGAGAAAGAGAAATATTATGTTTCTCTAACACATGTAATGTAGAGAAAGCAAACTTAGGGTGATATAAAGACAAGCTTAAAAACTAATCCTTGAAAGTTGACTATAGAACTAATGTTTCGGAGTGGGAAGAGAGGATGTCAGAATGAAGAACAAAGAGGAAAGAAAGGAAAGTCAGGGGCTATGGTGATGCATTATGGGTAATTTGGTGGTGGATCTACTATGGTTACAATACCTGATGGGAATAGACAGATATTAATTAAAAATTAATAAGAAATGCCAGAGACATCAGCAGCCAAATCTTCAACAATACATGGCATTTCAAACCATTCTAGAATATAGTGCCAGTTTTATTATTTCATTTTTAGTTATATTTTCTTTACAAATAGTTAGACCTTATCTGATTTTATTGTGTAGCTATCAAGACTGAGGTAAAGGAACTGTTCATGGTGACCCAAGGAAACAGCTAGAAAGGATTATTAATAAAACCTAGAATAAACCTATTTTTACTCCGTATTAGTAACAGAATCTCTAATCTGAAGTTGTCATCTCTCACAGGAGAAATTACATCTTCCTACAACAGAAACTTGAACATCAGAATCATGGATTCAAATTCTCCTTCTCCACTTACTAGCTGTGTGTACCTGTGGTAACTTAATCTGCCTTGATTTTAAACTTCCTCATCTACAACATGAAAATAATGTTTCTCTCCCTCATAGGGTTTCTGTAAAACTAAATGAGATACATATGCTAAGGACTGACTGCAATGTCTGGAATGGCCTGTATGTAAGCAAATAGAAATCCCTGTTGCCTTTCTAATTTTACAACATACTTAACCAAGTACCTAATTTTACCCCTATGGAGAAAACTAATAGTTCTTGTAGTCAAATGCCCTACTCCTGAGCTATCCCCTGTATAGTCCCTGCCTTCAAGAATATTTATATTGAAAATAAAGTTTGAAGTTGAGATCAACATACTGAAAATATAATAAGATTACCAAAATGTAAGGTAATTTCTGTCATCCATCATAGAATTTTTGACTAGACAGAAAATACAGTAGCCTTGACTAGACACTTTCCGCTAATTCTTTTCTGCCAGTAATTCTAGTTTTACCTTGAAGTAGTCTTTTCATCTCCTCCTAAATATCATTTTTTAAGTCATGGTAAACTGCCTTTCTTTTTTTGAGATATTCCCATGACACAACATACTAATGACAATGTCTTTCTCTTCATTTCCCTAAAAAGTAAGAAACGGTTGTTTGTAGGACAGAGTAAAGGTATATGGGTAAGTCAGCCAATAAACTCAACTATGACTTTGGAAACTGCAAGTCAAGGCTCAGCTTATTTTTTGTTAGGGGATAAGGAAGAAGACGGATTTGGGTCTGCCCATTCAGAAAAAGTCTTATATCACATCTTGAGTGTGGTCAATTCTAAAGTGTGTGGCTGGGGTTCAAAAGGTCTTAAATTATGCAGCAATCCTGTATGCTAATGTACTTAAAAGATTTTTTGCTCCATTTGTTAAGGATTTGTTAAGATCCATTTATACTAAAACTTATGTCTCTTGTTGTGTCATAAAGTATGGTGTCTTTAAAAGCACATCAAGCCATTCTTCTTCAACATTCATGTTCTTCAGATTTTGTTTAAACCAACAAACCAACCCCTTCATATCAATCCATCAGAATATGCCTTAAAAGTTAATGGTACTAAAAAGTTTTTCATATACATCATCACATACATATTTGCTAAATATGTGAGATTACCTGTAGACTTTAATCTGTTTATTTTCCAACACTTTCACTATTAATTCTGTTATAAACCTCAGAATTGATAGAATTGAAATATTAAGTAAAGCTCTGATTTTTTTCCCCCTCAAACACATATTATTCCTCTATTTAAAATGAAGTCCAGCTAGGCTTAGTTCTCAAGCATTTTAGCTTAGGTTTCTTCTTTCTTCTAAAACATCTTCTGTGTATACAACATAATTAAGGAAAACCACAACAGTTATTTTTCGCCAGCAGGCATGTTTCAAAACTATTACTTCAAAGTGGTTTCCTTTCTCCCCCCCCCCCAATTTTTGGCAATGCAGTCTTTTATTAAACCCACTGCACCTCTCAATCATCTCCCCTTTTTCACTCTTAAACACCCCTTTCTTTTCACTATGAAAAATAATGTTCAGAAAAATGAAAAAGTTCTGGAAAAGAATTTTTTTTTCTTTGACAAAAGTCTGGGATTCAGCAATTGAATGAGAAATTGAATATCTGTTTCTTGACTCAACTCACTGAAGAAAAAGCTAAAGAGAGAAAACACTCAAGAAATTGGCAACAATCTTTTCCTCTGGACATATTCCATTGGCTTGTGGCTCAACTGCTGTACATCTATTAAGAGTTCCAATGTCTATTGCTTGGGTTCATCTACTTCAAGCATTTCCTTATTAAACTCACTCTTCTTGGGCTTGTAAGAGCTCCTCGAAAACCTCTTTTGGTTATAAGAGCTCCTTCTGCTTGCTTCTTTATTCAGCTTCCTGCTTGAGTCTGTTTATTAAATACCCTTTTCCAAGTAATCATTGGCTGTTGGAACTTTTACAGAATTCATAATGATTCATTTGATCTTCAAATGCTTGGAAAGAATCAGTGTTGGTACTATCCTCTTTCTACCACTTGAAAGTTTGTTAGCCCAATTAACACATACTCATTCATACTCTAATAGTATTTTCTGTGGGAAAGTTTCTACCAAGTTGAAAGATATTTAGAATATGTGTACATTTTCATTCTTCACAATCATTTACAATTTCTAATGTTGGGAAATACATTTTCCAGAAGATTTTTTTGTGAGTAATTTATTCTCCCTCCACATTTTATTTCTTAATGATAGAAACCACATAAAAAAGTCACTAAGAAATGTGACATCATAAACTTCTTAAACCATGTATTTAAATAACTTCTACATAAATAATTTTCAGTTAATTATATTTAAATCTATTTCTATATTTCTCCAACATATTTTAATAATGAATGGATCATTTATTACCCTAACATTACACTTGTTCTTAAAATTTCCAATAATTGGCTCTTTTTATAATCATAACATTATTATAACATTATCCAAATTAAATACAGTTTAGGAATTTGGAATAAATTAATTTTAATAATGTTATTTCTCAGAATAACAGATTAAGTCTACTGGGGAAAGTATGCCCATCACATGATAATGAGTAAATTTTCATTGTTATCAAATATCACACAACATTATTAAATATTTTAATTACTCTATTTTAAAGCAAAATTTGAAGCCAGGCATGGTGCACATGCCTGTTCTTTAAGCGCTAGAAGCCAAGAGGTTTGGGATCACTTGAGTTCGCATGTTCGAGACTCCCCTGGGGCAACATAGCAAGACCTGTTTTCAAAAAAGCAGCCGGGCATCATGACAGGCACCTGTAATACCAGCTACCTGGGAGGCTGAGGCTAGGGATCGCTTGAGTATGCAGTGCCCCAGAAAACACAGCAAGACCTAGTCTCAAAAAAAAAAGGCTAAAATTTGACTTTCTGTATTTTGAAATATATGTTACATGTTTTGATCTATTAATCAGTGTAAGTTAAAACATAAAATATACATGCACATGTGAGGTGGTAGAATCATACTTTACCCAGTGATATATCTGTACTAAAATTTTAATAATTATGAAGGCCAATCATTTTGCAGTTATAAGGATTTTTAAAAGAAATTCTTTTAAGTAAATTTGCTATCTCTTGTTTTAGAATTTATTTATAACTGACCCAAATCCCAATCACCCAGCACCTGACTCAGACTTGAGTTTTCAGGGAATGTTCTATAAGGAGGTGGTGTCTACATGAGAACTGACAGGTGCAAAGACAGGGTTGGGATGAAGCACAATGAAATGTTTTGTGGCAAAAAAGAAGAGGATAAAAGGAGGAGAAAGAAAGGGCTGCTTAATACTAATAAATATTTGGAAACATAAGTAGTATTGTGGAAGTGAGAAGTAGATTGCAAGAGATGAAACTGTAAATATAAAACAGAGCCAAGTTCAAGTGGAATTTATAAGCAATATTAAAGAGTCTGAACTTCATATTTTAGGAATTGGAAAACCCCTAAAGTTTTCATTTTTTTAAAGCAGTGGAGTTACATAACCAGATTTGCATTACACAAAGATTATTTTGGCAGAAGATATCTAGAAATACATTCCAATGTCACCGATACTCTTATACAGTGAAAAACTTGTGAAAATCCACAACACAGAGGGTGTGTGAAAACATTTTTATACTGAGATGAATTCAGTATTATAAATCTTTGCATGATATTATCATCATTTTATTAGTCATTTCATTTGATTAATTCTAAGATGGGATTACTGTTATGGTGGTTTTATAGACCAAGATAGTAATTGCTAAGTTATATGGCATTTTATAGCTACTAAAGCTGTTCACATACTCACTTATGATTTAGACCTTCTACAGAAATGACACTTTTCTGTGACTTCATCTATGTTGAAACACCCTCCTTTTATTTTTCAGACTCATTCTTTAATTGAGAAATTAAGAGGATATTGTATTACTTGCTTCTCATAGAGTAGACTGTTATGAAGAGTTTCAAATAGTAATAGGGTTCAGCATTCTGGAATGTATGAGAAAAAAACATTCCTTTAGTTGTCTTTCTCCTAACAAAATAATATTTTATCATTTAAGCAACTTCATAGAGACCAAATTATGTTTACCGTATCTTTGAACTTTTGATCCTTTTTTTAACCTAAGGTATTTCCCAAGGAAACTGAACAGTTCTGAGTGATGAGGAACAACACAGGAATTTGGTTTTAAAGTACATGGAATTTCCCTCCCAAAGGCAAAATGAGCGTTTGTTAATTTTTTTCTTCTAGTACAAAAAAAAAGTTGCCACTTTTCATTGATATATAAATGCCATTAACTGTAATAATTACCCTATTTTCAGACGTGAAAAAATGACAGGGATGGTATTAAATGTAGTGAAAAATACCAAGGTGGTAGGAAAAGTTAATTGCAGCAGTAACTTTCATGCATTCTTAACAGACTCAAGTCAGTAATGAAGACCTTGCTGTATAGAAATAAAAGCTTCTAAGACCGTACAGTTGCATCTTCTTGCTTCTAATTTAAACATCTGTATGCATACATAGTATATAAATGTGTAGTTCTGTGTGTGCATAAAAACTCAAGTTATGAAGAAAAAGTAGAGCATAAAATAGTTGGCATACCATACTGCAAAATGAAAATGAACTTCTTGTCAGTATTAATAGCTAACAGACATTTGCTAACATCTAACAAATACATGAACAAGATTTGTCATTAGAATTCTCTGTCTCATAATAGTAACAAAGCAACAATGAAAACTTATGTTTCATAATATAGAAACCAAAAGCTTATTCATTTCCTGCAAGGAACTTTATTAGTTTATTAAGTATTACTAGATAAAGGTATCTATATACATATATATGTATAAATAAAGAATGAGAGTATCTGTTGTACAAAATTATTTTTTAGACTATAGTTTTCATGTCCACAAAAATCAAAACTCCAATGTTTGGGTTCAAAACATCCAAAATTAATGTTGTCTTATATATTTTAAATGTTAAATCTCAATAAAGCCTACATCAGTGAAATAACTATGGGAAAAAATAAAATACAAAGGATTTAAAATTAAATGGTAGTAATAACCAAAGTTGAGAAATTATGTCATAGCCTCAATGAATTAAAATATATCATTATTTAAAATCCTGCTTTTAAAAGCAGGGCTCATAATTCAGCACTCATGTTACAAGCAACTGTCCCAGGTTTGAGTAAGATGCAGGAAAATTTGGACCTAAAAATATAAAACATATGGTCTTGATTGCCTTTTGCAGCAACGTTAAGAGTTCAGTGTAAAGAAAAGCTTTCCAAACGCCAGCTTGCAAACTCGGATTTTATGTGAAACTCTAATAAAACAGCAGCAGATGTTTCTATGCTATTAATTTGTTTGGGACATTTTTGGCTGGTTCATTCCAAATCAACTGTTATCCCTTGTCCAACAACTGCAGCATTCATTTGTGTTTTACACATAGAGAGAAAGGAAGCTTTTCCTTTGGAATAGATATTGCACCAATTTGCTGTATTCATGGGAAAGTGAATGCCAGCACTTATGCTTTTTTCAATTCATGAATACAATGTGAAGCTGATAAAAGGTGGTTTTTACTACTGAGTGGGGTGTGGGGGGAGGACATGTAAAATCATCATTGTACTAAGGAACTGCTGAAATAATGAACTATACAGTTGGTGGGCAAACATTGAGTAGCATAACAAAACTTTCATTTTAAAGACTGAAGAAAAAGTCTTGACTTAATTTTTTCTAAATCTACTTGTATTGCTGTAGCTGATTGATAGTCTGGTTTTGATTTACATGGAAAATGATCATCAGCTTATAAATTTTCACACCACTGAAACTAAATCCCTTCCATTCATTCTTTTCCAACCTGGTGATCCATTCCTGTTTCTCCAAAGATCTTAAAGGGTCACCTTTATTGGATGTAATTTTATCTTTTGTTGATATTTCATTATATCAGTGCCCATATTTTGTCTTCAAAGAAATATGTATGAACAATTTTATAAAGTCGTTCTTTAACTTAATTATTTTTTCTACTTTCAATCAAACTTTCCTTGCAGTGGGAGGGAATAACAGATTCAGTTGATTTTTTTCTACTTAGGTCAAAAGTGTTCATTCCCAACAATCACTTCTGTAACTAGGCAGTTTGTTTTATATATGATACCTTCTGTTAATAATAATAATAATAATAATAATTCATATTTAAGGATCATTCTCAGTTCATACAGCTTACTAATATCTTTATAGAAATACTTAATGGGATTCAAATGGAAGTCCTAAAACCTATTGCTCTATGAAATTACTCAGGCTTCTGGTTAAAGTGCCAAAATGATTTGGATTTCAGTTTTGTTTCTAAAACAAATGTAATATAGTATCATTAACAAATTTAACTAATGTTGGTTCAAGTTCAAAAAGTCTGCACATTCTAGTGTGATTAGAGACAATAAAGTTTTAAAGCCCTAGTGGAATTTTCTATAATTCTTTCTTTAATTGGAAAATGTTGCCACTTGGTAGTATTTCTATGACACAAGAGCCAACTAACAAAGCAGTGTACTTTATGAGACTGTCTATAGGTATCAACGCTGATCTTTTGACATTGTAACTGCAATTCCATGCCTGTGTAAAGAGCTAAATCTGACCTTTTCTCTCAATTGCCCTGAGAATAGAATCCATGTTTTCACTTTTAAGATCTTGAGACCTTTGCTGCTCACCTCTCTACTTCATCTCTTGCCAAGCTTGATATTCTCGGTAACTCAGTGTTTCAGGTCAACTAAATCAGTTTTTTAAACTAGTCACTATCTCTCCAGATAGTAATTAAATCTAGCTAGTATGTTGTTTCCTATAATCTTAGCTAGTTTGTAAAAGCAAAACACATTGTACACTTCATCCAAACCCCTTTGCATTAGTAACGGTTCAGTATTAACCATGAAATCATCTTTTCCTGCAGGATGTCTAAAGTTTAGAAGCCATTTGGTAACATGCTTGGCACTGAACACTGTTCAGTACCTCTATAATGCCACTAAAGATTTTTCTACATTTCTACATTCATCATTCAACTGATTCTGTCAAATCAAGAATGGGTTTTCTAAATTAAACTTGTTCCAAACTTAGTCTCTACTCTGAATCCTCTCTTCTAACCCTCCACCAACGTATGTTTCTTAAACACTCATCACTGATACAAAAACGCTCCAATTCTCCCATCACAGTATAAAAGCCAAATTGTTTCAATGACTTACAGGTCTCTATGTCATTTGCTCACTCTGCTATCTCTTACTTATTTTAATACAGTTCTATGCACTTACTCCATCCTCAACATTGGACTTCTAGTCATTCCTTAAACACTTTCAACATAATTCCTTCCTTCTGGTTTTTGGAGTCCCTATTCTCACTACATAATTTCCACAAGGTACCCTCTATCGGCTCCTTCAGATTTTCAATAAACTCTTAACTAAATGAGACCTGTCCAGATGCCCTTATTTGAACTGAAAGTATTCTTAAAATGAGCTCCAACTCAACTCAGTCCAAGGTACAGTAATGACTTAATAAATTGATTACCATGGAAAGGTACTTCTAAAGTGATAGCTCATTTCTACATATTGTAATCCCCCGGACGAACAGGTGGTAAAACTAGTGTTGTAAGATAAGCTCCTTTGGTGTTTACTATCGCCTCTCCCCATTTTATTATTTTGTTTTGTTTTCTCATCATCTAACAAAGCACATTTTACTTGCCTATGGTATTTACAAGATGCCTGCTTCCTGTTCTCTAAACTTCATGAGAATAGCGATGAAACAAAGTTTTCTTGTTTTGTGTAGGTAACCCTAGTACCAAGAATATTGACTGCTATTACGATCTTATATTAATACTTAATTACATAACATATAATAGAATTAATAAAATTGAACTGCACAGAGCAATTTACAAACATGATACCAAACCGTAATAAGTAAAATAAAATTTTGAGCTTAATCATTATTTTAATTGCATTATTGTTATTTATAGGGCAGAAATTTAAAACTGACAGGATTCACTATATTAACAGCTTATGTATAATGCCTAAAACTACTTTCACCAATCATTGTGGTTTTACAGTCACTGACAGAATTTCAGTTAAAATCTTTCATTAGATCTTATAGTATATAAATTATGAACTATTCCATTATAAACATTTTAAGTTATTCTCTTTTTTTTTTTGAGACTTGGTATTGCTATTTTTGCCCATGGAACCGCAGGTTCTCGTTGCTCAGGGTACCACAGACTCAAGCAATCTCCAGCCTCAGCTTCCCAGGTAGCTGGGATTACAGGTGCACGCCACCACACCCAGCTATTTTTAAGTTATTTTCAACAAATCCAAAAGGTATATACATCATCAATAATTATATAACTTAATCTTAGAAAAATAAAACCATAATTATTTAATATTCAAATTGCAAGATAAAGATATTTTTACTACAAATATTATACAACCAGAAACTTCTAAAACAAAAGCGTAACCAGCTTGGCACGTGGGATCTGAGATGGCCCTGATCGGCAGGAGCCTGCAGCTGCTGGCGAACCTAGACCAGCACCCACTGGGCCCCTCTGCTTTCGACCTGGCAGGTAAGGGGGATTCAGGGGCTGGTCGGGACGCCGGGACCTGACCGGCGTGCAGGCAAGATTGGATCCATCCTTGATCCAGGAAAACCAGCGGTGGGGGGGTGGGGGGGAAGGTATCGGACGGGGGGGAGGGGGTGGTGACACCTTTACTGCTTCACCCTCACTCCACTTAGCTCTCAGGAGGTAATAGCATAAACGTGCAGACAGCGACATAGAATGGATGAGGGAGCAGAAAAGAGCCTGTGCATGCACACGTGTGGGACACAGAACAAGGATCATCCAGAAAGATAGTTGACACCGGAATGGAGGAACAATGTAAAGACCTATCAGACCTTCATCTATGGCTTCACTGGAAGCTGATGAATCAAAACCCCATGTGGAACTTGCCACCCAAGGAAACATGGCTCCCTCCCCAAGCCTTGGGAGAGGAGGCTGCAGAGTCAGGGCATTGGCTCCACAGCAAATCTGCAAACGGACGGAGAGGAGATGACCTGCAAGGTCCATCAGTGGATGCCTGCCCTCATCGAGAAACCTCATCACTGACAACGGCTGGGGGAAAGGATCCCCAAAGCCAGAGATCAGAGAAATGGGGTGCAGAGATAACAGAATGGCAAGGAGATCGTACTGGAGCCAGCAACTAGAAGACAAGACACTGATAGACCACAAATGAGCATGGACTGGCTGCCCAATACAAAGCTAAGGACTACAAACCATCAAGCACAATGTGCCATGGGCCTGGAACACAGTCCCTCATCCAACAAATGGACACAGCCACAGAAAAAGAGACCAAAGGACCAATGAACCCAACAGAAACCAAAAAAGAACAATGACAGTGGAGACTGAGTGAACACAGGGGGTGGAGGTTGGAGGAGGGAAGGCATTCCAGTAACCATTTACCTGTGTAAGAATTTAAAAGAATTTAGAAAAAAAATAAATAAATTTTTAAAAAAAGAAACTTCCAAAACAAGCACACACTTGCATACATCATGCTTTGTTAACAACACGAAGATCAAAAATTTCAATGCTGTGCAGTTTGAAATCCAGCTTCTAGCTGTAATGATGAAGCATGGCCACACTGGTGAATCTGAAATCACTGCTGATCTCAGAGCCCGGGGAAATGGCTATGAACCTCACATGCAGGTTTAACAAATGTGGCATGATCAGCACCAGATCTGTTGTGAACCCAAAGATCTAGATGAATGGCAAAAAACCTGTTCCCATCCTTTCAAATTGTTTTCATTATATTGACAACCACAGTTCATGACGGCCCACGAAGAAACATAAAAACACAAAGGAAAGAAAATCCTGGGGTTTTTCTTCTAAGGATGAAATACATGTGTGCAAATAAAATATTCAATGAACAAAGAAGAAATAACAAAAAAATCATTACTTTCTGGGTTTTACAAGTGATAAATATATGTATAAAGAAATAAATATGGATATATCTTTATTCACCTGGACCAAAAATAAACATATATCGTCTTAACATAAAATCAGGGTTTTTGACACTAAAACATAAACATATTGAACTTTCAGTTAATCACAAGTCAGCTGAAGAGAGTCCTCAGCCTCATCTATTTAAGTAAAATATATTTTTGCCAATCATGCAAAAAAATGAAATCAAATAGTATGCCATAGACACCTGTACTTTCCTCCCCAAGGTTCAATAGTTGGTGAATCAGAAATCTCAGCCCTGATTTTGACAGTCCATTCTCCATCACTGCTCTACACCAAATCTCCCGGTAGTATTGATCTAAACTATTGACATTGATTTTTGTTATCACCTCTTTTAATAGAAATGGTTCTTTATAAAATCTTCATTATAGGCACACTTGAGTTGTAGCTCTCAGTTCTAACTTTCTCAGTTGTCCTATTAGGCTGAATTCAGGGTGGAGTCATACATTCATGCTTATGTAAATGTCCCACTCCTGTCAAATTCTAGATGCATTACCACTTAAGGGTAAGTATATTATACTTAAGTGGTGCTAAGTCATGGAAAATATATGCCTAGACATTAGGAAGAATATATATGCTAAAATTTTAAAGCAAATATTATGTTAACAAGGTAATATTAGAAATCATATTTCAAAATCTCAAGTAATTCATCATTGGAGAGCATAGTCCTTGATGTCAAAATACAGACAAATCATTTCAAAGGATCCATTGTGTACTCAGAAAAGGTGAGACTGAGCAAAAGAATCCAAGTACAGTAAGTTCAGTATTTTCTTGTATTTCAACCCCCCACAATCTAGTATAAGAAAGGTCCAAGTGAAGCAGGAAAGAAAGGTAATAAACAGGGAAGGTGTTTAGAGACATGGTAAATATAAATCCTGACTAAATTGTGGAGACCTCTGGACATCCAGATTCTCAAATGAGCCATGCTCATCCCTAGTTTGAGATGCCAGAGATCTGTGAGGTGTGGAGCAGAGTTGACCCAAGTGCATTAATTAAGCCCAGCATCTTTCATTCAATGAACCAATGTGAGGTTCCTAAAGCAGTCACCTCCCCCAATCTCTTTAGAAGCTCAAATTAACCATGAGGGGCTATTGGTGCCTGTGAAGACCAAGGGCAGGGATAGACTCAGGGTGCAGGCTGCCACCTTGAAGCCTTCTTGTCTCAAGCCAGCAAGAGCAGCTAGGAATACAGCAGGTGGAGTTGAGAGCAAATGAGTTTGAGTCTTTGTATACATATTTTTGGACAGTTTGTTCATGCTCAACTCTCCATATTTCTATTGTACTCTTTACCTTGTTTTGCTTCCCCCATCCTCTTTGTCATCCCTCTGGGTTAGCTGAATATATTCTGAATACTAATCTTTTGTCACATATGCTATAAAAAACCAAATCTCTTGATTTCAGTTACTTTTTATCCCCACCCTCCTTTATGGTGCCTTTGAAAAAAAAAAAACTTGCACTGAATATTGCAATTTTAATGTCAATATTTCAATTGTAACTAGTACTGTTTAAGCCTTATTACTCTTTAATTACCTCAAAGTCATAAAGTTTAATTTCTATATTTTCATCGTGTTGCACTTCACATTCAGGGCTATATTCTTCCACAAACATATCTTTATGGAACATGGACTAAGTATCTATCTTTTTTTTTTTTTCTTCTTAAGGACAACCTATTGTCCCAGCAGTTTTTACTGAAAATATCATGCTTTCTCCCCAACTGGTATTGAGCTTAGCTACAAGTTGTTTCATTTGTCACACAAACAAGTCTTTTCATTGAACTATTTTCTGATTCCTACACCAATACTCATTATAAGAATGTTGTCTTATAGCCAATAAGCAAGATTTTGTATTTTATTCTTATTTTTAGACTTAAGTCGGTTATTTGGAGAATTTGTTCTTGGGTTTTTGTTTTTTTTGTTTTTTTTTTTGCCCTTCAACAGAGATTTTATATTAGCCTATCAATTCCTCTTATGTGCACACATGCACCATTTTTCTGATGGGTGGTTTTAAGTTTCATATGATATTTTTATATTTTATTTGAATTGAAGGAAAAGAAATACAATAAATAAAAAAATCCTTATTCTAAATTGATGGGGGAAACAATTTCCAGCTACAATCCATCACAGTTATTTATTGCAGAAATGGTTAGGAACTTTACAACTTTTTGACTCAGTCTATTCTCCCATGTCTTTGAAAGCACCAACAGTGCTGGAACATAATCAGAAGACTACAACCTAATAAAACAGAAGGACAAAATTTAAAAGCTGAATTATTTCACAGTCTAGCCTATGCACAGTGAATTCCAATTTTCTGTCAGATTGGGCTTATTCTTATTACTTTAATATAGCTATAATCTGGTGAGAAATAAATTTCCTTAAGATAGGGAACCATTTCTCACATTAATGAAACTCTTCAGTATCTATACTTTGCTGTATTATATTTAATGTTTTTCAACTTTTCTGAGTATTAATGAAGAACTTGCCTAGCAAAGAATTTAGTATTTTATGTTTGATCATTCATATTTATAATAATTCTATAATATAGATGCTATTATCTCCATTTTACAACTTGCAGAAACTAGATCTTACAGAGGTTAAATAACTTGTCCAAGGACAAACAGCCAAGAAATGTCAGGACCTGGACTGCAAGTCACATTTTCTTAACTTTAAACTAGGTTGAATAAATGTTTTTTTAAACATGTAAAAAATGGCAATAAAACTCAGATTTGGAAGAGACAGATGTGGATATATTGTAAGTGACTAAAGATGCATGATATTAATTGAAATTATATTTACTTAAATCATTCATTGCTGATAGGTGACGTCTACACCATATTCGTGAGTTCCTTCTGGCACTGCTCCAATAAGCGGTGGCTATGTCTCCACATTATTTCTTTTGCCAAGAGCCTCAGCTTGTCCCGGGAGCCTCACATACTGGTCTGTAACTATATTAAAACAACTACAAATAACTGCTGAACAGACTGTCTCTTATATCATTTAAACCAGAAGTTCAGTGGCAATGAGCCACCACAACTTTTTTTCTGATTTAGTAGCTATGACATTTGCTCTAACATCCCTTCCTTAGCATTTCTGTGAATATAAAAAACATTTGTACTCATACACATATATGCACATCCAAACATAAAGTAAACTCTTTGTGATCTTTCTTGACCTAAAATATGATTTTAATCATAATAAAACAATTATGATTTGACTCAATAACAAACAATTTTGGCTAATTCCCATTTAGCCATTTTTTGGTACAAAAAAATGAAGTAAAACTTAAATGTTTTAATCAGAAAATATCAATTACTACTTAATGAAAACTTCATTATATACATATATAGATAACTGCTCACATTTTGAATTTTGGTATTTTATTCTTGTTCTTTTACATTCTATCTGCAATATAATTTTACCTATACAGATGTGGTACAAAAACAGACAATCAGACCAATGGACAGAACTGAGTGTCCTGAAATAAAACCATACAACCATACATATATAGTCAGCTAATCTTCAACAAAGGGGTAAAAACTTATACTGGAACAAAGACACTCTCTTCAATAAATGGTGCTGGTAACACTGGTCCAAAACATGCAAAAAAAAATGGACCAAGAAAGCTCCCTTACACCATGTACTAAAATCAACTCAAAATGGATAAAAGACTTAGATGTAAGACCAGAAACCATAATATACATAGAGGAAAATATGGGCAAAACCCTCCAAGAGTTACAATCCAGAAATTCATTTCTGGAAACATCTATAGCAGGATAAAAAAAAAAAATGAAGGAAAACAAACAACTGGGACTACATCAAACTAAAAAGCTTCTGTAAAGGAAAAGAGACATCAGAGAAAACAAAAAGAAATCCAACCAAGTGGGAAAAAAATTTTTGCCCTCCATACAAGTGATAAGGGTCTGATAACAAAAATACACAAAGAACTCGTAAAACTTAACAAAGTGAAAACCCCAGTTAAAAAATGGGGAGAAGAATTAAAAAGACACTTCCCCAAAGAAGAAATACAAATGGCCAACAGGCACATGAAAAATTGCTCCACATCACAAGCAATCAGAGAAATGCAAATCAAAACCACAATGAGATACCAACTCACACCAGTAAGAATGGTCCCCATCCAAAAAACGGGCAACAAGTGCTGGTGAGGATGTGGAGAAAAGGGAACACTCTTATACAGCTGGTGGGAATGTAAACTGGTACAACCTCTATGGAAAGCTGTGTGAAGGGCCCTCAAATTAATGAAAATGGAACTACCATTTGACCCAGCAATTGCTCTCTTGGGAATCTACCCAAAGGAGAATTCAACATGGGTACAAAGGGACACCTGTGCTTGGATATTTATTGCAGCACTATTTATAATTGCAAGGAAAGGAAACAACGGAAATGTCCTAAAACAAATGAGTGGATGGAAAAGATGTGGTATAGATACACAATGAAACATTCCTCATGAACTAAAAATGACAAACTGGATGATCTTACGATAACATGGATGGACTTAGAAGAAATCAGAGTAACAGAAATAAGTCAAAAAGAAAAAGACAGACAAAAAATGGTTTCACTATTATATGGGACATGGGAAAGAAAAAACAAAAAGCTAAGAAGAAAAGTCAAAACAAGCTAACAACTAAATTAAAGTACACAATTAGGGGGCGGGAGGCTGGGACAGGGTGGGAATGGTCTGGAAGGGAGGGGGGCTACCCTGGCGATCACAAAGATGTGAAATTTATATATAAATAATTTAATTAAAGAAAATAATTTTATCTTTACAGATGTACTTATTCTTAAAATTCACTTTTGTTCTCGTAATTGGTAATTTTTTTTTTTTCACAATAGGTTTTAGGTACCAGATAATGGAATAGTTAACATTGTTTATAAATTAATGAGAAAGAGATTTATAATAGTGACATGCCCTACAACTCTCTAGTTCCCATAACAGCACATAATGAGTATTTGGATTTGGCCCAGAGAAATGAGATTGCAGGATAATTTCATTTAATTCCTTAAATATTGCATTATTAAATTTATTTCAACTAACCTTTATAGATATTGCTGACTGATTCAATATTCTAGGAACCTAGGTTATTCTCCCTAGCTCCAGGATCAGATCCTGAGCAGCCTTGAGTGTCACCACCATGAGGGCAGTGGGGACTGGAGACAGAGAAGGAAAGAAAGACACCACAGAATATATTCAAGAACAGAGAGAGCACCCCTTTGGACAAGAGCTCAGTCTCATCAGGGTCCTTGGGCCATTGTGTTGACTTCCCCCTTTGAGGTATTCCGTCCAAGGGGAAAGGAAGTTAAGTTATAACTACACTTCAAATCCTGTGTGTGGGGGGGAGAAACATAAAAAGAAAACCCCAGAAATGCCTGGCACTAGTTGAAGGTTAGTTCTGGATATGCTAATTTCCAGCAATCTCATGGTATCTATAGCTAGCCAGAGGGTCACAGACAGAGCCATCAGTGTTTTTAGATGAAAGCCCTCAGTATGGACAGATACGTGAGTGGTCATCAGAGATAGTGAGTCAATAGCATCTACTACACAATTTTGAGGGGAAAAGATGTTTGTTTCTTTATTCACAGTTTTATCGTTTGTACATCTGCAATGAATCAACAAAAATCAACATCAGTGTACGCAAAATCTAAACTGGGCAGTAGGAAGGACCAAGATGTCAAAGTTCACACACAACGGACTAGAGGACTTTGATGGCTCTTGTAGATGAGTTCTACACAGACATTCTAAACCAAAAGAAGTCAAAACTTAGTTACTGCCAAAAGATAATGGGCAGGCTACATTTTATATATTGCAAGATATATATATATATAATATATATATATATATATATATATATCACAATACATGTTTTCTCTTCAAGAATCGGTATTTCCCTGGGTTAAAAAATTATTTGTCTTAGTCATCTGGTCCAATTTAATGTCTATACAAAATTAAGAGGAAGTCAATGGAAAAGGAGAAAAAAATAAGAGCGATCAAGTGGTTGTTTGTGCTTTACAAAACATGTAAATATTTTCCAATGATTGAAAATTAATATTTATAAATTTAGTAGAATATGCTTTGTTCAGGCACAATAGTGCATTTGTTAACAGTGACATATTTATCTGGCCTTTCCTAGTCCTAGGAAAAAATTATGTCAATTTTCCCTCAGACTGCCTTCCTATTCTGTCACACAAATTATTTCATGAAACATGAATCCAAATGTTCTGTTCTTTTTCAATTTCCTTTCACCACAAATTCCAGAGTTCTGCACTTCATGGCTTTTCAGTAACAATTCACTCTTTTTATTCTAATGGCAAAAACGCAATACTGCTGTCTTTAATCAAGCTACTTTTGACATGTCTTCAATAGTGAGGATTCAGCCTTTTGTGTTAAAGGGAGACTTTAAAAAATAATTACAATGATTTAAAATGATTTTTTTGCTGATGCGCTTTCATCTCTTGGGATCCACATTACTAAATTTTCCCATCCCTTTCTGCAATGCTTTTACTCATTATTTTGCAATGCTAGACAGTTACTCTAAATACAGAAAGTGTCATATTTTAGGTTTCTCACTGGACAAGAAAACAATCATACTCCATTGGAGCTATCTAGAAATTTAATCAACTTCCTATTTTATCTATTATAACAAATCTAAGCTGTAAGAGGAAAATAAAGAATAGAGATTAAAAATCTTGAACAAATATCTTTAGGAAATAATGCAAACCAAACAGGTTAGCTGTAGCAATTTGTTAACAAACTATAAACATTATCTACATATAATTAGGTGTCAGAAAGTCTATTGCTCCTTTGAGCTGTCATACAAACAGTATTAATCTGACACCACCTACACTTCTGTCCTCAGCTTTGAGCATAACTCTTTCTTGACTCCAAACTTTTAAACATCCATGCAACTCACTCTTATCTCCAGGTATTTTACCTGCCTGATCTATATATCCTTTTCATCTCTGATATATACAACCTGATCACCATACTGGAAAAAAAAATTTCAACCAACATTTTCTCAGAGCATTCTTCTCCTTGTATGCTTTTTTCAAAACGCGTGTGTGTGTGTGTGTGTGTGTGTGTGTGTGTGTGTGTGAGTTTGTATTGTATTTACAGTCTGTATGGCTATGAGGTCAGGCAGAAGAGGATACTGATACTGTTAAGCATCTCGCATCCACCACACTTAGTGACTAGACAATATTAGTCAGTTTTAAATAATAGCATTTAAGTCTTTGAAAACTTTGGGAGAGATATGCACATCTATTATTATGTGACTTGCTGAAATCCTTGAGGCTATTATTACACCAGCATTTTGAAAGCAAGGACTAGAAATTATTCATAGTTGTTTACTAATTACAAGAGCAGCATGGTTGTTTACTAATTCCAAGAGCAATTTAACATATTGTTAAAACATAAAACATATTTGTTGAATAAAGTGACACAATGAGCATGATTTTAAAATTCCCAATTTTTATATGTTAGTAGCAAGGAGAATAACTGACTATGAGAAGAGATATACCATATCAATACTCTTCATCGTCCACTCTCTGATTAGTTTGAGACATCTAAGAGGCTTGATTAAGTCAATATGAGTAGTCTAGCTAGGAAGAATTCAATGTGATTTTGCATTATACAAGGCAGACTATAAAAGTTTTATGTTTTTTAAACAACATATATTCTGTAATATTAAATAGCAAATGATGACTAGTGACACTATTTGTAACTATGATTCCATCATAACCAATGATGGAAAGCTGCCTACATAGAAGTGATGATACAAGTTACGAGAAAACAAACAGAATCAAATCAACCTAGATAAAAGGCCTGACTTATCTACCTAAAATATATATAATCTGGGAAAAATTATTTAGACTTCCCCAAAGGATTTCTCTTTATTACTCACTTAGTAGGTATAATAATATCAGCTATATTTTTATAAGGATAAGGCTATCCTAATTCAAGCAAGCAGTATAATTATTGCATGTATGCAGTAACCTCTTAGTGAAGAAGAACTGCAATAAGACCATTATTGGTTACTGTTTTCTTAGACAATCTGTGCAAATTTCCTAATTTGATATTCCCCTTTATATCTGTTCATACATTTACTGTGTGATATTTGTTCAATATCAAAATAAACTTCCATTTCTTCACAACTTACCTCAATTCTGAAACTCACTTTTCATCCTTTATTAAAATTTCTTCTTTAAATAATCTTTTTCCTATCCAACCAGTTAATCCCATTAGACTATCAAATAATCCAAGTAAATCTTCAATCATAAACAGAATGAATTAGGAACAAATAATTCACCTTTGAATTATACTTTATAATTAAAAACCAGCTTTTTCCATTCACATTTACAAAGGTGTTTCCAAAAACTTAAAACGACTATCCTAAAAATAAGGATGAATATACAAAGAAAATCAAACTAGTTTAATGTCTGCCCTGCCTCAAATTGGTCTCTGACCAGATGATGTTATTCATTAAAGAGGTCTCGATTAAAAATAACTAAACTAAAAAAAGGGAAGAATCCAAAGTAAAACATGCAAAACAGAGCCACTGATCACAAATTGACCAAAATCCTTTTCAAGAGAAGAGTTAGTGACATCTAGATATACCATGGTGTTGGACTAGAGTGATTTGGTGATGGGTTCCATACAGTGGTGATACTTGATGGAAAGAACCCTAATAGCTCTACAATTAAAACATAATCTAATTAATAAAATAATCCAGGTCCCACAGAAGTTTAGTCTGGACAGTCAAACTTGTCTCTCTTTAAAACAAAGGCTGAAAATTTCTTCAGTCACCAATTCCCTAGAATGCAAGGAAAGAAACAAAATGAATTTTATGTGGCTAATTTTCTTTTGTCTTTAAATCATATCATCATAAAGAAAGAGAATGGATGGAAGCATTCCTAAAAATGTCTGTTCTTCACATACAATGTTTAACAGACCCTCTCTGACAAAATGCATTATCTAGATGTCAGCCCTCTTTCAAACGCAAGTGACTGTAGCTTCATGTAAATCCGATTTGGTTATCAACTGCAAAAGTGATATTCTCTCTGGGACAATCATCTCATATAAAATGTGCTGATACTGTTCAATCTCAGAGCCTTAATTAAATCTGTCATATCACAAGAATTTTTATTAAATAAATGGAATGATGATTCTAAAAGTCTGAAGGATGTGAAGTATCCACAATGATCACACTGTAGAAAATGTCACAGTGGAAGAATAGCTCACACTGGAAGAAAATATCTACATTCAAAAATAATGCCTACCATCTAAGCTATCCAGAAATCTCTGAATCAGCATACCCCTATCCCTGCCTGTACTACAGTCACAGAGCTGTAACATTTTCTATTTTCCC
Source organism: Uropsilus gracilis (assembly GCA_004024945.1). NCBI lineage: Eukaryota > Metazoa > Chordata > Mammalia > Eulipotyphla > Talpidae > Uropsilus > Uropsilus gracilis. The sequence continues at coordinate 76,945 of PVHY01000940.1, forward strand.
TGATAAGTCTTAAGTCAGCTGTAACTCATTAAGGAAGTTGTTCAAGCCAAATTAAATTTTCCAGAAACTGCATCATTTCACATAAAGGAACTCTGCTTCAGTAATAGATTCAAAAATAACTAGCTAGTTTTTAAGCATTACTCCTTTAATCTCATGTAATCCTGCAAAGATATACAATGCACATTATATTCTGTCTGATAATCAGCATGTGCTAGCTCATTATTGCTTTAACCAACTTTTTGTTTACTGAACCATTAAAGTAACATCTTTCTCAACTCTGTAATTTGTCTTATTCTTTAAGTCATAAAAGTTCATTTTTGGACTGAAATTAATAGTTCTTGAGAAAAAGTGATTATATATCACCATCTGTGGAAAAATCTGAAGTTACCAGATACCAGTCAGATAGTGAAGGTTGGTTGTATAAGAAGAACTCCTATCTCCGACAACCCACCAGAATAATTGTAAGAGGTGAAGTTCACTGAGGATGCCACCCATAATCTATACTTCTTAAACAGCAAAAGTGTCTACTGAATTCTTAAAGTGCTACTGGTAAAAGAATAAGTATGATTTACTTAATTTTTTCCGAAATTGAGTGTTTCAACATCATTTAATTTTATGTGTCAACTTGGCGAGGCAGGGTATTTGGTTAAACACCCAATTAGACATTGTAAAAGAATAGGTAGGTTCTACTTCTCCAAGTTGTGTTTCCATCAGAACAGTTCTGTTATAGTCCTCAAGTGTGACAAATTTAACCCTCACACTACAAACACATAATTAAATGACATATTGATACCCTCAAAGTATTCTTTGTTATTATGAGCAACTTTAAATGAGTAACTATTAATGTGATATGCCCTGGCAACTTGCAGTTCTGATTTGGTGGCTGTCATTTTTCTCTGGGCACCAATATAGCCCTATTATGATGTAAGTGTGCTTTATATAAATATAGATAGGTATGCATATTTAAGTTTTACTCATTTTATTAAAAAAATTTTAAAAATGGAAAAGTAAAATGCTGGCTCTAGACCTTAAATTTAATATCATGATGAATCTAAGCCAGTAGAAAGAGCTTTAATTTATTTTAATTTCAACTGAATACCTCAATGAATAAATTTCACTTGAGTAGGGTAAGCATAAAACAAAAGTTATGTATGAAATTGTGGGAAAATATTGTCAAACACAGTATTTAATGGCAAGATATAATTAGAAGCTATATGTTTTCACTTTCTTATGTTGGAACTTCTTGTGTTAGTACATGTACCTCTATTATTCAAATTTTCCACTGAGAATGTATGTGTTGTCTATAATACTGCATGCATCATAGTATTTTGTTTCTAAGAATTAAAAAATGTTTAAAAATGCATATCTACTTCATTCTCCTTAACTTATTATTTAGAAATCTAAAATCCCAAAAGTTTAAAAATCTAAGTTCATTTACAGGTGACAGCACTCTTTCCAACACTTTACAATTGATATTTGTGGAATTATGTGTTTCTAGTAGATATGGTTCTCCAGAAAACAGAATGTGTGTATGTTGTGGGTGGGGGGGGAGAGATTTTAAGGAATTGACTTCACAAACATTTGTGATGGCTGGCAACTCTAAAACTAAATTTTAAGTATTAATTTCATCTAAAAAATATTTTCACAGCAATGTCTCTTTAGGTGTTTCAACAAATACTATGGCCCAGTCAAGTTGACACATAAAATTAACCATCAAATGATGTTGAAAGACTCAATTCAGGGAAAAAAAAATAAAACTAGATGCTATTAACATTTTGATGTACAACCATCCAAAGGCTTAAATTAAACCCAAATTCTTTAGCTGGGTTCTTTCTCTTAGCAATCACAAAAGGGTACATATGGAAATTTGGAAAGCAGATTTGCTTACCCAGTAGCTAGAGGACTTATCTACAATAGTAACTTTACTTATTCTTCTCGGCATAAAATTGTTTTTCCATAGTTGATTCTCACTGAGGTTGCATTTTTCAGTTCCATGTTATGCATATTTAGTCTCCCAGATGTAGTTTATCTTGTCTAAAAGGTCATTTTTTTTTAACAAGCTGCAGAACATTTCCAATAGGGCAAAAGGTGGTCACAGATTGCACTGCTAGAATACATGAATTTATTACTTTAGTCTTCATTTAAAAATGTGTGTTTAATGACCTGGGAGAATGTTGCATGTATTAGAACATTAGAACAATAATTTACCGGGAGACCAATTTTATGCTATTACACTATCCCTAAAACAAATGATCTCATCATAGTCATGGGGGGTAAGAGAGGGAGCTAGCCGTAGGAATTAAATACAAAGACACTAAAATTTTATTTTGAATCCTAAAATGCACTATCTTATGATTCTGATCGCTTGTTACATAAGAATCACAGAATGGTAATATTAAAGGAATCTCAGAATATTTCAAAACAATGGTCCTCATTTTCTAGATGACCAATCTTTTTCCCTTGCTAAAGGTCAAACAGCTTATTAGATATGAACCATGTCAGAAAACTTGGTGTCTTCTGTTCTTTCCACTACAGTAGGGGGCTTACCAGTGAGGAATATTCTTGATCCAAGATTATATTAAATCAAGTTTATAAAAGCATTACCTAGGAAAAAACATGCAACCTGGCAATTTACCAACTAGCTAACTAAAGAAAAAGAAATTTCATATATTCTCACAATAAACTTTTCCATGATGGAAACAGTATGGAATGTTTTTCAGGAATGATTTGGTTGATTATAAACAACTTTATGGAAAGTTTGATAACATTAAGAACACAGTCATTTACAACCAGGTGTAGTATAAGGAATCAATTGGGAAGATTGTAATATTTTAGGGCTTTTAGTACTATAATGAAAAGATATTTATCTTCAACCCAAAATATCCTAAATAATAAATGGAAGAGCATATTGTATAATTTCCCTTTAATAATGGGGGGAAAAAAAACAACAAAACCTGAAACAATGTCTGAAGCAAAGAAGAAAAAACAAGTGGGTCCTCAATAGGTACTTGATGGAACGGAAAATGTATTTGGAAGATTTTAGAATTATAACACTTAAAAATTTTTAAGATACAAATACAATTATTAACTTACCTGGAAGAATAATCAGACTTAACCTTTGATTGACAGATACTCTCTCTACTGATGGTATTATTTCTACTCTAAAAGCCTGTTAGGATTGACACTACAAGTTTATTCTTATAATTTTTTATTATAAGAAAAATAGTATATAAAATATTCAAACATTTTTGTTTCTATCTCATTATTCTGCCCCCTAAACAACTGTGAGGCAGTGATTAAGAGTTAGATTGTATTTTCATGCCTTCCCCAAAAACAACAATAAAAGAGTGAAGAAATGTCTGTGATAACATGGATATGGCTGGCTCATCAAAAGCTAATAATTTTTTCTACCTTTATATTTTAAGACCTGTTTTCATTAGCTAACAATGCCTTCAAGCTTTTTACTTGCACTAAAAAGAAGCTGTAGACTAGAGCTTCCACTACTCTATAGAGGAAGAGGTTTATTTAGAAGTTGGTTTTGTTCAACATCTGTTGAACCAAATACTATGCCTGTGCATATAAGAAAGATCAGATGGCTAGTTGTGTGAATATACTTCATGTTGGAAATACAAGTTATAGTTATTGGAATATTTGAAACATGTTCTTTTCTTAAGATTTCAAAAACATTAAGGAAGAGGACATGAGTATGATGAACCAACACTAAGTGTAGATTGGACAGTTTTACTATCCAATTTTCATGGGCATGATACATTACATAAAAGAGGTGATACAAACCCAAGTGTGGACTTGTTTGATCACCAGTCAATCTTGATTATAATTCTGAATAACAAATCCATCCATGATAGCTAGAGACAAAGACTTAATAATGCATCCAGTCCTATTTTTCTTTCATGTATCCCATTTGTCTCTTACTCCTTGTTAAATGATTAAAAGACCTGCCACTACATTGTTCAATATCATATTATAACAGAACAGTCCACTACCATTACCAGATGACTCCTCTGCATCCTTTCCATCTGCAGATCCCAGCTACCTTCCCTGACATCACTGAGGCTGCTGACTGTGTGACTTCATGATTAAACACAGATGCACACTGCAAGGTCCAACATGGGAAGGAATAAATTCTGGAGCTAAATCTGTAATTTCGTTGTTGTTTTTTTTTTTTTTTTTTTTTTTTTTTTTTTTTTTTTTTTTTTTTTTTTTTTTTTTTTTTTTTTTTTTTTTTTTTTTTTTTTTTTTTTTTTTTTTTTTTTTTTTTTTTTTTTTTTTTTTTTTTTTAAGAATAATGATGCATTCCCAATATACTTCAACACAAACAAATAAAAAGTTTCCTATAGATGTCAACCTTGGAATGGTAACAAAATATACAAATCATGCATCTGGTGTTAGCAGACAAAATATATAAAGTATTCACACAGCTCAATAGTAGAAAAATAAGTAAAACAAAAACAAAAGCAATATAATTAAAATGATCAAAGGACCTGAATCCATACTCTTCCAAAGAAGCTAAACAAATAGTTTGCAGGTACATGAAAAGATGCTCAATATCACTAGTCGTTACAGAAATGTAAACCAAATCCATATGAAATACCAACTCAAATTTGTTAGAATGGCTGCCATCAAATCAGGACACAAATATTGGTGAAGACTTGGAGAAAGGATGCCTTTACGCACTTCTAGAGGGAATGAAACTAGCACAGTCACCATGAATAACAACATCAAGAATCCTCAAAAATTAAAAATAGAACTATCATAAAAACCAGAGATTCTATTTCTGGGAATATCTCCAACAGATATGAAAAGAGTAAATGAAAATATATAGGCATCCCCATGTACACAACATACTTACAATCACCAACACCTGAAAACAACCCGTGTCTATGAACAAATGAATGGATAAATAATTTATGGTACATATGTATAGTGGGAACTATTCAGCCATTTTTAAAAATGAGGAAATCCTAACACTTTTAGCAATGCTTGCATATTGAAGCTATTATGCTCAGGGGAAAAAAAATGGAGAAAGACACACATACTGTATGATATGGCTTCTACTTAGAAACTTAACAAGAAAAACAAACAAATATCAATATAAAGGAGATCATATAAAAGAGAATAGTTATGTAGTTACCAGAGGCAGAAGTGAAGAGTAGGATGGTGGGGAACTGGATACATGTGATCAAAATGTATAAATTTCCAGACATAAGATAAATAACTACTAGAAATGTAATGTACAACATGATGACTCCTGTTGACAGTGTTGTATGATATTTATGAAAGCTGGTAATAGATCCTAAAAGCTGTCATGACAATGAGAACTTCTTTTTTCTTTTTGCTTTCTATTTTATAGTGTCTAGATTAGATGGTGATGCTTACTAAAATTATTGTGGGAATCATCTTATAAAATATCCTAAAATAGTGTACTACATATCATAAACACACGTCAATATATCTTGTGGGATGTGTGTATAGGGAGTCCAGAAGAAATGGCCAAAAGGGTCATTTCTTTCAAATGTACAACACTGAATTTTTAATTAGAAGTATTTTCCTATACAGCAGATTTCTAGAATATTCACCTTGCATAACTAAAAATTTATACTCACTGATTATATTGCCCATTTTCTCTTCCTATCAACACTTAGCAACCACCATGTATCTCTCATTTAATGAATTTGACTATAGATTTTTTAAGTAGAATCATGTAGTATTTATTCTGTTGTAACTAGCATGTTTCACTATGTGTCCTCCAGGAACTCAGCAATTAAAACCACTCAATAAAGGTATGTATCAAGATGTAAAGGAAGGGGGTGACAACAAATGAAAAGTTAATTTTATTATTTTCTATCATTGAGATTGTCTTAAATTTTCAGACAATGAAAACCTCTCACTGACCCTCATTCTTCCTTCCTTTCATTCTTGGCATAGATTCATTTTCTTTCTTCAGTAGCTCATAGAAAATTCAGTGTTAGTTTTCTCTTAAACTTATTTAACATTTTCTACTTTTTAAAAATTATTTTCAACCTTTTTTTCTTTTCTATAACACAGACATTTATTCAGCTAAATATATGCTATCCCTTTCAGATAGATCTCAATTAAAATCACTGACAGAAACTTCAACTTACTTACTCCTTCTTCCTTTATCAGAGAAGGGCTAACTTCATGAATTATCTGACATCTGCCTCTGACAGTGAAACAGTGATGCTTAAGAAAAACTCATTCCCTCATGGTTTCACTTACTTTTTCCCCACAAAGAATAATAGGAAATAATCTTTGCCTTCATCACACACACAAAAAAAAAGTGTAATAAGCAAAAAACAGAGGTGTACTTTAATATCCTAAAAGTAGAGAAAAGAAGTATATTAAACTACTGAGTTGAAATGAAAAATTAGGTAGGTAAAGTCTCTTACAGGAAAGAATTCTTAAGAGATTGATGTAAAATAAATACAAAGGTGGGTAGAGGCACTTCACTATAGAGTGCAACCCAAAGAGAAGCAGGAAACAGACAATCACGGGAGTGTGTTTAGAGAACCAGAAACAGTTACCCATCAAACCAGCATGAGGCAAGAGGAACTAGATGACAAAAAGTTGAGGCTGAAGATCTAGCAGTAAGGAGATAACAGGGTTAAATAGCTTCAACTTTATCCTGTAGGTAATTAGAAACCCAAAGTTCCAACACTAAATGATGTGATCAGATTTCTGTTCTAGATAGATCCTGGTGGGTACTTTATGCAGTGCAGATTTCAAAGAGGTATTGGTTAAAGAACTGTCATCACAGGCCAGAGGAGCCATCATAATGGCTTAATGGAAGACTGGAAAATCAAGATGAAGAAATGGGTGAAAGTTACTTTAAAAGTTAGCTGATAAATTAAGAAGTGCTTCCTGTTGAGTTAGATATGGGGAAAGGGATGCAGTGAAGTTGAGGGGGAAAGTAAAAGAAGGTGTTTATTAGATGAATTCATTTTGGGGTATTTACATAGGACTGTTTTGTGGACTAAATAATGCAGAAGCAGAACATAAAAATTATTGTTGAGTCTCCATACAGTAAGTGTGCCACTGTGTGATACCTATGATTTTAGTATTTGTGGTAAAAGATCATTAAGGGAGGAAGAGGTGATCAATAGTTCTTTGGCTGAAGATAATCTGAGGACATCTGAAAAGGTCTAAAGGAAATTGGGAAATTGGGAACAGTGCATCATATTTGACATTGGGATCTTTCATAAGATGAGTCAGGAAGAGTGTATAGAGTAAAAGCATAAACAAAGAAAACAAAGTAACCACAAAACAATAAGCAAAGTTCATCAAAGTTTTGGTAACGAGAAAAGAAAAAGTGCCAGTAAGTCTATGTGCAAAGATGCACTTTCATGGAATCTAAAGAAATAGCCTTTTGGTGCAAAAAAGACTGAAGTGGTCCAGTGAGATAAAGGCTGACTGCTTATGTACTACAAATGGAAGGACTCTGGTGAGCTAATTAAGACTTACAACAGCATGATAGTCATGAACTCCTGAATCCAGACAGCAGTTTTTTACAGAAAATGAAAGTTCAGTAAATTTGAAGTCCTAACAGAAGATAAAGTAAGTAGGTGAGGGAAGAGAAGATCAAGAATGGATTTCAAGTTGGAGAAATATATTTGCTGTTGACTTATTTTAAAAAATGAAGAATGGCATTATTAGAAAAGGAAGCACTTATAGATACAAGCAGGCAGGAGAGGTGCTGGTTTCACAATCTTTACTCATCTAGGCATGAATATTAGGCTGAAATTTTGAAGGATTACATTTGCCCATATGCCCAGCAGAAATAACCAAGTTTGCACATAAGCAGTCAATGATAACTCTGTATCTGCTCCCTGCCTGGCAATTTGATATTCTATCAGTAAATTCACTGATTTCAGAAATATGGACATATTAAGAAAAAACAAGTAGAAAAATGAAAGACAATAAATATGTGCCATATTTTTGAGCCTGAGTAAAATGTGTTGGCATGACCTATTTCCCAGAAACATCATCTATAGCTTTGTAAACCAATTTGAAATCAATTATATATATATAAGATTAGAGGTATCAATTTTGAATGAGTTAGTTTGGGGCTATTTGTACAAGAAAACTAATATGTAATGAGCACTTGATGGGACAGAAAGCAAGCATAATTGCTACAGTGAGGCCAGGGCAAGTAGAGGATAAAATCATTATAGAAGGTAAACAAATATAGAAAAGGACATAGCAGAAGGTTGTTCATTTTGATTAATGAAATTACCCCCATTACCCCACAGTCATATCAAAAGCTTCCATTTGTATTAATTTCATAACCAAAGTAAACTATTTAATAACTAAAACATCCACACAGATAAGTTGTTGAAAACATAGTATAAGGTTTAAAAGGCAAAGTGTACTAAATCATTGTACAATCTTGCTGATCTGACTTTGTAAGTTAAATTGATTTGATCCAAGTGACTGGCCTCATTTCATAACAAAATTCTTTAAGGGTTTGACTTGAACTTTAAAATTCTTCCCTGGAAACTTAAAGAGTTATATTTTGAGAATGTAGTAAGAACTTCATGGTAGATTATTAGCACAGAGTACATTTTCTGTCTCCCACATTAATTATGAAACTATATCTTCTAAAGTCTAAACTCTGTGTGCAATAAAATAGTATTTTAAAATTTAGAGTATTTTCCTCCCAACTAAATCATTAAAAACAATGCATGCCATTTGCTTAGCAGTTCGATTTATTTTCAGATTGAATACTGTAATAGAGTAAAGGTAAAAAATGAATCAATGTGCATTCTAATTAGACAGCTATTTTTGTCATCCAGCTTTTTCATTACACATAAAGCAAAAGCCTCCATTAGAATGATCTTTTAAGTTTATATTTCAAGGAACCAAAACTTCTTTTTCTCCATGAGTAACATCATTACAAATTAAGCAATTAATAATATTCTCCAAATGTTATCTTATTTTGCTTCCCTAGATAAAACAAATAGCAATTAATAGAAAAGTAAATGATCTCAGAAAATGTAAAATGAGCATTTGATAGTAAAGAAACAGAAAAGCAGAGATGAGATAGATTTATAATTTTGCAGACAAGACACCTGTGAATGACAATTTTAAAGACAGTGATTCAGTGCCATGAGTTTAGAGGCAATATTATTGTCTACAGAGAAAAGAAACTAAGAGACTGTTATGACATAGTAGCCTATATATTTCACATTAGAATACTGTCTGCTAAATTTCCTACATGAAGCATTTAAGATTGTGTTACAAACCAGTAATTCCCAGGTAAAAATCCTACTGGGGACTGATATATCCCGACTTTTATGCAGACAAGATGTCTAAGAAATCTTATCAACTTAGGAAAAATTAATTCCTACATTTAATCAACTGGAAAATGCATGTTTCGATGTATTTCTAACTGCTATATTAATTTTCTACATCTCAAAGTAGTAAGACAACCAAATTAAACATTTTTAAAGGCACAGTCATAAATTCAAGTTTAAAACTAAAATTATCTCCCTCTAAGAAAAGCAAGAGTTTAATTAATTATAAACTTTGGTATGACATTTTCATACTGTGTCTTAATACCTTTTTAAGCACTTAAAGGAAAATTTTAAATTACCTACTTTTTGTCATGGAATTTAATCACTCTAATTGCATTAAAACAAATTTAGAGAAATTAGTTATACGGAAATGAGTGGAATCAAAAGATAAATATACAATTAAACAAACAACCTTTTCTAAACCAATTGATACTTTTACTCTGTGAAATAGCTATACAATTTTATATTATATTTATATAAACTAAGTATCTAAAAGTCAAAAGATTTATACGCTCTGAAGAGAAAGCAGGTATTAAACCAATATTTAGAAAAGTCTGCTTTTACTTGTAAGAGAGTTTTGTTCACTTTCAGAACTTCTCCCAGATCTCTTTAGAAAATATTTCATTTAGGAATTGCAACTCAGGGAATACATGTTTTAGGAATGCCAACAGACTTCAAGATTGTTAATACTGTATTAGATTTAATTAAATCATTGGAAAATTGTAATAGACATCTGCTGATTTTTATAAATGATAATAACATTGCTGAAGTTAAGTCAAGAATATACAGCTAAACATTTACTGATTTAAAATGTAAATTTTAATCAAACATTTTCTGATGAAGATAGTAAATTAATGAGAAGGCCAGAAGAGCAGGGCCTAGGAGAGAAGGAAGATAACAGACTAGGATGGAGGATTATATGTACTTTAGCAGGGATGGTATGTTCACTTAAACCTGAAGAGGTGGGGGCACATATGATTAAATCAAAGGCAGTGTTTTTTTTTGGTTTTTTGGGTTTTTTTTGAGACTAGGTCTTGCTATTTTTGCCCGTGGAACCGCAGGCTCTCGTTGCCCTGGGTACCATAGACTCAAGCAATCCCCAGCCTCAGCTTCCCAGGTAGCTGGGATTACAGGCGCGTGCCACCACGCCCAGCTATTTTTTTGGAACTAGGTCTCGCTATGGGACCCAGGCGGGGCTCGAACTGCAATCCCTAGCCTCGGCCGCTCATAGGCTGAAGCTTACAAACACGAGTCACCATGCCAGCCTTAAAGGCAGTGTTTTAAGTCAATGTTTTCTACATAAGAAAAAAGACATGATGCTAAATAAATTGTAAATTATAGTTTCTATTAAACTAATTAAATTAATAGCTAACATAATAGTTAATAGTGAAACAGTATTATTGACATCAAAAAGAAAAATACCATCAACATCACTATTATTTTATTTTTGTTCTGAATGTGCTACTTGATGCAACTAGTTAGGAAAGAATATGTCAAAAACATATATAAATGCCTACAAAAATAAATGGCAACACTATCATTTTAAATACTATGAGCAGTTAGCAGCAATGTATAAAAATCCAATGATACTACATGAGATATTTAAACTAATTAAGAAAAATATTTTACTTTTCTATCTAACACCAATAAGAATAAAAATAATATAGTTAATTTACCATGGTCACAAAAATATAAAATACACAAAAATCAAATTAAAAAAAAATTCAGAACCAGTATGAAACCCAAATTTGTATGCATACCCCAAGCACCAACCCCACATAACACACACACACACTCTCCATAAAAGTACAACATCAAATACCAGATAATTAGGAGGAAACACACAGGCCATACTGTAAAGCGAGGAAACTTCTGACAATAAAGGTAGTAGATCTCACCCTATTGATATAATGTTGTCTAATCAGATTTCCAATTTTGAAAATATAACCTTTAACTGGTTTGATATTGACTTGTATCTTTAAATTTCTAAGTGACTTCAAAATCATTAAGAATATTGAATATATTGGTGTATATGAGGGAGCTCACTGTGATCATATATCTCAAAGACTAACACCTTGGGTTTAGTTGTATTTTGCAAAGATTATTTTGGATTGATGAGAACTTACAAGTTAACCTTTCTATGCCCTCTTATCACTGATTCCGTAAATGGCTATAATGAAGTCCCTCCCCCCTCCAAGAAAAAAAGCTGTCCATCATAATTAAAGGTCATGTTGACAGTGATCACAATCTATGTGTACTTTCAGATCAATACATGACCAACAGTCTTATCTAAGCCTCCTCTTCTGGAATGCTGTTGATACAACAAACCAATCACTATTTTCAATTATTCCACTTAGAAAAAAGTTATTGTTATTCCCCATCCATAACTTCTCAGCATAGATACTCTGGCATCCCTTGGTTAAACCTATAGTTTAAATGCTGCTTATTGTGGGCTACTCCCATATACTTCAACTGTTTCAAGTAATGACCTTATTTGATACACAAATGAAAAACATTTCTTCACAGATCCTGAGAGATCTTTGTGGGCATATCTTTTTCTGAAATCCACTCTTTGCTGATAATCTCAGCCTAAGGTATCCTGATCTGAATTACTAAAAACCCCAGAATATATTAAAGAGTTAATATAAGTTCATTAAATTGTAGTTAGTTCTTCCAGATATTCAACATTCAAAAGAAAAGCTCAGTTACTAGCATTTATAATCAGCTGGTCCTTTAAACATATGTGTGTGTGTGTGTGTGTGTGTGTGTGTGTCTATGAAATTAGTAACCTTCCTTAGTCCAAAAACTTGTATTAAATTGTACAGGGTATTCTTTTATTAGTAATGTTCATGGGATATTTCCATAAATCAATTAAACAAATATTTATTAGAATAGAAAAAGGTAGTATTAATAAATGAAAAATTACTTTCTGAAATTCTTTAAAAATAGTTGAGCTTTCAGTATTATTCATATTCACCCTCATATTTATCTTCATCCTACAAAGAATATGGTTTTATCAAATTTAATCATATCCACTTCACTAAATATTTATAGACTGAAAATCCTAGACTTGTCAGATAGAAGCAAATGAAAATCATCTTTCCCTGAACTACTTCAGTCTGTCTTCTTTAAACCATAACAGTCCCTTAGATTACACCCATCAGCAACAAAAGCACAAAATGCCACCTCCTCCACTGACTCCCAGACCATCTGCAGTTAAAAAGACTCTGAATGAATCACCCACATGAATCATCTGTTTACATTTATTAAGATAACAGAGAACAAATGATAACAAAGTGTATTAGCCAAATGATGAATAAGCTACTAGAAGCCACACAAGACATCAGTGAAATGTCAGGAAAGCAATATGGGACTATGTCTTACCTGTCAAAAGTTATTCCTAAAATAAATGGATCTTGGGCAGCATGGCCAATGCTTTCATTTTGGCTGTCTTAATGATCAAAGCAAATCATGGCATGATAGATTCAGCTGCTTCAATCACAGTGAGGGCCAAAATGAATGGATTAGAAATTCAGCTGTCCCGATCATCCATTCAAAGGAAATAGATAAGGTTTCAGAGTTTAAAAAAAAGAAAAAAATGCTATGATCTGATGATATCTGAACATGATAAAATTTGTAACGTCTATGGAAGAAATAACCCACATTATAACTAGTTTATCAGTCATTTATATTCAGCGCTATCAAATTATCTGAATCTGGAATTCATAATTGGAACATAATGACATAAAAAATGATCGGTGCCATTTACTGAAACCTAATGTGCACCATCAATTAATTTAAGTGTTTCATAGGCCTCATCTTAGTCATCCCACACAACAACCCTCTCAGATTGATTCTACTACTCTTTTTAAAGAAAACCAAGGCATGAGGTCACCTAACTCGTAGCTGTAAAAAATTACAAAACTAGTAATTGAATCACTCTGTTGTCAAATCCTAACCTGCTCACAGTCACATGATTAAACTTAAGTGAAATGTACTTTAAATGACACATTAACACAGCAAGTCATTTTTAATTTATGTTGATGTAAACAAAAGGAAAATAAGACTTTTAATTCTCAATTTATTCATGAAGTGTCAGTAAAATAGGCATTATTGTTTATTATTGGCAAAGTCAATGAAATGTAAAAATAGCACACAGTAGACTTCAGGTTTTTGGACATAATGAGGATTATGGGGTCTTAGATGAACCTAAATCACAGGTAAAACTAAAGTGGAGGCATAGCAACAGCAGCAAGACTACCACTGCCACTACTGCCAACTTTACACTAAGAAGTCTGACGACAGAACAGCCCAAAGAGAGCCCAGCCAAAGTGTTTGGAGGTTCATGGAGCAGCCTTCCTGCCTTCCAGTCCCCTGCCAGCACCAACCAGCATTACCTGCCTGCCTAGTCTTCCTTCTTGTTGTAAAACTGTCCAGGCCTCCTCACCTGGTTTGCCTATGTGCCTGAGAGCATTAAAGCCTGTAAAATCCACTGAGGGCTCTGGAATTCTCTTTATCCCTTGTGAACCTTCTGTGGGTATGCGCGTGCATGCACACACACACACACACACACACACTTAGTAAGTTCTCTTAAGCAGATGAAATAATATTTCTTATTACCCATAGTAAAGGAAATGTAAATTCAAATGGCACTGATATGTCAGATAGGCTATCAAAAATATTTTAGAGAAAGGAGAATTACTTGCCTTATGTGGTAGAGTAATCATTTCTCTAACTGGTGGCAAGAAAGAATGTAGCAATAGCCAACTAAATTGCAGAAACATGCATGTTTGAAATGGTGTTTTAAATCTAGGGATTTACCTTAATGATTTTTTTTCATATTTGCTAAAAAGCATTTGTACAGGATTACTTGCTTCAAAAAAGAGGTTGGAGCCACACAAATATTTACTAAAGTATGCTCTGTTCAGGCAGTTCAAGACTATGTCCTTTAATATAAAAAAAAAAGAGTAAATTCCTTACATAATAACTGTATAAAAGACTATTATCTATGTGATAAGTATGCATCTTACTCTAGTCATCTCTGGAACGATCCTGACAAAACTATCAATTCAGAGGTTTCCTGTGAATAAGAACAAAGAGTCAGGGGAACTTTTATTATTGCTTGACTTTAAAGGTTTTTTTTGACCATTGAACTATGTGACCATATTAACCACTTAACAATTTCATGTAAAGGGTTTCCAGATCTAAACTCCTGTTAAGTTCAGGATACTGAAACTCACAATCCATGAAGTCAGATTCAAATTCATGACTCCCTTTCTAGCAATATTCCCCATCTTGGCAAAAAAGTGAAGAGAAGTGAAATCATTTCTTTTTAATATACTTGACTCAACATTCTTGCAGTATTACCTGAACTCTCCAAAAGCTCTTTCATGTTCCTTTAGTCATACTTGTAGAGAAAACAGCACTTAGGCATGAATTTAGACAAACAGGTACAAGGCAAACATGCCTCAGAAAAGTGTCCTTTCATGTAATGTATGTAATATATATATATATATATATATTTTTTTTTAAGTGTCTTTTCTTTTTTTTTTTTGAGACCAGATCTTAATATTTTTGCCCATGGAACCGCAGGCTCACGTTGTCTGTGGTACCATGGACTCAAGCAATCCCCAGCCTCAGCTTCCCAGGTAGCTGGAATTACAGGTACATACCACCACACCCAGCTATTTTGGGGGACTAAGTCTCGCTGTGTTGCCCTGGGCAGGACTTGAACCGCGATCCCCAGGCCTTGCCAGAATTCCATAAGTTGTCACAGGCACGCACCACCGTGCCCGGTTCATGTGATACATTTCTAGTAAGAGATATTTTATGAACTGGGAACAAAACACACAATATAAAATGCAAAATTAATTTCATACTGGGGCAAAAATTAATTCTGTAAACTACAGTTCAAGAAGAATCTCTTTGCAGAGAAATAAAATACATACATAGAAGAGTAGTCGGCCAGCATCAAAAATTACACTTTGAGTAAACTGAATGAAAAGATTTAAGTTGAATAAAAGTTGAACTCCTGCTACCACGTTAATTTCATTAAAATTCAGTTTACTGAAACTATCTTTAGATTATCTGTAAATCAGAGAATGCAGAGCTTACAACGTGTGAATGAAAATCATATCAAGATTCTAAACTCCACTGAAACCACACAATCTAATACCAGTGGAAATAAACTATGATCATACCATTTAGATGTACTATGAATGTTTAAATTGTTGTATGTGTTTCCCTTTCTCATTGTTAAGAAGGAATCAAATTTTAAAAATCACTTTGTTTCCCACTACTCCATTACAAAGTTATGCATATTTGACAAGCTTTACTAAGTCAAAGTGAATTTAGTTAGGATCGATCTAAACACAGGCCTCTCAGTCCTTTCCTCCTATGAGAATTTGCTTGTGTTGTTGGATTCAGTAGGATTTTTCTGACCTTTAACTGTCTCCAATTATTTTTTCCTCGCCTTTCCCTGGATTATCCAACTGTTTAATATATTCCCACAGAGTCTCCTGGCCTTTCAACGTTTATAGGACCTATTAGAAAAGGAGTTTGTGATATACCATCATTTTACAGGAACAAATAAAAGGTCAAAGGACCCAGGCCCAGAGATGACAGGATAGTTGACTGGTAAATCAATACAAGACTTTGTGTTGACCATGACGAAAGATTTATGAGCAAAGGGCAAATCATTTAGAGGGTTCAGGGAAACCAATGCTTGGACAAGATCATCATCTCTGCTCTTTCATCTCACCTGGAAATCCACCTGTCTTGCACCACTGTTCTCTGTATACATGCAACAAAATGAAAGTTTTAAATCATGTTCTAACACTTGGAATATTTCAAATGCATTAGCTCCCATATATTTTCAATAGACCAAAGGCAGCATATATTCAGTGAACAATATAGAGGTTAGGATGGCCTCATGGCTTAATAAGTAATGAACTCAGCTTCCACAAGGGTATGAGTAACATCTTGAAATTCCTCCAAACCAGTCTTTGGAAAATGGAGGATGCAGGATTAAGTACACCACCAAATAAATGTGTGTATTATTTTAATGGGTCAATGCTATTTTAAAAGCTACCTCAAGAACTAAAGTAATTTTCTTAAATAAAAGGTCATTTATTAGATACACGTCTACTTGAGCAGGTTGGAGAAAAACATCGGTCAAAATCTAACTAAAATTTGTTTACAATGTTGAAAGTCTCCTTGCAGACTCATTTCAAAATAGTATTTCATTATTATTATATGTGCACTTGAATAAATATAACATTTACTTTATGTACCCTTGAAGTTCCTAATAAGGTAGCCAGTACCCAGGTGCATTAAGTAACTATTTGAACGATAGTGTGCTGTAACTGTGTAAGTCAAAGCTGAAGACTCAGTATGAAAAAAAGGATATAGATGTCAGTAACTTTTAGACTAATTAAATCTTAAAAGGTTACTATTTTGGATTTTGAAGTAAATGAACTATATGGCAAAGATTAATTTCACCTCCTTTTTTTTTTCCTTTTAGTGTGGTTAGTATAAAATTTAAAATCACACGTGGCTTGCTTTTGTTCTTGACTATATAATCCTATTGGCTTTTATGTGTGTGATATAATTGCACATATGAAGATATACAAAAAAGAAGAATGGTATTTAGCAAAGAATTGACTAAATGCTAGAAAATAAATTCATAAAGCAGGTTGAATTTAAAGCCACTTTAAATACTGCAGGAACAAATGCTGCCTTTGAATGGCACAGGTTCAAGACTAGGTCACTAGCATCATGTCCATACTGTCTGGGGAGCTTGCAGAGGGGAAAGTGATAGCATGTGTACACGTTTTAATCCCCTGGTAGCACAGGCGGTTGCTCTGGAGGACTGCTGTAAGCTGCCTTTCCAGATAAGGTAATGCAAGTGATTATGAAGAAAAGCTTTAAAATCCGTGCAGTAAATCACTAAAAAAACAATGTGTTCAGAATTCGCAAGGCAAGTAAATGATTTTCCCTGGGTTGTAGTGTGCTCAACTGAAGACTGAAACACTGCAACTGGGCTTATTTTTATATACCATTTACTAGACACCTAAATTAGGACCAAAGATTTCTTCTGTTCTGCCAGTGCTCTAGGATGAGGCTTCCTCCTGCCACTAAACACTAGGGAGATGGTAGGAAAGATAAAAATGGGGAATTTAATTTGAAATCACTTTTACAATTACAGGCAAACTGCTCCAAGGTGTCCTTCTTTCATTAAGTCACCATGAAGTCAGAATAAGTGAGGTGAATGATAATTTTCAAGGTGAAAGCAAAACAAATACGGAAAACAAAAAGTTTATCTTCATGTTCAGACTTGGAGGTAAATGGTCAACTTCACTAAATCAAAGTTTAGTTTTATGAAACATTAGTCATGTTCCATTTCATTGATTTGTTATCATAAATTGTTATTTAAAACAAGGCAAATTTGATCTTTCCCACTCTTGTCAATAAACTAATATCCAATCTGAAACATTTTTCTGTGGATATTATCTCCCTAGCTAAAGCCGTGAATGCCATCTTCATTTGCGATCAGTGTATCTTTTCACACTATATTTTAGACAAGAGAAAAAGTCTTCTGACCTATAGAAAGTGTTACTTTATGAATGGAAATTTGGAAAATGGAATCTTTGATTTGTAGATTCCACAATCATGAGATCATTCTGAGGATTCCAACCCTCAACTTTGGTGTTTCTTTTCTTTTAATTGGTCTATCTAGACAAGCCTACACTATGTTCACAGTGTAGTTAAATACCATGCCTTGACTTCTGACATTATACTGTTATTACCTTAAAATGGAAACATTCATTTAAAGTATATAAGTGGTGTACTTTTAAAGAACCTTTCTGTGGTTTTCCAAAAGCATTCCAAAGAGGTTACTTACATTGCTTTGAAACTGGTTTGAGTTATGGGAAGGCCATAGCCTCAGACCAGCAGCTGAGACAGCAAAGGAGATGAAAGTTTTTAGCTTGAGATCCAAGGAGAAACACAGCTGCCACAGCTGGCCTACTCAGATCTCAACACTTAGTACAGTGATCTAGGAGGTGATAATGCTGTGTCTCGGCTTGAAAAGCACATTAATAAAAACAATCCTTAAATAGAACAGGGAAATCGATTCATCAAATCTAGGCTCCAGGCTGAAAAATGAAATGATTTAGAAAAAAAAAAGTGTATGTGGGGGGGGGGGTGCAAACAAAGGGGAAATCCATATAGTTTCTTAGCAATACCCAGTCCTGAGACATCATCTTGACTAAGAGACATCACACAAAGGATGGGATAGAAGTGCTTAAAAAATCAAGTTTTGGCTGGGTGTGGTGGTGAGTGCCTTTAATACCAGGCTAGCAAGGGAGGGGGAGACTGGGAATCACTTGAGTCCATGGGTTCAAGACCCACCCAGGGCAACATAGCGAGACCTGGTTTCAAAAAATAGCCGGGTGTGGTGGTGCGCACCTGTAATTCCAGCTACCTGGGAGTCTGAGGCTGGGAATCACTTGAGTCTGTGGTACCCCAGGCAACAGGAGTCTGGGTTCCCAGGGCAAAAAAAAAAAAAAGGAAATCAAAATCAAGTTTACCTTAGGTGTGTACTTTTAAAGGGTTTTAAATTGCTGTAAGAAAAATGGGAGCTTGGCAAATGCCTATCTTCCCAAATCAGTGCCAGAAGTCTCTTAGGCCACAGTTTGCTGCCTTTTAATAGTTATACCACACAACACATGTGTGAAGGGGGTAGATCTTAGAGATTAATGGTGGCAACATATAAAGTACCATTAGCTGAACCTCAAAACAGTTGTATAAAAAAGGCAGACACACTTACTTCCATGAGTCTGTCAGGGAAACTACACAAGATATCTCAAGATGGCATTTTTCCAAAATAATTATAAATATCAGAAAGATGTGAGACTCCTCTTCTCATATTAATAACACCTTCCTTTCCAGGGCTTCAAAGTTCTAAACATCCATTATCTTATTAACCTTAACAACCCAGTCAGGCAGGTAAGAGAGTGGTATTATTACATCTATTATTACACCTATTTGAAAGATAAGGGCCCTGATTTGGGCCAAGCAGGAAACTTCTCCAAGGCCACACAGCAAGTTAAAGGAGGGAAATAAAACCAGGTCTGCTCTCTTGGTCTAAAATTCTTTCTTGTTCATTTGCAATGAATTTTGCTTTCAGATAAAAAGTTAAGATAATTAAATGCATTACACTTTATATATGTATTTTTTTTAACTTTTGCTTGTTAGTGAGCCTGAGTTTTATTTTTTTAACATCAAATAATTTATTTAAATATAAATTTCACATCTTTGTACACTTTATATATTTAATTATTTTATTTGTGTAAGAACACTACATTTGGGGGAAAAAGGCAACCTGATAAAAGATTTTAAAAATTATCAAATAATGAATCAACATTCAATATTTTTTCCATTCATCTTTATCAAAAGGCAACATAAATCCAACCCGCATGTTTTTAACATTAAAACTCTTGTTATTCCGCACCCAATGTACTGTATCCACAGAGACAGACACCAGTCTATGACTTATGTTTTCCAAACAACCAAAGAAATATGGTAAGTCAATCTTGCCTGTAAGTTGCACCAAAGGGGAATATATATATATTCAATATATACATACATGTGTGTATATATACATACACACACATATACACATACATATGTGTATATATATACATATGTGTGTATGTGTGTATTGATTTAACTTCTTTTCAATTACAAAAGTAAAAAAACTCAGCTATGTATCAACCTCAACAGGAAAAATGTTCATTCAAAATATGATTCATTCAACAAGATTCACTTTAGGTCCTGAGAATTAAGCCATGAGCAAAAGAGACTGGGTTTCTGAGTCCTGGTGATAAAATGCTAAAAAGAAAAAGTAAAAGGGTTAGAGGATACTGGGTATGTTGGAGTACAGAGACCATTATACAGATAATCAGGGAAATCCTGTCTCCCAGACTGCCATGCAGAACAGAACTGAAGTCTGGGGTTGCAGGGGGCAAGTGGCCATTTGGGGACAGTTTGAAGAGAAGTGTGTCTGTCAGGGAAAACAGGATCAGAGAAAGACTGGGAATGATGAGGACAGATCACACCATGGCCCTAAGCCATACAAAGACCACGGTGTGACACAAAATGAGACCGATAATCTCCATAAGACTTTAGAGCAAAACATGAAATGACTTACATCTTAAACAGTTCACTCCAGGTGCTTTGAAAAATAAAAAGGGGGGAGGGGGAGGGGACATGGGGATTGCACAGAGGTGGAAGGAGAACTAGGTGTCAATTGCAGTTATTCAGGTAAAGATAATGATGGCTCCGTCTGCCAGCCATGGTGATGGAAAAATAGGATGAGAGCCTGGATATGTGTGGAAAATAGGGATAACAGGATTTGCTGATGGATTGGATGAGGGGAATGAAAGGAAGAAAGGCATCAAGGAGGACTACATGGCATTTAAGGAGTAACTAAAAGATGAAATTTCTATTTACTGAGAGTAGAAAGTTGGGAAATCTATGAGTAGAGCAGTCTTTAGATATTTGTTTTGGACACAGTGAGTGTGAAATGTCTTTTAGATATTCTAGCAGAGATGTTGAATAGGTAAGTGCAGTGGAGTAATGCTTTAGAATTATACAGGCTTAACCACCATCTTAACCAACTCCCTTTACTTACCTGTAGGGCGGCATAAGAAATATTTTCCTAAGTACATGCTCATTAGAAGCTTTGGCAGAAGAAAGGGTCACCTGAATCCAATCTCTGACTTCATTATATATTATAATTATATGTGAAAATAGGATACATTTTTAAAAGAACCTTTAAAGACTGTACTTTCAAATTTTGAAGTGAAAATGATTTTATTTATCTCCTTTTTGAGGGTTCAAAGCAAACTTGAGTTTATTTTTAATGGGTTAGAGTTATTATGAGAATATCAACAAACACACAATGTTGAAAATATCACAGAGTATAGTTTTGTGTAATTTTTAAAATATAATTTATATCTTTCATCTCATCTTTCTTTTCCAGCCACTGCCAGCAAGTCTTCTGGGGGCAAAAGCAGCATAAAATATAAGAGTGAAAGAATTTTGAGAGGAGGTTCAAAGCACTCTGCTATGAGTATCAGCTAATCTTTATTGTGTAATTCCTGCTTTTCATATCTTTCAGACAGTTGAGGCTGGGTAGATCCTTCATGCCCATATATTCAGTCAATCTCTCGTATATAATATATATATATATATATTATATATATATACACCTATATATTTAGTTATTCTATTGGATAGTTGTGGGTATTGAATTGAGTATTGTGATACAAATCATCAATAAACAATTGAAACAAATAGGTGATAAAGAATGAAACAAAATCATTTCTGGATGTTAGGGAACAAAAATTATTTGGGATTCCAATAAGGAGAAGGGTTATGAGGACAAAACGATTCAGACTATGACAAGAAGCCACCAACCAAAAATTAGGAGGAAATGTGGAAGGCATTATGATTCAATCTTTACTCGATTTTTAAGGTAATGGTATTATTTAAAAATAAAATAAAATTCTACATATATATATTTTTAAGGTAGGATTCCTCTTCAGTTAAAGTTTTAATTTTTTATAGTGATTCTCTTTATTTAACCCCAAATAATTTACAATTAATCTAGGCTTTGTTTTGTTATTAAAAGTACTAAAAAATCAGTAATTTTGCATATAATACACCATAATATAACAATTCTCCAACTAATAATCAAGAGGTTTTTATTCTAGTTATCAATAAAGTTATGAATAATGATCTTTCCACATATTACATACATTATACAATGCAGTTATTACCAGAAATTTAAACCTTGCTTTATTTTAGAATCAGTTCCTAGGATATGAAACATAATTTCTAGTATGCATTCATTTTTAATGGTTTCTATCAATTCCTAAAACTACTTAACAACCTCATTTAGGATTATAGGATATTCATAATTAAGCAAAGCAATTTAATACATGTTAAGTACAAGAGCAAAGATGATTTGTGTGGAGTACTTTAAACTACTGAAATATACTATTTTCAATTAAGTGAGAATTTTTATAACAGATTTCTCTTTTCAGTATGTGACATCAATTCTACTTCTGTAGATTATAGTAACTCCTCAGATAATAGTTCCGGTGATGTAACTCTTTAGGTAATAGTTTAGGTGACGGAACTTTTTACCAGGAGACAAACAATTCAGACTACAACAAGAAGCCACCAAGCGAAAATTAGGAGGAAATGTGGAAGGCATTATGACGCAATCCTTACTGTATTTTTAAAGTAAGAATACTTTAAAATTGCCCATAATGCAATTATTTTTCATACCTATTCAATGGTCTGTTATCTTAGCAATGAGAAAGAAGGTGTCTATAAATGAGTCAGGGATTCAAGCTGGTAACAAATTATAAAAGTAGTTGGGTAACAAGTCAAGGAATGCATATTTTACCAAGAAAGCATAAGCATCCTTGGTAAAATTTTAGGAAAGAAATAATAAGATTGTAATTGATAATAGCAATGTGGAAATCAGTTTCAAGGAGATAGAAACTATAGGCAGAGGCATCAGGTGAGAATTTCCAAGTGATTGTGAGGGTTTATAAGCTATTTGCTCAATAGCGTGTATTCACAATCACCACTCAATGGCTATAGCAGGCATAATAAGACAAGAAAAAGTGACATTTAAAATAGCTTGAATGAATTACATTCACTGAGATGGAAAAAAAGAAGGAATAGATATAGAGATGATAAATTCAATTTCAGAATATTTTAGGTGCCGCCAGGCTGTGGGGTTCATAGTTAGCATTTGCCATTCATGAGTCTGTAGTTCTGAGAGTAACCAGTTACATGAGTGATCAGAAGAGCAGGGGAGAGAAGGGAAGCAGGATGGAAAAGGAGCTGGCAGAGGAAATGAAAGGAGGGCAATTAAACAAATGTCATACAGAGGATACAAAAATTAGGAAATATCACAAATACAGACTTATGCAACTACATATCTGTATCTATACTGTGTGCATACATGTACATGTATGGATATAGAATTCATTTAATATGACATAGATTTAGCAAATAGTAGATTACTATGACAGTTAACTTTATGTGTCATTTTCACTCCATAATGTACCCAGTTTAGTCAAACATGTTGCTGTAAAGGTATTTTTTAGATGTTAGTTACAGTTAAATCTAAGTTACAGTTAAATTTAAGCAAATAAAAGACATTCTCCAGAGTGTCAGTGGTTCTTATCTGATCACCTAAAAGGCTGAGACTTCCATTCCCTCCCTACCACACAACATAGAAAGAAGGAATTCTGCCTCTAGACTACCTTCCAAATAAAGATTGCATTGACCCAGGTCTCCAGCATGCAGGTATGCCAGCTCCACAACCACATTAGCTAATGCCTTCAAATAGATCCCCCTCTATATGCCAAATATGGAGAGTAGCTTTCTCTATGTAGCAAGGTTACAGAGAAATTTCACTTTCTGCTTTATTCCTCTGAGTATTTTATGAATTTTTCTTGTAAGAACATACTTTAGTTTTATTGTTATAATTAGAAATGTGCAATTAACTCTTTAATTAAAGGTAAGAATTATGACTTTATATTACAACTCCTAAATAAATCTGTAATGGAAACTATCAAAATTATCCAAGAACAATACATATTGGAAGTCATGCATAATATTAATGCAGACACTGGTCTAATAAAAACGCAATATGATTATAGATTCTGTTCACATATTTCAGCTAACTTTGATAGTCTGTCATAACGCTAAACATAGTAAAGACCAAAGTCAAATGAATGGGATGTTTTGCAGAGCAATAAAAGGTGCTTATAATTGGATAGAATGATATAACATCTATAAGAAAGAATATTTACCTAGAAAGGTTGATAACTGATCAGCAAGAGAATAGACAAAAAGGTATTTGAAACAGAATTTTGCTTAGGAGTATTCATATAGCCACTGTCCATTGTGGAGGGAATGAATACACAGAAAGTGTGGTTTATTCAGTCCTAGGAACAGTGTCTGCTTTGAAGCTGGTATCATTAGGTTTGCTAAATAGATACCACAAAACATGTTAATCATAACTATTTGCTCACTTATTCTAATTTCATATTCACCCAGGATCATCCCAAAGGAATATGTCTTTGTTGTAGACAGGAGAGAAAACACATTCATTGAGGTATATGGGTCCAAATGAGCATTCTAGTTGAGATATTCATGTCTCTCTGAGCTTGATCAATGAGAGTCTACTATGAGAAATAGATGTAGTTTTGAATTGCTAACAAACCAGGTTCCTGAGATTGCAGAATCAAGTAGAAAAGGAGCATGGTAAATTCTCCATGGCAAATTTGCCAATGTGAGCACTACCTGGGTGGAGAATTGGCTTGCAGTTAAGAGTAATACCCCTGCATTGCCAGGGAATGTGGGCTGTTCATTAATATTTTACACCATAATATTCAAATTATATTGCCCTTGAAAACTAAATGGTTCAGATAACCTCATTAAACTATGCTCTATATATTAGTATATGTCTTGAAGCTTTTATGCTTGGGCTTCATGATGCATAAATACAGATACAACTAGCATGATTTTTAAGCTTCTCTTTTAAAATAGTTGACACAGGATTATAAAAAGGAAGCAATATACATTTCAAATATTATTTAGAATAAGTCATATTTTCATTTAAGCAAGTATCCTAAGATGAACAAGGAAATATTGCAAAAGAAACTTTCAGTATCACAGTGTAGTCCCTCAACATAAAATGATGGAGCAGAATCTTTTTTCTTTCTAACTACTAAAGGAAATAAAGAGACGTTAACTTGATCAAAAATTGTTCTTACATGTTGTTTTTACTATTCTAAGAAGAAAACATTTAAAAGTTAAAGTATAGCTAGTTACAAGGGAATATTCAGAAACTGTAGAGTATCAGGATTTTTTTTTAAGTTTCCTGTGTAAAAACTTCATTCTAAAATGAAGTTCTATTTTCTAAGTAATTTACATACATAATGATTATGATTCCTCTGTAGTTCTGAATATCAGAAATGGGTTTTGAACAAGACAACTATATTGCATTTCCAGGAATTTGTGTAAATATTTTACATGGAAGACAAAATCTCAGTCAACCATTAAGAACCTAGGAAATGTTGTATCCTAGCAAAAAAAATAAATAAATAAAATAAAAAAAGACAAAAAAATTCCAGGGGAAAAGGCCATGAACAAGCATATAAACAAAGTGAATAAACATGTCACCAAAATAATATAGAAGCTATCTAAAGCTTATTATGAGGATGTCATCTTGGGAGATAAAATATTATATCATAAATTTAAAGGTCACTGAATTTTTCAAGGTAACCCAAACACTGTAAGGAAATACAATTAATTCACCCAACATTTAGTGTATAAGCAATAATTTCAAGAGCTCCTGCCATGTCTTAGAAAGTCTAGATCCACTTATGTACCCTGACCTTTAGGTACAGTCCAACTTAATAAAAATAAACTAACTGGCCCAGTCTCCTTTCATATATCTGTGCTTAGTGCATGCTGTAAGAAAACAAAAATAAGCACATTTAAAAATATTAAATGTCATACAATTATGAATGATATACATTTGACCAAAATGCATTTCATCATCTGTATAGTCACACAAGTTAAAAACATAATAGACATCTGAAAATTATCACTATCTTTTCTCTATCATAAAAAGTCACTCCTAAATGATACATCTAACCCTTTAAAAATTCCATTCTGAATTACGCTTTTGACATTTTTCAAACCAAGTTTACAGCATCAACAGAAAGTTAGTTATATTTTGCTCATGAATTATATTTTATACTTTTTAAATATAAATTTTATAAACGTATATTTATATTTATATTATATTTATATTTATATTATATTTATACATGTTTTTAAAATGATTTTATTAACAATTAGAACCTTTCAAAAACACTGCCCAAGTTCAGGTGACAAATATTTTTTATTATTTATGACTTTTTATTACTTATGCCTATCTACATAATACTGACTTCTAAAATCTGTTTTTCAAAATCCAAACATACTGGTATAATCAGTAGTTAGCAAATTTGTGGGAAGAATTTTGTACATAAAAAAAATTGCAGACGTATAGATAAGCTACTTTAAAAAATATATTGGACTTGGGTGTGTATACTATATGAAAATTTATTTTGCAATTGAAGTAGCTTAGCCATCAGACATTAGAAACTTGAAATTTTGAAAATTAAAATGTTCTGTTTTGGGTAATTAACCACAATGGATGAACTTTGAACTTAAGAGTTTAGCATCCTGAGTCATGGTCATGAGTCTATATTGCCAAGACCATCCTATTTTTAGAACTATCTTAAACTAGCCAGCTCTAGAGATTTCTATT
This sequence comes from Uropsilus gracilis, assembly GCA_004024945.1. Taxonomy (NCBI): domain Eukaryota; kingdom Metazoa; phylum Chordata; class Mammalia; order Eulipotyphla; family Talpidae; genus Uropsilus; species Uropsilus gracilis. Next base: position 103,693 of record PVHY01000940.1, read on the forward strand.
TTTGAGATGAGACAACAGACTTGAAGAGATTGAGGCAGTGGATCACAAAGCATTGTCTAGACTAGAAGCATTAGCATCATCTGGGAATGTTTTAAAAAGGTCAAATCAGGATCCAAACCCAGACCTGAAACTCAGGGTGTGGCCAGCAATCTGTGTTTTATCAAAACCTTTGGGTGTTATTGCCACTTGTGAAATTTTAGAGCCACGGGGTTTAGATGATTTGACTAAGATTGCAAATCTAGTAACTAGGAAACTAGAAGGAAACCAGGTCTAGTCTACATGCTTCTTTTAAAGTTCAAGTGTTAGACCAATAACTTACATATGGCCTTCAGTTAAAGGCGATCCTTTTTGTTTCAAACCCATATTTCTTTCTAAACTGGATGCCTTTTGATAAAGAGCATGTACTGGAGCATAATGGAAACTTTGATGTTACAGCATTTTACAATGCCTCAAGGTCAGCCTTCTGACAAATGTTCAACTGTCATGTAGAACACAGGAAACATTCCTGATACATTTTCAAGATTTGAGATTGAAATGTCTGAAGCCTCCACCTCCCATCTGTTGTTCTGGCCTTCCTACCTGCCTCAGTCTACAGACAGCTCTTCATTAAACAGGCAAAGGGTGGCATTTTCAGATTGGGACTCTGATAAGAAGAAAACTATTTAAAGTTGGTAAGCAAAATGGAACTGGGGACACTCATTTTCTTACAATAGACACTAGAATCCACAATGCTTAAAACATCTCCCTCATTCACCTCTTCAGGACTCTCAGACTTCTTTACCAGAACGAAAGTTGACTTTTGATGAACTATGACAGCACTTAAGCTATTCCACACACCAGTTCTGTGACAATGTGACCAACCCATGCTAGTGCAAGTCTCACCAACTGCACATTCTTAGAAAATGGGGACCTAGATCATTGGGGATGTACGCGCAACCACATTTTGTTTAAAATCTTTAAGTCCAGTTTTCAACAACTTAAATAGTAACAAATGGTATCGGATGGTGTCAGAGACTGTTCATGGTTACCTTAGGAACTGGAAATCTGGGAATTTTTAAAAATTCCTTTTGAAAACCTTGTTTTTAAATTACTTTTAAAATCACAAATTTTTCTTTCCTGCTTGCTGTGGTTAAATCACTCATTCACTGAACCACTATCTGAACTCATATTTGTGTCTTGCAGGTTCCAGGTGGCAGAGAAAACACTACAGAGCTCAGAATCAGTCCTGGAAATTGTTAACTCATCTTTAGTTGTCCTAGATGAGATGGAGAGAAGTACTAATGACAATTGGAATGTCTGAAAGTAGAATTTTGCTGATGGATTAAATATAATGACAGAACATCTGATGTTTGGCTTTCAGAGGAAATACAATTACTGGTAGTAAAAAAAATCTAGGCTCGGAGGGTGAAGGCAATGTGGAGAAAAGATCATTATATACCAAAAGATCAGGGAATGAAGGCCAGCATGTTCAAGGGATCACAGGATGTTAAACCTCCAAAATGCTGATAGACATCAGACTAGCAAGGAAAACAATATGATGTTGAAATTATTTTTGCACAAAATGAGGGGCCTTGGAATGTATTGGTGTATGGAAGCACTGAGAAAGTGTTTTACGAGGTAGAGACTACTTAGTTGTTTTTGAAGAAATAAGGGACTTTTTTAAAAAGGGGGAAGCTAAATAATACATTCTATGACTTCATAAGTGCTTCTGATATAGGGTTATGTGTGATGCAGTTAAAAATTGTGTTGGCACCAGAGTACCCTGGTTGGCATAGTCTGAGAGAAAGACACCTGAGAAGAAGCGAGAATTGCCACAAGGCAGATAAAAGGAAGGCGCAAGGATAGAAAAATAAAAGAAAAGGAAGACACAAGAACGGCAGGCTGAGAGATCAGGTCCACATGGCCTGTCCAGGGTAAGCCCCCTGGAAGAGTGAGCTGGAGGGGGCGAGGATCCCCATGGTGGGAGAGTGGCCCTCAGAAGAGTAGCTAATGTGGAGTGTGGCACGGTAGCACCACAGCAAGGTGGCATAGTGAGCTGGCACCTAGAGATGGCCAGGGATTTGGAAAGCTGATTTGTGCATCAGCAATTGGGTAAGAAATTTAAGAGCGTTGGAGAGGTGGAACAGGGCAGAACACTGGAGAAGAAGTGAAGAGAAGAAGCTGGAGAAAGACTAGACTTTGTGGTGCCTACCTCAGTTTTGGAAGGGCAATGGGCACCATCTTGGACATGTGTCTTTGGGATCTTTGGGGCTGAAAATGGTTACTGGGGTAAGACAACTGGCCCTTGTGGCTTTGAGGACTTTTTGTTTTCCTGGTTAATCCCCCTTGTTAATAAAACCCTGTTGTTGAACTGCATTTGAGTGGCAACTGCTATGCACACAGGTGAAGAAAACTGGGCAGCAGAAGCCACATTTTAAGAGATTCTTTTTTTCCTGTGGCTTGTTGGTTGGTGACCTGATTTCACGTTGAGTAGAAAAAACGAAGAACATAATGGTATCCTTAGATGTTCTTTCTAGTCTAACATGGCTAAGGACTTTCTACTTAGTTAGAGGTATGCCTCTCTCAACAGTCTTCACCAGGAATGAAAGGAAGAGGAAACAAACAAAATTATAATAAGCATAAACACCAAAACACTTAAAGAGGAAAGACTCTCATGGCTTCTTGTCCTTTTGGCTAAGATCAAGTGAAGAGAAAAGATTCTATAACATAAGCAAGAGGTCTGGTCACAAATAGAATTAACTGGCAACAAGACCAAGCAATCAGTCTGATTCTTTTTCCTTGCCATGTCCCAGATGGTTGGATGCCCAACTCAGCAGCTTTGTACAAATCAACCCAGGTAGACTGTTAGAGCCTACCATGTACTTCCTGGTACTACCCTGAGAGCATTTCCTTTGTCCTCCACAATTAGAAGCTTCTCTCACTCCAACAAACACTACCTCTTCCTGGAGAAAGCACTTTTCCACTCTGACAACTTCTTACTTGAGTTTTGGTTTTTGGTGTGTTTCTCCTAACTTTATTGTTATAACTGAGAAATAAGATTATAAGATATTCACAGTGTCTACAGTGGTGATTTAATATCTTACACAAGTGGAAAGAATTGTTCTCATCTAGTTCATTATAACATAGGCAGCAACTTGGGTATTCTTTGTTTTTTTCTGGTGTGAAGACTTAAATTTTTGTGCTCTCAGCAAATTTCAACTATACAGTGCAGTGTTCTCAAGTATAGTCACTATGTTTTATATTAGATCTTCAGACCCTATTCATTAGGAGAAACAGTGACCAGTTGGTAAAAGAGTACAAATGAAGTCACACTGCTGGATGTTTTGCTCAAACATCCTATGTAGTTGCATCTGAACTGCCTTTACCCATTAAGTGCATGATACCTCCTCCCCATCTGTACATAATCTGTCAATTTGCTAAGGAATTTGCAGATATTTGTTTGCATTTTCTTTACTATGTTACCCATTCTTCTGCCACAACTATCATTTGATACTAATGAATTTTCTATAGAAATCTCTAGTCTGAAACTCTATTCTTCTTAAATTGCATAAGAATAATTAATGCAACAATCCAAAATTTGTTTTGCCTCATTCAGAAACCACATTCTTATTTGAATTTCTTTGACTTTGGATACTATGTCATCAGTTTCTGAGGCCAGAAAGTGTCATATCTGGACTCTACATTTACCTTCAACTCATCATCCAGTCAGACCACTCCCCTGAGTTTCTAAACATAACTGAAGAATTTACAGTCTGCTTGCTACCAGTTTTCTGATTTTCCACCTACACAAAGTCTTCCAATCCGTCTCTGTCTCTAATACATGATTTTGAGTCTAATACTTCCTGTGCGCTAAGAGTTTCAGTGACGTTCATTGTAGAATAAAGTTCTAATTTCTTAGCATAGTGACACAAAGTCCCATTTTTCCTTATATATCATCACGAATCTTTGGCATGTCCTCAATATGACATCTCTTTGTCTTTATGTCTTCTTGTCCTAGTCCCAAGAAAAACAACAACAAAAATGTCTCTCCCTTACTCATTCTTCAGGATGTATACATCAAAAGCACCTCGTTAAGGAAAACTACCTTGATTCTTCTTTCTTCTCACCAGAAATAGCCACAGTTTCCTTTGTGTCCTACCTTTTGGTGGTTTTCTGAGCCTTTTATTTCTTAGCAAGAATATATAGATTTTATTTCACAATTAAATGATAAGTCACTTAGACATCCTAGGAGATTTAATAAACTATTAGTTAAGTGAAAGCACAGAAAAGGGAAAGGTTCCCATTTTATACCATATGATTTGGAAAAACACAAGCATCATAGACAAAATTACTCTCCAAAGACATTCATGTCCTCATTCCTATAGCTATGAATATGTTACCTTGTGTGGCAAAAGGAACTCTGCAGATGTAATTCGGGTTAATATAGGTCCAGCCAATCTAATTACAGGAACCCTTAAAAGCAGAGAACATTCTCTATTTGGTGTCAGAAAAGTGCTGCCGAAATCAGAGCCATTACAAGTATGAGAGAAACTCAGCCAGTTCTTGCTGCATGGGGTCATCAGAAAATCAAGAGATAAAACAAAGGCTCCTGTAGGGACAATAACTGACCTCTGATAGAAGGTGACATAATAATAGGGACCTTATTCTTACAACATAAGTAAATGAATTCAGCCAAGAATCTGAATGAGCATGGAAGGGGATTCTTCGCTACAATTCTTTTGAAAGCAAACATTTTTGTCAAGGACTATAGAATATAAAATTTGTCTTTGAAAAACTTCTTGTGCATATGTAAAACCTGATTGAATTTAATTAAGTAAAAAAAAAAAACATTTTAAATGGCTTCAAAGTTTGGTCCACAGTTTTCCTAGGTTGAAAAAATTCTGAGGAAATTCAGAAATACCAGAGGATAGAGTTTGGGTGGACAGTTTATACCAGAATTTGAAGCATTTTATATTGTCTTGGTAGTTTTCATATCCCCCTTTTCCCAATCTCCTTCCAAATCTCCTTGAGTCCAGCTACTTAAGAAACACTGGATTGGAAATGTCAAGGAGCACTGCCTTACTGAAGTTCAAACTAATCTTAAACTTCTTTAAAATGAATCTTAAACTGCCCCTAAAAGATTTACTTTTCAGAGGAAGTACCTAACCATGTATATATCATGTAATCATCAGTACAAAAAGCATGGCAATTATATGAAGCATTTATTGAATGTTTACTCTGAGCCAGGAAATATTCTATTTGATAACCTTACTTCTTTCAAAGAATAGATAGCTTAGTTCCTATTAATTTTCTCCCTCGTCCTGCTCCCATGAGAAACCTGAGGGAAAGGTGCCCAATATGCCACAGCTATCAAGTGGCCCCATGATGATTAATCTAGAGACCTAGTCTTTTCAACATCTGACATGTTTGAAACTTATCAGCATTCAACATTCACTGCCTATATTATAACGACAATTCTAACACTTTCACCATAAGTCTAAGTATAAAAAGCAGGAGTCAATCAGGGAATGTGCCAACAAAATGTGAGCAGTATGGCTGCAGAACTAAAGCCAGAAGGAAGCCAGCAGGGCAGGACATTGGTAAATCTGCCAATTGTAGCCTGGTGTCATTCACAAGTTGGGGACTTTAATAGAGGGAAGTGCACAGGGATACAGAGGTTCTCTCCCTACCACTGGGCCAAAAGTTCCTCCTTCCAGTTACTACAGGAGTGAGGCCAAAAACTACACTTGTTTTATAGTTTCTTCATTTCAGGGGATTCTTTGAATCTGAAATTTCATATGCCTGGTTTCAGTCCACCATGTTCTTTCAGTTAAACGTCAGCTGCTTTCAGTTAGTTAGCTAAGGAAGTATGCCAAAATCTGCCCATATGCAGGCACTGTTGTGCCGCATGCTATTTCTGCTCCAACTACTGTGAGTTGAAAGAATGAGGGATGGGCGGGTCTCTTGATGGTCAAAATCATTTTGGCAAAAGTTAGATAGACAAATGTCTCATCTGGGATAGCATGGAAGATTCCATGGCACACTGACTCAGCTGAGAATCACATAACATTTTATGTTCTATAATTAAAATTTATTGAATGACAACCTGTTACCTCTGCAAGCTAAGAGTTACTGCCATCATAGTCATACAAGATTCTTCACATAGTTTGCTCACTGCATTCACTCTCTCTTTCACATCTTAGGAACTTAAATTTAAGAACTTAGATATGTCCCTTCCTTATCAGGAGGAATACATTAACCTGTTGTCTTCCAAAATAATTCCTCTGTTTTTTATCCTCTTTCTCTTGTAATATGTGTAATAAACAAAACTTAATAGCTCTTGAAGGAATGTTACTTACCTTTCCCTACACCTTTCCTAAAGGTTCCTAAGCCTTTTTTCTTCATCTTGGAAAAATCAACTTACTAAATCCCAAGCAAAAGAAGAAGCTCTTATATAGTACTTATTAAAATGAAAGCAAATCCCTTGCCTAATATAAATTAAAGGATTAGAAATAAGGTAAAAATCAATATAGTGCATTCTCTGGAAATCTACGTGTGAAGAGACAAAATCTGCTAAAATTAACCAAAATTTTATACAGATTATATATATATATATATTCAAATAAATTTTTCAAGCACAAAAAATTGTACTAAAAAAGATAGTAATTTTTAAAGAGCAATACACACTATTTAAAGTTGATCAACTCCCTAACCACTAAATTAATGATATTGAAGCTAAAAAAACCTTAAAATGAATTTTCAATGTTAGTTCAAGAAAATAGATGTATTTGAGTTAAATATAACCATTTAGTATTTTATGATTTTAACAGGCCTTTTATTCTTTACCTTTAAAAAAAATTACATGGAAAAATTTATCTTCTTTTATATCACCTCTTCGATAACTAAATAATAATAACAACGGAAGCAACCCAAGTGCCCCAAAATATATGACCAGTTGAAAAAAAAGTGGTATTTATACACGATGGAATACTACTCATCAATTAAGAATGACAAATTCAACAACTTTTTGACAACATGGATGTACTTAGAAGGAATCATACTAGCAGAAGCAAGTCAAAAAGAGAAAGACAGAAGTCAAATGGTTTCACTAATATATGGGACATAATGAAAAAAAAAAGTAAATAAAAGCCATGAGGAAAAGACAAAACAGGCTGAGCACCAAACTGAAGCACACAACAATGGACAGGAGGGAAAGGGGGGGGTGGTGGGAGGGGAGGGGGGATAAACCCCTGGAATTGCAAAGATGTGAAATTTATATATAAATACATTAAAAAAAATAAAAAACAATAATAACAATAAACAGGGTTTTTTTCTTCAGAGTAGAATAAGAAAAAAAGGCAAGAGATTTTTACCTTCACAATCTTTATGACTATAAGTAGTTTTAAAAATGACTGGCTTTTTGTTTCCTTTGATAAACTCTTTTATTTGAATCCTACCTTTTGTACTAAATGATAGTATCTTACTTCCAAATGATTCCACTACCACTCATTTACTTTGGAAAGTAACATATCATCTGAATTGAATCAGTGATAATATATTACTCTTTTGCCTCCTTTGTGAAAAACTGTTAGAGAATATGTGTCTACATCTTCTATTAACTAATTTGAACTGGATTAATCAAGCATGGTTCTTTTTGTGTGGTACTAATGGGCAAAACAAATAACTAGAACAAAATATAAAAACAATTCAAATCACAACAAATTACTTCCAAAAACTGCCACAAGTATCAGATCCTAACTTTTGTGATCAAATTGCTATGCTGTTTCTAGCAAACTAGCAAGTATGCTATCATATCAAGATGGCAAGGTTTTTTTCTGGCCTTATTCAGAACAATCCCATTTTTTCATAATGAACAGTTTTTCTCAGTAATTTTATATAGGTCTTCACCTGTTAGTCTGTGAGATCTCTGAAATAATTACCTCACACTCCAGAATAGGGATACATGTGAAAAAAAAATTTCTACTTCTAATATTCCTCTTGCTTCACAAATCTCTACCTCACAGACTAGTTGTTGATTATACTAGTCATTTCATCTTTGTCAGTATTTTAAATTAAATAGAAAATCTCAAATGTTTTCACTGACAGTATAGTGATTTCCTGTTCCATAACTTACATAAGACAAGATTTAACAAAATTTGCCATCAAAACAGCATCATTCAACATGCTTCGGAAATACAGTTACTATGGGTTAATTTTATCACATAGCTTCTTCACCAGACAAGAAGCATGTGAGTTAAACATATTTGTGCCAACATGTAATCCTAACTTTGCAGTTCCCACATTCACATCTATACAATACAAATTCATCCAATTGCTATAGAATCAAAAATTCTTCAACAGAAGATTGTTTTATGAATAAGATATTTTAGGAAATAGTTTTGATTAATTCAGTGCCAATTCTACTTACAGAAAATTAAAGAGACCTATCAAATTCCATTTACTTGTGGCTTGATGGGAAAATTGGTAACACAACAGGACAAGATTCTTTGGTTTCACAACCAATACGCAGTATGTATGTGGCTATATCATCAAATGTTACACATGATTCTCAAAATGTGCATGCATGTGTATATATGTAAATATTTTAATATCTGTTTCTATTTATACCATAGTGGTTTCTACCATATACAAATGTAACAGACACTTTAGAAATTCTATCTCATGTTCACCAAACACAAAATATTGTAGATTGTGGAAAACTATATTTTTGCTATATTTTACTTGCATTACTTCTATATGAACATCATCTGTATTCTCATTAGAATTATCATACTTCATATAATAAAATGTAGAAGTGAGAAAAAATAAAATTGACAGATTATTACGAATTATTAGTAATGAATTCAAATATTTGCCAGTCAAATGCAATAGAAATTCTGCAAATTCATCACCAAACTTCATTTATTGAAAACAATGTTTATGTGAGGACAGAAACAAGAGAAAAATGCTTAGAGAACAGCATTTCCCATGGGTGTTTCTTTAACCATCTGTGCCCAGAAAGATGCTTCACTTAAAATAAGTCAAGAACGATAGGAACTGCTAAATTCTACCATAGAGAAGTTCTCTTACTCTATAAAATTCACAGATTATAAAATCTTCTCTAATGCCCTCCCCACATGCTATATATATATATATATATAGCATTATATATAGCATATATATATATAGCATGTGTTTAGATATAAAAATATTTGTAATAAAATGTCAATATTATCTAGACAGAGAATCAGAAATATATTTTGTAACAATGCCCCTGTTGGTACATAAGCACATAAAAATCCAAGTAATTAAAAATACACTCGAGTAGCTGAGAACATCTAATATTCTTTATTAAAATATCTATCTGCATAATTTATCTTTTACACTGGATATAGACTTAACTTAATATGGTTATTAAATTGTGGTTCTTACAGACATTTCCTATTTGGGTTTGTTTACATTGCATTTATCTTACGGGAATACCGGGCTGGTGACTGAAAAGAAAGGAAGAGACTCAATCATACTCCACCAAGAAAGCCCTACTGGTATCAAACTGTGATATTACACATTGCATCAATTTGCACTGCAGAATTTTAGATTGTAATGGATCCTTTTGTGCTTCACTTACCACCAACCAAGAATGTTATTAGAATAAGAAGACAAAATTGCCCACTTGGTTTGCAGCTCTTAGATGAATATTAGCTCTATCATTAATTTGGACAAATTTGAATAATATTTCCACTGAAGGTTCTGCTTATAGTAAAGAATAATTCACTACCTCCTTAAGAGAACGCCTTTAACTTGGATATTTCTAGGGATGGTGCCTTTATCATAAACCCAAGCTATCAGTTCCATTCCTGTGCATCCTTTTCCTTTCTTCAGGTTATTGTTCCATGAAGCTACCTTGTCAGGAAACTGGAAAATTGCCTTCTTCACTTATATTACCTTAGATGTATTTGTAGTCGGATGATTATATCTTTCTTCATTCCCAGGGGATAGAGTCAAAATGCTGGCTGTCTAAGGATACAGGAAATTGAAATTTTGTCACCTGCAGAGGACTAAAAAAGTGTTTGGGGTTTTTCCCCTCAGTGTTAAGAAAGGATCTCTTGTGCCTGAAAGAAAATTACCTTCCCTTCAGTAGGACACATCTGGAAATATTCTTAACCATAGTCTTGCAGAATGACGAAGAAAGCTGATACCAATGTTTTTGTGATTTATTACAAAAATGTAGTAGAGTCTTTAAGGGATGTTTTCTTTTACTCAGCTATTTGCTTGGAAATCATGATGCAACTGATAGCCAGAAACAGAGTTTTTTTCTTCACTGAAGGGCATTTGCTCTGGATATCTATACACAACATCAAAATGGGCTTGAAACCAAATAACCCAGTGGGCTCTTCAGAGTTCCAGAAATGCCTTCTAGCTTATTTAAAGCCAAATCGGTTACAAATTTTCTTCAAGTGGCACACAATAGAATCCTTATCTTTCTATTCATCAAATCTTCAACAGAAGATTTTCTGCCATCTCCTGAAATCTCATGTTGTGCAGGCAGAAAATGCAACTAAGGCAGAGTAACCCAATTTGCTTTAGAATTGAGACTAATAGCAGAACCTCTGTCTATTCTTGTCTTAAAGGCTTGTTAGACTCCCGATGGGGAGGAAAGTTCCCCTGCTGATAGAGTTGTAGCATATCAAAAATGAATCATGAGTATAAAGAAAGATGATTTTGCTCAATGAGACATTTCTTACTCCCTTGCTCAGGCGACAGGGTTTCTGGCTAATTACCCAATTACCGCTGATGGAAGGTATGCAGAGAGAATTAAGGACATGAGGAAAGAGAAGACAGGAGCCACCAGCTTGATAAAACTATATGTACCAGAAAAAACAGAGCACAGAAGAAAATCATTACAAAACACATTGTAACATATTCAGTAATAAGATCATTGCCAAATTGTATAGAGGATGTAACTACAAACTTAGGAGATCATAAGAACAACAACAAAGGTCAAAGTCTAAGAATGGGGGGGAGGAGTACTCCCCCAACCCCCATGCCTCACCCAAACCAAATTGAAAATATCATGTAATGCTTACCTAAATTGGAGTGAATTTAATGAGTGGTTCCAAATTTTATTGTATTTTCGTTATATAATAGCATCATTTCTTATATACACAGAGCAATTACCTCCCCACCAAAATGGTCTACTATTAGAAATCTTACATTTTAATCCATAATTTAAGTCATTATCTAAAGGTAGCAACAAAACTATAATTGATTTTGATTATTTAAATCCTCACACTAAAATTTCAGGATAAAGTAAACATAGGAAAATTGAGCCTTATATAACACTGAAGCAGGAAGGGAATTATGCATTCAAGCACAAGATAAAAAGGGAAAAAATACACTTGGTACATCACAGCTGTCTTCCATTACATATAATTATCCATTCTCAGCCTGAGTGAGGAACAAAAGCCTAGAAAGAACAATGGGTATGTAGATGTCAAAAGGTAATACTACTCTTCAACTATGTAGCCTTTTTAAGGAAGTAGAGTTAGAACAAAAACAACCTGTTTCTGTGTTACAAACTTTGCTCCATTTTGCAAGCTTGCAGAAAATGATGTTGAAAATACTGATCAATAATGAATTCTGGCTATCAAATAAGAAATCATAAAATTATTTCTGTTTTAGAGCAAAATAACAAACATGTATTTTCAATAAACATGCAAATGATTTAAAATAAATTTTAAAGTTGGAAAGTGTCATGGTTTTTCTAAAATTCTGTTGCCACAAATGATTGTCAAATTGAAATTTAAATCATTTTGATTAGTTTTAAACCAAATACTTTTAGAATAAAAAAAAACTGAACTCATCTTCCTCTTAATTGTTCAACTGAACCTACTAATTAAACTTGTGTGTGATATTTTAGGTTGAATCTTTCCATATGAACTAACATTACTTGACATATGATAAAGTTTTCAAAAATTTATATCTGCTTTCTAAGTTTCTTAGAATGATAAAGTTCCAACAGTCACACAGTCATCTATTTAGAGATAAAAAAAATTTATCAGATTCTGGACTCATTTAAAGAGTATGTTCTAGACTTTGGTTTATGCTCTTGACAATGTTTAGGGACAAATTTGGTGCTTTTATGACTATTCCAGTTAAACAACATAATAAAGAGTTACTTCAATATGTATGTCACCAAGCCATAGTCATCCTTTCAGAGAATAAGGGTTTCTCCAGCTATTTAAAGTAAAATGATACCTTGGTAACTGAAAACTAAAAGACTGCATACAACATAGGTAATGAGTTAAAGGAAGGAATCACTTGTATTTTTAATGGATATTTTTGTCATTTGTTGAAATCACAGCCTAGCTCTTTTTTAATCTATACAAACAGTGCCTACCACCTTTGAGATTTGTTTGTTCGATTTGCCTTTAGTAAGGTCTGTGGCTATCTCCATCTATGCCACTGCAAATGACATAATACTGTAATAAAAAAAAAAGTTGGCAATTGCCTTATCAGAGGTTGCTGATGCTAGACTTTACTCGGGGCTCAAAGATGCATTCAGTATCCCAGTCTATAATTTTGGGTTCCACATGTGAGAGTATTTACCATGTTTTTCACTTGTGATCAAAATATCACTTTTGCAGGTGCAAGCATCTCATTCACACAAGGATATTTTGAGAACAAAGTGGTTAAGAATAGAAGGCTTACAATGACACTGCCTTACACATCAGAAATAATTCTCATACAATAATGCCCTCCCACACGGAATGGCCAGTGAAGATATTGAGAAAAAAAAAGACAAAAAAAAAAAAAGACTAAAAGGCTAAACATGGACAAACAACAAAAAGAAAAGGAGGCAACGAGACCAGCGGAAGCGTGGTGGGATGGGGTAATCCTATGGGGATCAACAGTTATGCAATCATAATTGCAAAATCAAATCAAATCATAGTACAAAATCAAAAAAAAAATATATATATATATAAAACACAATGCCCTCCAAGGGACAGAAATGGACAGGAGTAAAAACTTCTCTTTATACTGCTTTGCAAGCTAAAAAAAAATGGTTCTTTTACAACAGTATTCACAAAAGAACAACAATGGATAGGAATAAAATAACATTCTACTTTAATGCCTTACTGAGAAGAGATGTGTCCCAAGAGCATAAGAGCAAATCTCCCCTGGAGTCATAGCTGTATCCATCATCAATGGCAGAAGGGAGCTGCATTGCCAAACTGGTCAAGTCAACCAGCACTCTAATTCTTTGCCTGGGCACATGGTTTCTGAGGTAGCAATACGACACCACAACAATAAAAACCACTGGGTGAGGGAAGTGAGAAGAGTCACAAATATGAATCCCTACCAATTTTGCAACCAGGATCTCCACTTAATTTAAGCTATATGACATTAAGTAAGTTCTTTTGCTTTCTAAACCTAGTTTTCATACTTATAAAACAGAAATCAGAATAATAACACCTGCTTCATAAGATTATCCTGAAAATTAAAATGGGCAGTAGAGGAAAAGACTAAATTAATTCCTGCCATACAGAAAGCAGTCAGAAAATGCCACTTATTGTTTGATATTTTGGTGCTATCAAAATATTAGAGAGTGCACTGCCTACATTAAGAGCTCTGTTACCTAGCTTTCTTCAAAGAGTGACCTTCTGAAAAGAAAAAAAAAAACAAAAATCATGGAAAAATATTGGTGTCCAGAGCCAGGCATTATGGTTCATGCCTGTAAGTGGCAGCCTAGGAAGTTGTGGACGGGGTCAGGGATTGCAGCTTGAGTCCTGCCGGAGGAATGCAGTGAGACCTAGTTCCAAAAAAATTTAGCTAGGTGTGACAGCGCGCACCTGTAATCCCAGCTACTTGGGAAGCTGAAGCTGGGGATTGCTTGAGTCTGTGGTACCCTGGGCAGTGTGAGCCTGCAGTTCCACAGGCAAAAAATAGTGAGACCTAGTCTCAAGAAAAAAAATATCAGTGCTCAGGTAAGAATGTATGTTCAGATGGCAGGGAAGGATACTGCATGAAATTTGCCCATATAAAGCTGATACTGGGCAAAAGCAGAGGGAACCAAAACTGACATTAGGTGAAATGAATGGGTGTCAGGGGATGATCTCTTAAAGGGGTAAGCCCATGTTACCTATTCTAAGGGGTTCGTGTCATGTGCACAAAAAACATAAAGGAAATGATCAGACTTGAGTGTGCACAAAGGTCTTTAAGTTATTGGGGGGAGGATGGAGAAGAGAGATATTAGAGAAAAGATTTCAAAACATAGTCTCCCTACCAAACTCGAAAATCACCCAGCCCCTCACATGCAATCCCTCCAAACAGTCAGGGCACAGAGCTGACTTGAGAAGGCTGAACTACAAAATCACCAGAGAATGAGTCTAAGACACCTATAGACGGGAAGTCCAGGCAGAGCCAAAAGACCTTTGAAAAAAGGATTGAGCCAAGTTCCAAATATACCACACAAGCTGAGGACAATAATGGGTCAAAATGATAGGGTCCATTGTCTCAAAAATGAGAGCATGAGCCCCAGCACTAAAGCCACAAGGAGCAAAGCCCAGGAACAGCCTGTCTGCTTGTTGCTCAGTCCTCTTGTTCCTTACACCAGACCAGCATCACCTTGTTCCTCACCTCCTTGCTAGCAGCAGCCTTGTTCACAATTTCCAGTTCATGGCAAGTCTGTGAAGTCAATGCCTTAGAAATGGGGGTGGAGTCCAGAGAGCTTCTCCTTGGCTAGGAAAAGCTAGGAAAGCCCCTCCTCACCCGACACCTGTAATACAGTAAGCTTCCCCTTTGTGACATTAGACAGGATGCCAAACCTCTGAGAGTTAATAAATAAATTGTATTTTTCATGAGAGTCCAGCTTAACTTTATTAGGCAATTTAAAGTACCCTGGGTTTGAGATTTCATCTTTTCTTAAAATTTAGTAAATTCCTTTCAAGAAAAAAAGGAAGCCTTCTGACTCCTAAGTCATCATTCCGTATAGCATTCCTTCATTTCATTCAAGTTATGATTTTTTTTCAATTCACAGTCATTTCAATCATTGTTTTATTATGCATGTATTTATTTTAAGTTGACACTCTTTTGCTCGCTGTATTAGTGATTCTTTTTTTTTTTCTTCAATTTTTAATAATGTTGGGAAGAAAATCTGTAGTCCTTTCATGGAGTTAAAAACTAAAAACACATTGCTTTATTTATAAGCTGTAAGGAAAAAGGATTTGCAAAGCTGGGCATTTGGATTTTGTTTTAAAAAGGAATTAGCGATTTGAAAATGTGAATCTGAAACTGACTTAATAAAGAATTTCCTTATCTGTTTACCTGAAAATGGAATGATTATATCCACTGCCATAACATCATGTTCCTGATGTTTAGTTGTACTAAAAACAGAATAAAGGTAAATAAAAACCTTTGCTTTAAAATCTGTGACTACCATTTTGGATTAAAGAACTTTTCCTTGTCACTTTCTATGCTGGCCACAGTGTGAGACTGAGGATGAGTCTAGGTGTCCCTGGGGCCATGTTTTAGTGCAACTCTTTAGTAACATATGAGCAAAAGTTGCCTAATGCTTCGTTGTTTTCTGACACTTGTGACTACATATGTATTTTGGGAATTTTCTGACTTAACATTTTTTTCTATGACTTCTAGTCCTGATAACCTCCTCCCCTCACATGCCCCGCCACCCCCCACCAACTCTGATTGATGTTACAGTAAGTAGAACCATTGGGGGGGGGTGCCAGACACAGACAACCTTCCTAGAAGGGTCTGTGTGCTTTGATAAGGAAGTGACTCCAAACTCTGCTGAGTTTGGGGGAAGGTACAATGTCTGGTTTGATAAATCTTGTCTGGACTTTCCAACTCTGCTCTTGTTTCAACTTCCTCTGCTGCAATTTGAATCTATTCTGGAATCCTAGAGGACTTACAAAAGGACAAAAGAAGTTTTTCTTATTGTTATAAGGTTTCTGACCTTCCCTTTGATGTTTAACAATTGAGAAGGATTATTTCCTTTTCTTAAAATCAGTATCTGCCTTTGAGACCCCAACATTATAGTCAACAAACACTAAAGGACAAATCTGGTTAGTTAGAAATCCAAAATTAAATACAATCTCTGGGAGTGGAGGGGGAGGAGTGTCAGGGCATTTAAAAGCAGGCTAGATTCCAGGTTGTAACACTCACATTATCAGTAAGCTCCCCAGACAAATCAAGGCATGCGCCCTTCCAAGTCTTTTTAATTCAAAAGTCCAAGTATAAAAGTTTCAGAAATTCCCATGATATTGGTAATTCCATATTTTTTTTTCCTTCAGAAAATCTTAGGTGAGGAAAGATTTAAAATCTACCATATTGAGAGAATAAGAGCACATGAGAAAGATGGTATGATTCAAAAGGATGTATCATTTAAAAATTAGGAGAAATAACACTGAAGACTGATTTATATTTCCCAAACCAGAAGAAATAGATTTATTTTTGTTGTACAGTATGAAAATACCTGGACTGGTTAAGACTGATTTGCTAATGTCCATTCTTTTCTTTCATGGAATAAATATAATAAATTAATATCCTATAAATATTAATAAATCTATCCCTTCCTCAAAATTGTCCAAAGGGAACTATTGAAAACAGTTCTTTATATATTAAGAGTGATGTTTAAGACTCTAAATCTATCAATCTATCTCTCCTTCCTCCCTCCTTTAACTTTCCAAAGAACCTCAGGTAGCACTGTCATTCGAAAGGAGGATTTATTGTGCCACTGTACTTAGATCTCCCCTTGGAGATATCCAATTTTTCCCTATCTCTTCCTACCAAAGGAAAATAGATGAGCTGGCTAAACTGTTAGATCTTAGCTCTGGATTCTCCACAGACTTCTGTACATGAATTGAAACCTTAGCTGAAACAACATCAAAGACACGAATTCCACTTTTTCCCCGAAATGATAGCCTAGCCAAGTGTTTTATGACTTGTCATGTACGTGAAACTAAGACAAAACCTTCTTACACAGGAGTAAATTTCAAATAGGGTATCCATTTGAAAAACATTTCCATAAGATAGAGATTTCTAATATTTGATTACATTAAAATTAAAGGAATATTTTTTCAAAACCTATAATTACTATCACACATATTCCTGCAATAGGATATGGGAACTTTTTTTTATATGCTCTTCAGGGAAGAAGAGACAAATTGAAGGATTAATAAAAGTTCTGTTTTGTGTGTTTTCAGGTGATTTAAATCGGGCATGTCTTACTCTGGTTAATTTATTTAAACTATATCATTGAATATATACATCAACACTGTGACTAATACATATATTTTTAGTTTAGTTTTACAGATGAAGATACAAAGTCTTTGGAACTCAAGTAAAAGTATCTAAGATCCAAATCCAACTTGTATGGCTCATAACCCATACTAAAATATACTACAATGCCTCTTTGGAAATAGATAAGGGAAAATTTTCTATGTGATTTCCACTACTAACTTTAAGGTACTAGCAGATGATGTAATGAAAGTTTTCAAAGGGATATTATAAAGAAAACTTGAGTTATAATAATAAACCAATGCTAAAATCTATTCAACTACTTCATTAATTTGTAGCACTTTTAAGAAAATTACATCTTTTATAAATGCACACTTAACCATTATCTAGAACACAGTAGATGCTAAATAAATGCTTACTGGATCATAATTTATTAAAATAAGAACAAATATATACTTACCCATTCTCATTAATATATAGTATAATTTCATAGCTATAAAGCTTGGTGTTGTGAGAAATGGTTAGGTATTCCCTCAAAATTTATAGAACTTTATTTCATTTTAAAAGTCAGCTTAAACCCAGCTAAACTTCAAGAGAAGCAAGAACATGTGTAACACAAACCCCATCATAGAATGGGTGTGGGATCATGCAAAAATCCAACCCACAAGCCTGAGCTGGACACAGCAGATGGAAAACCAAGAGAACCAGTGCATGCGAGACAAAGAAACAACTATAAAGACATGATGTCACGATGCACATCTATGCACTCACCTGAGTGCATGAAGACCTGGGACCTCATTTTGGAGATGCCTTTTAGGAGAGCAATGCCCCCTCCTCACACTAAAGGAGAGGAGAGGAAGACCAAAGATGGGGTAATCAGCCCCACATCAAAACTGCAAACTGAGGCAGAGGAGATGATCTACAGAGGCCATTTATAGACCCTGTATTCACAGAGAAACTTTTTCACTGACACAGGCTGGGGGCGAGGCCCCGTAAATCTGACACCAGAGCCATAAGGTAAAGCAGCAAAGCAGCGGAGATGGGATTGGAGAAGAAGGCCTGCAGCAAGAAAACATGGACAGATCACAAATGAATACAGACTGGCCATCCAACGCAAACTTAAGACTGAAAATCTACCAACATGGCTCGGCTGGTTTCAACAGCACATTCCCTGATGCAGTGAAAGGACACTGCCACAGGAAAGAAAGAAACTAATGGACTTGGCACAACTAGTAAACAACACAGAGTGGGGTTTGAAAGAATAGAAGGGACACAGAGGGAGGAGGGAGAGAGAGGTATTCCAAAAACCACTTAACAGAGGTTGTGATCTAAAGAACAAAATAAATAATATTTTATATATATATATATATAATAAAGAAATCCAGTTAAATAGTTCTGAGAAAAAATAAGTCAGCTTAAGACTAACTTCAAAATATTATACCATAAACTTTATTTCATATCTTAAATTATAATACCTATCTGAATCAAATCAAAACTGAATTTTGATTTTCAAATACCTGTGTCAGACACAGCACATGAATTATAATTATATAATATATCATAATGATGTATTAACAACTAATACAAAAACAAGTGTTGGAGAGTATGTGGAAAGCAGGGAATCCATAAAAAAAATACTGGTTGGAATATAAACTGGTACAGTCATTATGGAAAGCAGTATGGCAGTTTCTCAGAAAATGAAAAATAGAAGTGCCATACAAACTAGTTATCCCATTTCTGGTACTTGCCTATATGCAAATACAAAACACTAGTTTGAAGAGATATAGGAACCCCCAAGTTTTTTGCAGCATTATTTACAATAGCCAAGAAACTCAAACAACCTGAGTGCCCATAGAATATTGAATAGAAAATGAAGATGTCAAACACAATTACAACAGAATACAAAAATATGCAAGTCAAGAAAAATGGGAGAATGTTATGGTGACTTAAACTTAATGCGATATACTCAATTATTAATATATGAAACTTATATAATGCTAAAATGCAATTTTACTTTAATAAATTAAAATAAAGTGAAGAAAGTAACATTAAAGTACTGGGATTATGAAGTCGTGTAAATGACATATACAGTGGTAAATTGGGGAAGAATCAAGATTAATAGTTAAAGTAGCTTAGTTTCACTGATTATTAGCATACGAAAACTAGGATAAGGCCGGGCATGGTGGCTCGTGCCTGTAAGCTTCAGCCTATGAAGCGAAAAGGGCTAGGGATCGTGGTTCAAGTCCCACCTGGGGCCTGTAGCGAGACCTAGTTCCAAAAAAATAGCTGGGCGTGGTGGTGCGCCCCTGTAATCCCAGCTACCTGGGAAGCTGAGGCTGGGGATTGCTTGAGTCTGTGGTACCCCAGGCAACAAGAGCCTGCCATTTTACGGGCAAAAATAGTGAGACCTAGTCTAAAAAAAGAAAGAAAACTAGGATAGAAAAATATCATAATGTATACACTCAAAATAGCGTATGGAAATATTTGCAAAACATCACCCAGTCCAAAAAAGACTGATGATGGGTATGTTACCAATTGAAAAACTATCAGAATTCAGGCCAAGTATTCTGGCAGTCTCCAAACATCAGAACATTTAGACAATTTGGTTTTAGGAAGACAAACGTTACAAAGAGAATCATGAAAATCTGTCCCACATGGTGATTATAAGAGGAATCAAAGTGAAAAACATCAAGTCTTTACCTGTCAAATGTTAGGACCTTAAAATTGGGAGCAAAAGGAGCTCCCCATATATAATCTTTATGGCTTACACTCTGTTTTAGTGATAGAGTTTATCACCTGAAGTTAATCACCATTTACCAAAAGCACAACATATTAACATAATTAATATAGAACAAGGTATAATGAAGACTTACTAATGAAGAATTTCAAATTGACAAGACAAAAAACATGGTAAGTGAAAATGATAAAATTTATTAAAAAAATCTATATGAACACTTTTTTCTATTTTGCACCAAGTTGAAAATTTTAAAACTGCATTCAAAACTGAAAATGTATTTTAAAAGTTTTTCAACATGACACTGGAGCCTAAATTTACACAGATCTCTACCTTCTGAAAATTCTTAAATCACATACCTGTTGAATGACATGTTTCCCTCACACCACCTTATTAACATTCACTAACAATTTCCTTAACTTGAGGTCACTGCACTCAAGGAAATTGTACTTCTCTAGGTGTATTCGTCTTTATAACATCAATAGGCAAACATTAATTGAAAATTAATATTTTGTCACAATTCAAATAATTTACTCCCAAATTCATATTCAAGCCAGGACTCAGAATCTAGGATTTAATCCCAATTAAGAAAAATGTCTAATATAGTAAACACCATGAACCTAGGAAAACACTGACATACTATGAATTGTGTAATTTTGGATACTAGTTAGTGGACATCTGTATTTTAAACTACTTTGGAAACAAGTCAATATAAAATGGACAAATTGCTTTCTCGGTAATAAAAAAGTAACATATAATTGCATCTGTCATCTCTCAGTTACCTATCAATACATATATTTAATTTCAAAGACCTAAAAGAATTAATTGGAAAAATTCATATGGTGTTCTACAGAGCAAAATTTTAATAGTCCCTTTTGCAATGGAAGTAAAAATACGCACTTTGCTGTGTAATATGCAGATGACAAAAAGGTAAAATAAAAATATGGCAATGAAAAAAAATGTTAAAGTTCCTAAGCCATTTTGTAGTGGAAGTGATCTTTTAAACATGGAGAAAGTAGACTACTGCATCTGCATCACAAGATTGTTGCTCTAATTTAAAACTGCCCATTGTCTCATCCTTATAGTTGGTTAATTTTCTCTTCATATGCTGTGCTATGCTATTATTCTGCCTAAGACACTTTAATTTAAACTAAGTAGCATGTATAGCATGTATAAAAGCTGAACTTAATACAAATTAATAAAAAATACAGCAAAGAAATTTGCAGCAGATATTTATAATACCTATAATATTTTAGGCAGGATAGGAAAATGGAAAAGTTTTCTTTACGCACTAAATTATCCCAAACTCTTACATACCATATACTTGATCTGTCTCAGCATGTGTGTGAGAAGGAGCACATGAGTGTCTACACATGTACTGTACCTAACAAGCTAGATGCCTAAAAAGGCATCATCTGTGTATATGAATTTCACATATCTTTCCACCCATCATCTGACCTCTACAGAAGGTTAGTTAAATATAAGCAAAATTCAAGTAGTGTTTTTTTTAATCTTATAAAAATTCATGAACATCATTACCACATGCTTTCATTCATTAAAAAAAAAATACCATCTGTGCGTGATAGTCTAATTAGGGGATTAGAATCAGACGCTTTGCTGGCTCACATGCTCAAGCACATACCTCCTTGACCATTTGAGAAAAGAAAAGGAAGTGGTAGTCAGAATCATCCCTCTGCATTCAGTGTGGACTACAAAGTGGACTCACCCCCAGCCAGTAGCTGTCTAACACTCCCTTGGAAATTCACTCTTTTCTCTGACAAGCATGCCTGCCCCAGCACAAGCTTTAGAATAAACATGGCATCACATGAATCTGATCTTAATAAGTTCAAGCAACATTGTGCTGATGATTGTTATTTACTGACTACAACAATACCGTAGGGATCAATTTTTCTGAATTTGATACTCACAACAGAAAACTCCAGTAGTAACACCAAAGTGTTCTGAAATAACTATACTCATTACTCCAGAGTGATGTAAAACATATACATGATCATAGTAAAACTGGTATTTAAGTTTCATGTTAAGTTCATGTTTTTTAAATTACAAAAATTCAAAGACAAATCTGAGTTCATATAGATAAATAAAAAGAGATTATACTCATTATTACTTAGGCCTGCTCTTCTTCCTTATCCTAAATTCTAGTAAAATAATTGCACTAGCAACATTTCAAATTGTAATTCGATGCATTCTAATTGTATATCCTGCATTCTAATTCAATGTATATCATACTAGTCCTATCAACTAAAATAAGATTAAAACTTACACATTTAAAAGGTCCCCAATTAAATATACTTTACAACACAGAGTAATGAAATTTCATTGCATTGACTAATTAGAAAAACAATATACACTGCATATGCATAGATTGAAAAAATTTTCACCTTAAAATATGTAGACAATGGATAAGTTCAACTCCATCATCACTTCTTCAAAAGGGTACCCTTTCTTTCCTTTCCACATAGTATAATGTCAAAGAAAATAAAATGTGGCAAATAAGATTAATAATATTAATCACAGACTCTCTAAATGAAAGTAAATGAATTAAAAAACCTAAATTGATAGACATATTTTTTCTTTATATCTAAAAATAAAGTTGTATCAGCAAAAACTCAAATTAAAGGCACCACCACGGAGTCATGGCACCTTCAACCCAAATGTGTTCTTTTTCTATTTCTATTCCAATTACAATATTCGATAACAGAAATGACTGGTCTGCTAGAGAGTAGCTATTTATGTCTTGGTTTCAGAAGACAGATCCAAGTTCAGTTACTTCCAGCTGGAAATAACTTCAGGCATTTTCAGTCCAAACCGGCTATATAACTAGGTCTCTTCAAGTAAAATTATGTCTACACAAATTCTCCATGTCCTGATCCAATGAGAAAAAGCCCCCATTTAAATATAGCTTTTATAATGTTGGAATGATAGGCTATTCTTTCAGTGGTCAGACACTACTGGTTATTGACTAGTGTATTCCTTTGGATTCTGGAGGCCGTTTCTTATAAATATTGGCTGCTGCAACAATTTCATATTGTCAACAGATGCTAGGATGCTGCTTATTCAGCGTAGGAGCGGTTGCCAGTGGAGGCTCATTGCTTCAGGCTGAAGCAAATTAATCCCAGCAGAGATGAGTTTTATTTGTTTCTATAATAGTGGGAAGAAATATTGATGAGAGCATTCTGAACTGTACTAAGGACAAGAGACCACTGGAGATCTCACCAACTCCTTTCAGGCACATCCACATTGGTGGGAATAAATGTTAAGGAGCCCCTCTCAATCTGCATTACCCACAGGGTATTCACCTCATAAACTTCTGTTCTCACAATAAACATACAGCCCTTTGTTCTCCCTCTATAGTTAATGGAAAGGGTTAGTCTCATATATGGATGTACTTGCATCTGGCAATGAACATTTTGAAGAAATAATAAAATATGCTACTAAGATTACCAAATTTACTAAAACTGTAAATAGAAACAACTAAGCATTTCTTTCATTGTATAATTTTCAAAAGTATGATTATTTATTAGACATTCAATATCTTTAATAAGCACAGTACTTTCCTTATTTTAACTCTGGTGGGCTAATTTTCTCCTGGAAGCATTATTTCCCATATTCTCTTATTTCCTATTGGGACGCTCCTCCTCACCAGAAATAAAAATTGGCATATTTTAATAACAACTCCATCAGGGACATGGTGCAATACAGCGAACACTTTCAATAAAAGAATAGTCAAGGATAAAAGAGAAATTCCTTTGAAATTAGTTTATGGGTACCCAATAAGAATATACGTTATTCCATTTCTAACAAAAGGTAGTAATTTAATATTACAGTTTTAATGGGCATGGTACTGATAGATCAAGTGGAAATAAAATAAACATACAAATAGAGGTTATGGATTCTAATTCTTCAATTAACTGTTAAGAGGAATAAAAAATCAGTAACACATGGAAGGGGAACATCTTATGTTGTTACAGCTGATGTTTATGTGCTATTGAGCCTTGTATTTTCATCTTCAAATAAAAAAATAATAATGGTATGTGAATAAAGTGTATTGTACACATTTCTTATCGTTGATTTTAGAGTACTCCAGCTCTAACTGTTATAATTTAAATTTAGGGTCCCCTTTTGTTAAATTAAGAAGTTACAGAAATCATTACATTTGGAAAAAGTATACATTAGAATAGTAATCTCTAGAATCTACAGGCACCCAATGTTGTGTTCTTAGTTACTTGATGTATAAAGGTTAAGAGCAGTGGGTGAATTGATATGCAAAAACGTCACAGTAAAATGAAACAAGGAGCAAATAATTTTTGACTAAAACAATGAAAGCTGTCTCACAGTCATCTGCTTTAGAAACAAAAACCATTCTACACACTTAAACCACCACTGGGCCCTCTCTTCCCTTCTGTTTCTCTTCTCATCTTCTAGATCACATGCTTTTTTACTTCAAAATCCAACAAGCTGTTTTGAGCTGACATTTCAAGCATACAGCCATCATGGTGAAATATCTTCCAAATGTTTCCTTGCCATTGCATCTTTCTGTTACCTTGGGGAATTCACATTATCTTCTTTCCATGTAGCCCCAAATCCCTCATTCAATAGTCAATTTATATTTTCAAATAGTTCTCTCTACTTACGTCATCCTGTTGCTAAGTATTATTCAAATTTACCTATTTCACGCATTCATTCATTTTTTGCCAAAATCTTGGAGAAAATATTTCTCTTTTTTTTAATCTTGGAGGGAATATTTATTTTA
Organism: Uropsilus gracilis; assembly: GCA_004024945.1. Lineage (NCBI taxonomy): Eukaryota > Metazoa > Chordata > Mammalia > Eulipotyphla > Talpidae > Uropsilus > Uropsilus gracilis. The sequence continues at coordinate 128,436 of PVHY01000940.1, forward strand.
CCCAACATTCTTTTACCTTGTTTGATTTCCCCATAGTAAAATCATTGAAATAATGTTCTGTATTCAGCTACTAATAGTTTTTTTTATTTTTTTTTTTTGCCTGTACATTTGTGCTCAAAGTTTTAACTTTTTACCTAACATCGGGTTAAAATAAGGAAAAAAGGTACATGTATATGGCATAATGAAATTTCATATATCAATAAAATACATTTTGACATGATTTTTCAACGTTCTCTTTTACCGCTGTAAATATGCCTGTTTATCTTCAACCATAACATATTTAACTGATTATAATTTCTTATTCTACTACACTCTGAATGACTTGTTACCACACAGTATACATTTAATTACAGTATATCATCTTTTGGGTGTGTTCAAGAATCCAGCTACCATTAAAAACTCTCTCACATCTGATAACTGAAGTTTTTTAGATTCAAGGTTTTTAGACTTGCAAAAGACTCCAGTGTGTGTGTGTGTGTGTGTGTGTGTGTGTGTGTGTATTATTTTATGAATGAAGGCCTAAATCCTAATGAGTAAAATGTTTGTCTGTTTCACAGCACACTGGAACAAGAAGATTAACTGTGTGCAAAGTCATAGCGTCTGATTGAAACTATTCATACCATCTGATTGCACTAGTTTAGGACTGCAGAGAGAAGGACTAGAAAAACAAAGATTAAAAGCAAGAAAAGGCTTAGCTCCTGGAGAACCTTCTTCTTTATATTAGTGGCACTTTGTGATTATTTGATACATATTTTATTGATGAACAGCTCACTGTCAATGAAAGGTACATAATTGCATATATTTGGTGAGCAGTCACTATGGGATTATAATAAAGAAAATGGGGTAAGATACATACACATATATATTTTTAACAGACATTCATTTTAGAATCAGTTGTTGACTCAGTGCAGAAGATGGATTTCTGTATGACACTAAACATAAGAAAGTCAGTTACAAATCAGCAACAGAACAGGTAAGAAGATTCTAACTGAAATAATGCCAAGAGGAAAAACAAGGAATAGATTCACTCTATGTGTGTGTGTATGTGTGTGTGTGTGTGTGTGTGTTTTCTGTGGGTATTCATCATGGAACATAAATTCCCATCTTTGTATGAGGGTTGTATTTTTCAACCCTCCACTTATAATAGTCTAACCTGATATAACATCCCCTGTCAGATAATCTTCATAATGTTCAACTAGCAGTATCAAAAATTTTGTGCATTCTCAAAACAAGAAAAATATAATGTGATATGGGACTTTTGGAGACAAGGGCCTTGGCTCAATTTTTTTTCCCATCATTTGTTATTTTGAGATTTATCTGTTAAAAGGACTTAGAGAGTACTCAATAAAATACATTATTGACTTCACCCAATATTAGTTCTCTTGTTCCCAACAAGCATGCAAACTCACATGCAAAATGTGATTAACTGAAGTTGTAAGGACAAAATAGAGACACAGAATCAGGAAGAATTCCAAGAAAAGACAATTGAGCTAGCGATTGAAGCAGGAGCTAAACTCTAAGATGATTTTGGAGAACAGCATACATTTCAGAAAAGCAAAAGCAAACACAAAGACATCAAGCTATTTAATTGCAGGGATACTTAGTAGTTCCTTGTGCTCTGTATGGAGGAGAGTATTGGACAGCAGCAAAAAGAGGTGAACAGGTACAATTATAGCAGGTTGTGGAGGGCCTTGCATACCAATGCAGGAGTGTTTGGCTTTGTTTGCTTTTATCCTATAATTATGTGGTATCAGATAAATATCAGGCACACCTGGTTCCTTGTGATCTGAATAAGATCTGTTCAAACCTCCCCTCCAAATCCTTGGGGGTGCAAACACCTCCTTTTCAAGCTTTATGCCAAATCATTGCTGCTTCTAAATTGAGATTTCTGTTTCACCTTGTATTACCAAATATGAAACTGAGATTCTTCCTATGTTTTCACCTTCCCATGTTTCCCATGTTTTCAACAACAGAAAAACAAAATCTTTCTAGAAAGCATTTGTTTCTTCAGTCTGCTCATAGAAAGGGTGACAAGATCATGAGGAGATTGCATTGCACTGATACATGCAATTTCAAGTTCATCATTAGAGAATGTATTTCTTAATTTGTTGATCACAAAAAGAGAGTGTGGGGTCAGAGAAATTCTTCACTTCTCATCCTTTTTTCAATATACCTTTGATGATTTGACCAATACACTTATTTTTATTTCTATTCATTTTAAATCAGGCTTAAAAAACTGCTTCTTTAGATAAAATTGTATTTGACTAATTGCCATGTCCTACTATGGTAGATTATAGTAAAAGGAATTTTAACTTAATATTTTACTACTGCTAAGGAGTTGATATATATATATATATGTATATATATGAGACTTTCCATATATGCTAAGGAGTTGATATATATATATATATATATATATATATATATATATATATATATGAGACTTTCCAGTTGCTAGTCTGATCAGAGTATGAAAATTTTTACTATGGAAGATACTAAAACAAAACAAGAATTGCTAGCCTTCTGTGTAATAGACTATTCAGTGATAATAGTCTCAAAACAATTTTCACTTAAATATACATTTTAGTGCTGAAGAATAATGCACCATTCTTAGAACATAAGTCTAGTTTAAATTAAATAAGCATTTCAACCCTAAAATGAACACTGTCAGCAAACAAATAAGATTATAGAAGCCTTTCTCCACCTTGAAACAGTAGTTCTTTACATTTCAGAAAGCCTCTGGGTTGCTTTCTTGTCTTGACTTCAAAGAGATTTAGAAGCTTAGATCAATTCTGCAGTGGCATACAACATAATGAGAAATGAACTGCCTCTGTTTCGGTCATGGACAACCAACCTTCAAAAATGCCAAAAAAAAAAAAGTAGTTTTATATAAATTCTCTTTTGTGCTGCCATAAAAAGCTATTACATTAAGATTTCAAAGTTTTAGTCATTTGGAAAAAAAATAACTTCACTCTCTGATTTAATGTTTCCTATACATTATACTAGATCTAACCAATGTAAACAATGGATCTTTAAAACATGTAATACTACAGTCCTCTTTTGACAAGATGATCGTTCTCTACAAAGATACCCACGCTCAAAGGCAATGTTGATGCCTATATCTATAGATAGCAGAGAGTAGGCTTCTAAGACAGATCTAAACTTACAAGTGTATGTTTAAGAGTTTTAACTATTAAGATGCTTTTAGAAGTGATCCTAAATGAAATTAATATTAAAGTAAAATGCATTACTACTTTTTGCACTAAGAAGTAGTGTTTTATTCCCTTTTCTATGTTTACATTAAGCACTTTTTTTCAAATTCTTCCAATTTGTGTTTATTTCATACATTTTTTTAAATACTTTATTTATATATGAATTTCACATCTCTGTGATCTCTGGGGTTCCCCCTGCCACGACCGTTCCCACCCTGTCCCCCCCCCCAGGTCGTGTACTTCACTTTGGTTGTTGGCTTGTTTTGACTTTTCTTCATGGATTTTTATTATCTTTCTCATGTCCCATATAATAGTGAAACCATTTGGTTTCCGTTTTTTTCTTTTTGACTTGTTTCTGCTAATATGAATTCTTCTAAGTCCATCAATTGTATCATAAAATCATCTAATTTGTCATTTTTAATTGATTTCATACATTTCAAAAAGAATTAGAGATGAGCCAGAGTAGCACATTTATTCACATAGACTACAAAAGCATATTAGGGGAACACTAGGGGCTACTGCATTCTTTATTTTTCCCCACAAATATTGCATTTATTTATTTACTTAATTAAGAGACTAGGTCTTGCTATATTGCCCAGGATTGCCTCAAGAGATCCCCAGGATTGCCCAGGATTGCCTCAAGAGAACCTGCAACTCAAGAGATCCCCAGCCTCACCCTCCCAGGTAACTGATTACAGGCAAGTGCCACCACACCTGGTGAGGCTACTGCATTCTTTATTTCCAAATTAAATTACATTTCCAGGTTTACAGTACACTGAACACTAAAATTAAACTAAAGCCACCAACTTGATTTCTTTAGAGAGCCATGACTAGAAAGAAAGTGCATATGTGTGTGATGGGACACACATTCAAACATGATTCTAATTAGGGTGGACACCATCTTCTAGCGATTGATGAGTGTATGTTTCTTCCTAGTAGGCAAAAATGTTAGAAGTCAGCAATTTGGTGGGAACAGAGACTGCCATGTATACAGCCATTTGTGCCGCTTGACAATATGGGGTTTTGATTCCTTCTTGGGAACTGTATTTTCATAATAGCCCAAGTTCATCGGTTGAATTGATGAAACAGAGAAAATAACTCGAAGGAAAAAGGTGAGTGGGGGAAAGGTGGTCTGTATCAATGGCTATATTTAGAAATATGGAAAACTTTTATATAAAAAATACAGGGTCCAAATTAAACTAGATCGGAAGATATAAGATCTTTAATAAAAATATAATCTTCCACTTAATGATAATAATGTACTATTTGTTTTTGTTCTTTCACTCCTGGTCTGTCAGATTTTGTGCGAATCTCAATCTCTCAGTGAGCCCTCCCCTTGACTATATTCTAAATTGGACCCTACTCTATGTCCTCTTCACACCTTTATTTTTCTCTATAACATTTATCACCATATAGTATATTAAAGTCCATCTCTTCCTATAAGATTATAAAACTGCAAATTCAAGAAAGTTTTCAATTTTGATTGCTGCTGTATCTCTAAAACTCAGAAAATTTGGGGGCAGAATAATTATTTTATGTTATAAATAGAGAATTCCCATTGGTGAAATTAGTTAATTGAAAGGCAACAAAAGATATTTTGTTGTTCATTAAGCATATTCTGAATTTTTTTTCATTTTGCTTTTAGTTGTCAGAATACTTTACATGTTGATTGTATTTACCTTAATTTTTTTTTCAATCAAAATAAGTGGAAAATTTAGTGCTTCTTTTTATTATTATTTTTTAGTGTTTCTTTTTAATATGGGAGGCTATTTTCCATGCTAAAAAAAACAGTCTTACATGAGTATCAGTATAAATCAAGTCAGGAAAGATTGAAACAATTATAAAGAATGACTCAAAGATAAGTAATTACAGTTGCAGTTTCAGTAGTGGTTGAGTAATTTAAATTAAAACTACCCCCCACACAGATAACTAGTATGTACTCAAAATGTAAGGAACAACTCTTTTAAGGGACTGGAATGTGTCAATAAACATTCATACAATGAAGAGGATTCAACCTTGAGAGATGAGAACTGCATGAATATTACTATGGGAAGATATGCATTAATAAAATTTCCCCATTGAAACTACTCCCTAAGGAATACGGAGGCTTTAAGTGAGAATTTCAATCATAGAACTCAAGTAGAAAGTTACAGTTTTGCTAGCCTGAGATTTAAGAAATGATACACAGAACTGCTAGAGAGTTTACAAATTAAAGGAGAAGAAAAATCCCTCAAACAAAAGAGTCATGTATGAAGGCACTCCAAGGTCTGCATATAAACTCCTTCCTCGAAAAAGTCTGTATTTTTGTGACTACCAATCACAGGTAGATCAATGGAACAGAAGAGAGAGTCTAGAAATAAACCCATACATATATAAAGAACTGATTTCATCAAAATGTCAGGGTAATTAATTTAGGGAAACTTCCTTCATCAAGTCATGTTACAATTGTTGGATAATTATAAGAAAAATAATGCTGCCCTCTTCACATTATACACAAAAAAATCAATTTGATGTGTACCATCAATAAAAGCATAGTAGCTAAAACCATAAACCTTCTGGGAGAAAATACAAAGGACATACCAATAAACTTGAAGTAGGCAGATTCTTTTAGTACAAAAAAGGCATTAACATGTCTTAATGGTTAAATTGGATGTTATGTAAAAGAAGACCTTCTGCTCATCCAAGATGCTATCAATGAAATGCAAAAGCACACAAATAAAATAAATGATTGTTTTATTATTCTTGTAACCCAATAAAATATGAGGTAATTCTTTAATTTTTAAATATGTATAGAATTGTTTCAATGATATTAACTGCTTTGTTCCTTGAAGGTACATGAAACTATTTGCTTGTCTCAGAGTAGATCTCCCCTATTGGGGGGGTGTGGGGGAAGGTCAGCTTTCATTTAAAATCAATATATTTGTGTTCTTCTATCAATGTTAACGTACATTAATAGTCTATGAGGATATGCAGTGTTGTTTTCATCATGCCTTATGTGGAATATAGAGAAATTCAGTAAGTATTTGTGAATAAATTAAAATAATGATTGAAGTTGTCAAAGAAAAAGGTGTGTTGAGAAGGTAGAAATCAGTTCTTAACTGATATTTATGGAGACTGACACCTTCAATTAATTATGATACAAATCATGCGCCTTGATTTAAATAACTATAAATTTGGTTATTTAGTTATGGTTGAGACATAATATAAAGGTTAAAGTGTAAACTTGGGTGAGAATACTGTCTGACATTAGCCTGATAATTAACTTGAGCAATTTATATAATCACTCTAACTCTCATCTAAAGTAGGGATGATACTAAGCACCATGTTCTATTAAATAGCACAGTTGCAGGAATCTATGGATAGCATTTGGTACAGTTAGTGAAAATAATAATTGTTCAATAAAAGTTTTTCATGATCATCAATATCATAATCATAATCATTCTATATGAATGATTATAATGTATCAGTTAAGTAAACTGAGTTAAATACTACAATATTTTTGGTGAGTAGGTCAGTGGATGAAAGTATTTAGTTCATGTTAGTTCATAGTTTTGAACAGTTTAGCTAGTTTAGTTTAGTTTTCACGTCTACAGGAACCATTAGATAAAGGTCTTTTTTACTTTGTACATTGTGAGTTTAAACATTGTGAGTTCTCTGCTCTATCATTATTGCCCATTACTCCAGTGCCCCCAATCTCCGTACCCTGGATTTCATAAAAAAGAAACTTCATTCTAGTATAGATTGCTTTCAACATCTACACCTTCCTGCATCTCACTCTTGTCTGTTACTACCCACACCCTCATAAGCATACTTTGGGAGATGAGTTCTCAACTTAAAATTTTGAATGTATCTAGAATCAGGGCTAGATCTTATGAATATCCAGTTATTAATATTAACTTAATGACTTATTTATAACTTATAATTTTCCTTCACATATTTAAGAATTAATCATGATAGCCTTTAATAAGAAAATGAATTGAATGTTAAAACAATGCATAACATTTTGGAGAAAAATTCTTTATGAAGAACCACTTTATTTTTTCTGTTTCAAAGAAACAAACTTTTTTCACAGTATACAAACTGTCTTCTCTAAACTAGATTATATTGTGACAGATTTCTTCTAGGATCTAGTATTAGAAACTTCTTCCTGTGGAATAACAGATTCAAGTAGTCAATGAGTTTTATGTGAAAAAAAAAACATTAAAAAAAAAACTGTGCTTTTCTGTTTACTATTCCTGAAAGCGTATTTGCCTCCTACTGACAAGTAGGGGAGAATAAATCACCTACCAAAATTTTAATAAGGTTTCTGAAATACTTAAGAGATATGATTTTGCTAGAAATGTTCCATATTTTCAACAGTTACCTGAACCTTACATTGTCTACAAATGAATTGATTTTTCTATAAAATTCAAAGTTCAGATTAAAAGAATATATGATTCTAACTGTGGTGGGGAAAAATACCAAAAATGAAACTACATTAATATTTCTCTCAGCAAAACACCATTCATTTTCTCAGACAACCTGACAACCAAAGAATTCAAAGCTATTAAAGATCAGTAAACATGACAACCTGTCATTACCACTAGTAGATCTACTTAGACTAATTTTAAAATCTTAAATAAATGAAAAAACACTTGTTTGACATATATTTAAATGTACATTTTGTTACTAAAGAAATAAATAAATATATATATATATAATTTAAATGAATACCCTCCAATGCTTACCTAAAATCAATTCTTCTTACAGATTGTAAAAAGAGTTTAGGTGTATAAATTGAGTTGCATGTGTGATCAAAATTTAGTGATGCCCCATCAGTATTTATGAACAACTGTTAACATGGAAAGCAGATTTCTTTAGCACCTCAATGAAAAGAAGAAATATCACCTGGAGGTAAAGAAAAGGTGAGAAAAACCTAACATGAAATTTTTTTTTCTTAAAAATAATGTCAACTATAGAAGAATAACTAGTTTGGTTAGGGAAAAAGAATAATAGAACAGAAGCAACTTGTCATTGAAATCCACCAAAATTTCCCAAAATTAGAAGTCTTGCTGTTCTGCTTATTGTAGCGGCCATATGTGCCTGCAGGAATCCCCAAAGACAAGAATGGAGTCTTTCAAAATCTCTGATTACATCCCTGTTTTAGGCCCACCTCAGGCAGTCTAAAGGTTCTGTTAATCAATTAGCTGAGGTCCATGCTAAGCCCAGAAAGAGAACAGTATACGAATAGAGGCTGGAGCACTGGGAACAAAGCTATCTATTGCACTAGATGAGCTTTTCTTGTGCATATGCACATGGGCCATTGTTCCCTTCTTGGAGAATCACATTAATCACTGTTCAGAGGCTGCCCCTCCGAAATAGAGAGTTGGCTGTTCATCAGTGATTTATTACAGGGTCCAACATGCATTTGACGTGAAACAAGTTGGTAGCTTGGAAGCTGCCACTGAAGCAAAGAGGGGAGGATCATTTGGAGTGTGAGAGGTGTTAATGCAGACACAAATCAGTTCCCTTCAGCAGTTAGTAAAATACTGCTGCTGACAAGTAGTTACGAGCATCCATGGTTTCTATGAAAGCCAAATGTATTGTTTCGATCAGCAGAATTAGTGAAATGCAGAAAATTTAAACCTGAGAAGGAAAGGGAAGGAAAGAGAAGGATGTTGGGGAGAAATAAAGGTGGGGAGGGTTGTAATCGATAAAAAGGGGGTCTCCTTATTTTTAAGGATGCTTAAAGCTTTTAAAATGAATCCTTGATAATGTATTTTAACATGCTCTCCTGTGAGGAAAAAATCTCTTCACTTCCTTATTGGGTGACACAAATCATAAAGTTCACTGTAACATGTAGCATACCTTTAAAGATAAGTCACATTGCATTAACTGAATATTCCCCTATTTAACTGGATCAGGAACTTGAGTACATCTATTAAAAAAAATTCCCTTAAGGGAAATATAATTTAGGCTTTGCAGGGTTTGGCATTATCATCACAAATGTTGATCAACTAAACTTCATTTGAGCAGGAAGCAGTGGTTGTGTTTTGGTGGTTGTTTTAATTTTCAACATAATTTCTTTTGAACTGAAAGTTATTTTTAGAAATAACAATTACATATTTTAAAACAAAAATCTGGTTACAGCATTAGATGTGTTTCAGATGACCTATTTGGCAACAGGAGTGAATTTTTTTGAAATAAGACTTCTCAAAATAAGGACCATAATTTTGTCATACCGTTATGAATAATCCTGAAAATTCTAAAGATAGAAAGAATGGATGTTTAATTAGTCCTGTTAGATAAAAGTAATTATTCATCACCATTCACAGATCTTCAATTGCTCAAGACACTAAAACCTTCAGAGACTTAAAACTAAAAAAAACAGCTGCTTTCGGCCAATTATGTTCTGAGCTGTCAAGATTCATAAAAGTCAAAAGCTCCTTCTTCCTATTAAAACAGGGGAAATTATTCAAATAGGCATGTTGATTGTAGTAGGAAATGAACTTAATTTAAAATTAAAGAATATACCCAAAAGGATTACATTTTCCTTTCTTGCTATTGTTTCCTCAATCATAAGGTGGGTAACTACTAAATGACGGGTGTTTTATTTTGTACCTGATGTTACCTATTTAAAATTTTAAAGCACTGATTAATGTCACAATTTCATCAAGGCTGTAAAAAAATGCTTTCGTAGTCAGTCTTATCTTTATCATCTTATATTTGAATAAGAAGAAAGGTAGAGAAGACAAAGGCTGAATTCATAGGGCTTCAAATATCTACTAGGTACATCACCAATTCTAACAACGAATGTGTGCCCAGGCACTGTTTCATTATGCCGAGAATGTTTTCAGAACAGTGAAGGTAAAACAACAACAATGCTTTGATTTGCTCCTGTCAGTTATGTGGAGAGACAATTATCCATGCACATATGCTCCCACAGACACATTCATTTCTGCTATCTATGTGTAGAGACCTTTGAAAAGGAAACAATTTGGTACTATTTGGAGAGAGAGGAGTATTTCACCCTTCTTACTCTGCATCTCAACTCTCAAGTAGTGATTTCAAAATTTGACTGAACAATAGAATCAACCTGAATTTTAGGAATTCTTTAAGTCCATGTCATATTTAATCTCAATTTTTCCTTATTGAGGGAAACATGGGGACAAAACCATCAGTACTTTTGGAAACCCTCCAGAAGAGTGCAGCATTCAGGTGGCACTTGGACCCATAAATGTTTCAAAAGCAATTCCACATAGGGTCACATTTAGAAGTCAGACTGGGAATAGCTTTTATGTATCTTTATAAATCCCAAGTGATTACCGTATCTGTGTTGGGATTAATTGTGCTCATCAGTTCACTTTGCAGAATTGAAAAGATATTTAATTAAAATTTTAAATTAATGAGGTACACTTGAATGACAACTTTGTGTGTTGTATTTGTATTTTCTTGAAAACAACTTGTATAGCCAAAAAACATTTTTAAAGGGTTATCATTATTTCCTTTTCTATTTACTAAAGGTCACTATCACACATGAAGCAAATACACTTCAGGTTTTCATTTATATTTTCTCTACTGAAGTAATGTTTTAGCTGTACAACTTAGGGGTATAGGTTCATACTTCTTTCAGATACATGTTACCATATCACACCCACAACCAAACTACCCATAATCTTCCACAATAATCCATAGGGCTCCCCCCTTTTACTTTCTATCACCCTTTCTCTCCATCTAGTAACCTCAATTCTACACTCAGATTTCTAGGTTTCTTTTGTCTGTTCCTTTGCTTTATTTCTTTATTTCAGAGACATTAGTAAAATCATCTGGCATTTCTATTTCCCCATCTGACTTGTTTTGTTTACATAATCTCTTTCATTTCTATCCATGTGTTGAAAATAGCAAGCTTTCAATTTTCTTATAGCTAAGTAGTATTCCATTTTGGGAAAATTAACAAAATAAGTTAAACCTCTTCACAAAAATTGCCAACTCATAATTCACGTAAGAAGCAAGAAAATATTAAAGTCATCATTAAAAGTTAAAAAGTACCATCCCAGATAGGTCTATGTTCCTGACTGAAAACAAAATCATGTTATAACAAATCAGTTTGGATTTTTTATTTGGGTATACCAAATGCTTATTAATGGACGAGATGCATAATAAAAGGTAGAACTCACGTAAGTATATTATAGCTAGTAAACTAAGACAATCTATAAAACAGAACCTATCTTACAATTCATTTCCAAATATAAATATATGCATTTTTCCAAAGTGATTTTTTTATTTATTCAAGTTAATTTCATGTCTGTTTTCAGTTACTTTGTAGATACAGAAGGAAGAATCCAGAGATTGAAGTAGGCAACATCTGGGTATTAGCAGAACTGAAAATAGGAAGCCCAGTGGCACCAACAGTATAGCAAGTCCCAAAAACCCAGGCATGAGCTATGAGCCAGTGCATTTGTTCTTAACTTTTGCTTTCAGTTGAATTTTTCTTCCTACACCAGGACTAGTTCTCTACCATTTACCAGTTACCAAATTATTGTGTCATTAACTGGCTCAATTTAAAATAGTTTAAGTGTTCTTTTGATCTAAACTGATTATAGAATAAACAATATTACGCTTTTTATTACTCCTTTCATTTCACAAATTGCTACTTTTCAAAACATTATTTTCTATTAAGATAACATAGATTTACTGTATTATATATAGTACAGTCACATCTCTTCAGATGCAAGTTACCCCACCACACCACCACCAGAGTACCCATAATGCTTCACCACAGTTCACTGTACTCCTGAGTCTGGGTTTTGGTTCCCGCTCTCCAAATCCCCTCTATCTCTAGCCTCAGTTCTCTAATCAGATTTTTATGGCTGGATTTTGATTTAGTTTTGCTGTTGCTTTGTTGTTTCTTTATATTTTACATCTGAGTGAAATAAATTAGTATTTGTCCTCAGTTTTTTTTATTTTTAAAGATAAAGCAAGTAGAGGCTGAGGAACAACATAAATATGTGAGCACATTTCCTGACCATAGAATCCTGCCTCTTGTAAAATGTCATGCAATGTGATTCATATACCTGACAGCTATTAAAACTGTGAATTCTTTTCCTTGCAAAGGAAAGAAGCTTACGCAGTCCTGCTAAGTAATTTACAGAAATGATTGTTATTCAATGGTAATGTTTAAAAATCATGGTAAATAATGATTTCTGTGCAATTCAATTTTCAATAGAAGGGTGCATGGTAATACCACATTTACAAATAGTTGACTTAAGTTTTAGTCTACAGACTCCTATTTCTGTATTAGACAATATCTAGGAAGAGGGAAAACTGGGAATTCTTACTCTCTGAACAAAAACTTCAAACAACTATAAATTTGGCATTGCTGTGAAGCAACAACAACAAAGATTTGTTAAGAATAACTCTATCTTTAAAAAGTTGATAGCAAACACTACACTTTCACTTAGATGGCTGAAAAAATATCAACAATAACATACATTTATAGCCTCTTAATCATCATTTCTCTCCTTTTTACTTATTTATTAAACAGGGATAATCTCAAAAATTTAAGATGAGTTAGAGAAGTACATATCTTACAGAATAAAAGCTAACTCTAAGAATCTGTCAATATGATAGGTTACCAGTAGGAATTTAGACAATGGGTAAATGCAGATAATTATGAACTGCATTATGAAGTACATTTGCTTTCCACAGGACTGGTATTGCTTTAGCACTTCTTGTCTATAAACACAGTCTGAAGCATTGCAGTTGTTCTCTGGGAACCCATCAGAAAAACCTGTGGGACTCTCGATGTGTGAGGCTATTATTTCTGGGCTTTGGCAGTAAGAAATATGATCTGTGCCCCAGGAAAAACACTGAAACCAGAAGAGTTGGTAATTTAAAGCTCAAACCACAAGAAAACAGAAAGTTCAATTACATATAATTGTACTTCTTAAAGATAGAATCAATACCAGCATTTATTAACAAGTTGTTGTTAAATTAAAATTAATATTTAAATTGGTTTACCAACAATATTCTTAATAAATGCATTATTATTTCATAAGTTATTATTCTCAATGTATATAAACATAGACCAGAAGCTAGAAAATCACTGCTAAATATTTAATTCTCAAAAAATATATACATATAGGTTCATGGGTCTAAATTTATTACATCAAATATTCCAAATGTTTTGGTAGGACTAAGGATATAAATTTAAATATTAACTCTGATTAAAGAACTTAGACAATGTTTTTAATGAAAATTTTGGTTGCCAAATTAACCTAAATATTTATATTAATACATTTAAAATTCAATCTTATTAAACATTTTAAGATTGTCCTGAATTTAGCTAAACAAAAACAGCAGTTTCAGGGAACATTTCTATTCCTTTTATCTTTGCCAGGAGACATTTTTAAAAATGAGTATATATGGGTAAAAGCCTAAGAATGCAGATGTGCACATATGGCTTTTGAGTGTTGAAAATTTAATGTTTCCAAGTTGATTTTTACATCTTTAAAAGCAAAAAAAAAAAAAATGTGATTTAAGTTACAAAGTATGTTGATGTAAAATTAAAATGTCTTCTTTTCAAAGTAAATGCTACTTTCTAGATTGGAAAGGACAAAAGTTGAAAACAAATACATTTATATAGTATTAATTTAATAGAAGTTATTTAAAAAATACAAAATAGAAAATTAAATGTAACACCTTAATTCACCTCATCTGTCTCTTTCTCATTATCCATCCATGGAGACATTAACAGCCTTACTACAGAGAGAGAAATTGCTTGTTCATTTATTGTGAGAATCTTTTTCAGATAAGTGGCAATTTGCATCCTCATGAGCAATGTATGGCAATGTCTCATCTGGTCCAATGCAGTATGCAATTTTGCAGACAATGTCATGCTGACCTGAAGTAACCAGGATATATTGCTTGCATAAGAAATAGAATGGGTAGGGGAAATAGGCACATTCATGTCTACCAGTCCACACAATTTCATTATGCCATGACAATCAAGAACACAGCAGATGCCACACCTGCAAAATATTAGGAAGTTAATTAACCAATGACAAAGCATCAGTAAGTTTCATTCATATAACAAAAATAGTAATGTAAAGTTCACTCAAATTGGAGACAACCAAAGTTTCATGCCACTCTTGAACATTTACAAAGAAAGGATTTAATAACAGATAAGAGTATGGCTGGAAGAAATTTTACTTTTAAATATAGTAAATATAAAAGAAAAGCAATATAAAATATTAAAACTTACTACTAATTATGGATAATTTCTGGTATCCATTGGGGAGTTTTAAAATAATGCCATTTATTTTAAAATGCTCTTTTAAATTGTCAGAAAGCTTTTAAAATTATTTTTGACTAAAATCAAGGGAAATTTGACTACAATGGGAGTAATGTATCTTCCTCTAACAAGAGTGATTTAAATCTGTGAAAAGTGAGGCCTGACAGGCATAAATTGGCTCCTGTCTTTTGATATTTAGAAGATGCATTAGCTCTCTTTTCTTGACAGAATACAGTATTCCATAGGTAGATTAGGCCCCATCAAATGTCTACACTAATAACTTCTGTGATTGCCCATCTTTCCATTACAGTGGCTACTTTTTCTATTGTTTTCATTCTGCCATTTAGTTGGGGGGGAGGGAGGCAAGGAAAAAGATCAGATTAATACAATTTAGATAAAAGTTGGTAAGATTTAGATTAGATTGATAAAATAGTTCCCAACAGAATATTACATTTTATATTTTCATACTGGACTCCCATGTTCATCTCACATTTTAGAATCCTTAATCACTCACTAATCCATGACCACTCAATATTTTGGCAACTTAGTGATTTTCAAAACTACTATAAGGATGAATTATTTTCTATGCTATATGAAACAAATGCTTATTATTTTACAAATATTCTTGATTAATTAAGTTGTATGCTAACATGCTTAATATATGATGAAGCACAGAGGTATTTAAGTATGTAAATCAGATTTGAAATCAAAGAAATAGTTCTAAACTCTATTTTAGTTATAGGTAAGGATTCTTTTCTCCATACTACATTGATAGAGGATAAATTCACTTTGTGTTTCCACTGATTGGTTGATTCAGATTTCTGAAATCTAATCTTATCTCTTTGGCATTATCCTTTGTTGACTTCAGTATACAAGGAATAACTTAAAGCAACAAAATTTTCACTTTATTTTCTTAAGAAAGCAAATTAATACAACATTTCTATTGAAGAGAAAATAATAAACTTATTGGTACAGATACAATCCTCATATTTTCCTAAAATTCCAAGCTAAAGAGTTTCCTTTTCTCTATAACTTTCTTTTACTTCCAGAAAATATGTCATTATGTTGGTAAAATAAATACAACTATATATATATATGGTTTCAAAAACTACTCTCATAAAGGAAGCCATAACTTAACAGGGGGAAACAAAATATAATTCTCTTTAACTATACACAAATAAATAAGTACAAATCATAAGAACAATTAACTAAACATTTGCTATCTTTTTATTAATATAATTGTCAATGAGGTATATTCTATTGGAGCATATTTTATAATTTCAATGCCATACACATCACATATCATACATATTATGGCTCTTAAATTTTGCTAACAGAAACTGTTAACTACTAAACAATTAAATGTTTTCTCCATATTTAGTCTACATTATTTTTGGAAGTTTTGCCCCGAAAAGCACCCATATCCAACACCTGCCTTCCAGCTTAACTTCAAAGGGATATATGATATAAAAGCATTTAAAAGAAAGCGAAAAATCTGACACCACACTTTATTTTGGTCTTCATTTTTAAAACATGTATTAAATCAGCAAATTTAGATCTACTTCTTAGAAGCACACTAAGGCAATAGTAAAGTATGCCATGAAAGATTATGTTGACTATATTAGGGAAGTTGAATAAAGAATACAGTAAAGGAGAATAGGTCATATTTTATTGGTTTAAATTCAGGATCTGTCATTTACTAGTGATTTTGGGATAAGTTAACTAAACACTCCAGTGGTACTTACCTCATCTAGAAATAGGAGTAGTGACTTTGCCTCAAAGGATTATTTTAAGAAGGAACCAAGGACTAACATCTCATTCTCTACCACATTGTATTTATATCCACTAAGAGTTGAGGCTAAAAAAAATAACTCCCCAGTTAGCCCAGAATAAACAGCAAATGTTGTAAAAAGGTGGACAATGATAACAATCACCTGAGAACTCAGGTTTTACAGACTTAGTGTACAAAATACACATAAACACACAGATTCATACACTAATACATCGTATTACTCCCCTCACATTACATTTAGTAGAAAAATAGACCACAACAATTTGTAATTTCTACTTTATTTCACTGTGGCTGTCTTTTACAATTCACTTTTACTAAATTGACTAAAATGAATAAAAATGATCCCCTATTACAC
This sequence comes from Uropsilus gracilis, assembly GCA_004024945.1. Lineage (NCBI taxonomy): Eukaryota > Metazoa > Chordata > Mammalia > Eulipotyphla > Talpidae > Uropsilus > Uropsilus gracilis. Next base: position 145,067 of record PVHY01000940.1, read on the forward strand.
CAGCATTGTGTCTCAAGTTTAGATATAATGAAATAATTTGCTTTCAAATAAAACCAATTGCAGTCTTTCAGTTAAGATATCACTTGCTATGGTATAAGTAATAAAGGCATATTTTTGTGGGGTCTTCTTGCAATATAGTTCCCTAGCTTTCTCCTGACATGTTTAAAAGCTATTGAAGCATACAAATGATATAGGAAGAACAAGAGTTTCTGTTTAAACTAAAAACATTAAATTATAAAAAGTCACACTTTGTTATTAATTATGAATCAATTTCATTGCAGTGCCTGTTCCTAAGAAGCATAATGAAGTTATTATTTCACCTCAAAATGACTAGGTAGTCAATATGAACTTTGTGGCTTCTATCACTGGTATCTAAGCCAGCACTAGAACATTGAAACTCCAAGGGGTTAGGAGGAAGAGAAAGAGAGAGCTCACATATTTAAAACTCTATTGTTACATATACTAAGCTGATAGATGCAAGGATGTAGAGAAAATATATATGTAAATATTCATAGAAAAGTCATTGAGCATTTGCTATGAAAAAGGTTTATAATTCATTCCTATGTAGGCATGTTTAACAACAACAAATATTTAAGAGAAATAATACTTATTAGATGAAGGAACTGAGCATCAATAAAGTAAGGTAACAAACAACACACAATCAATAAGCAGAGGAGGGAGGATTCAGAGTTAAGTATGTCTGACTCACTTCAAAGCCAGTATCTACTAAGACAGATAGATGCTCTTTTCCAGCTAATGGCATAACAGGCAATAGTAGGTGTGATGGTAGAACTATTTCATTATATAGGTAAACATAAAATGTACCAAGTGTAAAAATTTGATAAATGTGGAGAATGAGGTTTTCTGTTTGATTCTATGTACATACATACATACATACATACATACATACATACATACATACACACACACACACACAATTTAGGTATCAGTAAGAACTTTCTTCCTGAATATTATTCCCCATTGTCCCTGCCACACTAGGTTTGCTCTGACAATCATTATGAACTGACCAGCTGTCCAACACATCTCATGAAATAGTTCCTAATTCACATAAAATCATCTGCCCCAAACTCCTCCCTCCATCTGCTTTTAAAAGGCATATGTCACAGCTGCATTTAACTAGCTCACATAGGGCCTCATCTGTGAGCCATCTCAGTGGACAACTAACATTTTGAAGTTCACACAACATGGGAGCAACAGTGCCTTACTGTTAATTAAAACCATCCTGACAGCCACTGACTTGGCATTTATGGTGCAGCTTCTTTCTGTGTTTGCAGAGTTGAGTCAACATATCTGCACCTGTAGACTGATTCATGATGAATCAAATGTGAAAACTGAAGTGATCTTTGAAACACAGAACGGTTGGACTCCTTTTTTCCTAAGATACGCAGTTCTCCTGGGTCAAATATACATATGTATGCCCAACCACACAACTAAAACATCACTATGATTATTAACAAAGGGACCTTAGGCATCCATGCTGGTCCTTTAAAACAGCTTTTCTCCAAGGGGCTGTTGTCCAGATCCTTTTTCACTCTTAAAAATTAGGAAGATCTCAAAGTGCTTTTGTTTATGGATATTATATTCACTGATATTAAGGATGTTGGAAATTAAAATGATGAAATTTTCAAATATATGTTAAATCATTTAAAAATGCCTCCATGGCATAACTGGATAAATAGTACATAAAATAACAATATTTTCACAAATAATTTCAGCTAATAAAAAGTTTTACACATTTGTAATTAAAAAAAAAATTCCTGCTTTCCTGAGTAGACAGCAGGTCTCTTCCATGTACTTCTGCATTCAGTTTGATGTAATATGTTGTTTCATTGACATACATGAAGGAAATTCAGTCTTAGACATCTAGTTGGTAAAGGGAGGAGTATTTTAATAGCCTTTTCAGAGAACTGTGGATATCTTCTTTCATACTGCTCAACGTGTGGTGATTCCTTAAAAGTTATTGGCAATACAAGATTTGAAACCACATCAATGAAACTTTTTGTAATCTGTTAGATTAAAATGTTTTAATCTTGAGATTTGAGTGGACCTTTTACCCATCCATGATATCAACCTTGTGGATTCCCTAAAATTCTCAAACACTGTTTTGAAAATTGTTCCTAGAAAAGCTCTAAAAAAGACTATGAATGAATCAATCTGGCACAGTGACAAAGGAAGACGCAGCAAGTGGGCAAAGAATAGCTCAAGATTTCATTACTTCATACTATTATTATGCAGATTAAAATCAAGATCTGTCCTAGGGATGAGGTTGTGCAAATTTGATTGAAGGGAATGTGAGTAGGTAGATAAAATCTCCATTTCTGCCCTTGCCCTTGTTCAATGAACAAACCACACCCCTGTGTCTGGTAATGCTAGTTGCACACTGACATATAAGATGGCAATTTGTACATAGTAGAAAACAGAAGAAAAAAATTCACTTGGTATCCATAGGTCTCTGATGCAACTCAGACTATTCTCCAGTTTCTACTCATTTACTTCTGCATTATATTCATGGTCTTTGACAGTTAGAAGTTCATGGTCAGTAGAAAACAACAGGAGATCATGGAAGAGAGGTCTTATTTCATGATATATATTATCAGAGGAGAGAAGTGGATACATAAAAAACATTGTAAATGAGGGACTTCTCATTTTAAATCTCAATCTTAAGTACTTTCTTAAAACACTGAAAAGTTCTCTTTAGTTAAAAAGAATAAAAGTAAATATTTCTAAGTATTTGACTGTTTCATAAATAAGTAGCTTGCTGCTCAAAGAAAGTACTATTTAATGAAAAGATTAAAAAAGAGATCCTAAGATTGTAAACAGTATAAAATTGAAAGAGTTTAAAACTTTATTCTTTAAATATGTGATGACTATTTTAGCTGATTCCCATCAATGAATGAAACACCAATTAAGAAATATATTTATAATTAGCAACATTAAGCAAAAACTAGTTCCTATGTCACTGATCTTTTAATTAGCATGCCAGGTTTTAACTATTATCAAATCCAGAACATCCCCTTATTCAATTTATGTTTACATAGTTGTAATGTAAATCTGAATTTTACCAACACAGTCTATTGTCAACAAAACTAGTTATTTCCTACAATATCTAGTGACCAGAGGGAACAATTTTAAAACTAAGGCAGCTGCTAAATGTCAATGTCTTTCAGAGACTTGTACCGTGTGGTAAATATGCAATTTTGCAAAACACAGGGTTTGTAAATGATGGCTCATATGTAGTGGAGATTACCCTAAGTCAGAGGAGCTATTTAAAATGAATATATTAAAAACTGGCCATGAGTAGAAAACCTACTGTATTTGGTACTAATTGTGGTTCTTTTTCCTTTACCACTTTCTGAGCACATTAAAATCACATGTTGTGCAAATTGCTCTCCTTTGGAAAGACAGACACTATTACATCTCTTATGCTAATACTTAACCTTAGCTTTCCACTACACCCAGCTGCTAGAAACATTAAAAGGATATACTATCGCAGTGGTAAGAACCGTCTTTAGTCTACAGAATAAAAGCATGCATGAGCTGTATTGACCATCAGAGTAAACTGCACTCTAGAACTTGTTATAATCCTCCTAAAAGATGTATTCGGTAAGTTTTTCAACAGATGAATAAAATTTTAAAATGCAGTCTGTAATCTACTGTAAAAAGTAAGTTTTAAAGTATTCTTGAAAAGAACATTAAAACAATTATAATAAGCTGAAAATACGAACATGAAACAAATCATTAAAGGATTTCATTTAATTACGAAAACTATTTAAATTGCTGGTATATAGACAGTAAGACAAAAAAATCTGCTGATGATCCATGTTGCTCCTAATCATGGTGACTTACAAAGTTTTGCATTTCAGATGGGCAGCATGAGCAGTTCTATTTACATCGAGTCCATGAACGCTTTAATTTTTTATGACAGCAAAAGAATTTATTTGTAATTGTGAATATTCAGCCCTCCTAATAAAGTGCGAAAAAAACATCAAACAGTAATAAATTGTCATTTTTATCTATTTTTGAAAGAAGGTATTCACTTGTCGTTTCTATCAAAGATAAGAAAGTAATCCAAGAGAAAAGAGCTAGGGGGAAAAAAGACATTTTACAGGCCACATGTATATTTTGGCAAATTTTAATTTAAAATGATTTACATTTAATTTTAACAACATCCTAAGAAGTCACCATATGACCATATGTGCAGCTAAGAAGCACAGGGCATCATCAAATTTCCTTCCTACCTTGCTACTATTTAAATATACCTGCAATTTAAATAGTTATTGTAATTAAAAGAAATGTTTTCATTGATTTAAAGTAACAATTAGGAGACTTAAATTGATTATAATTATTGCAACTGTTAATAGCAATGATTCCTCAAAAACAGAATAAATTTGACTCTGAAAATCTAAATTGTAGTTAATGTTAAAGCAGGCACCTATAATAACATTATGAAGACATTAGAAAGAAAAAACATGGATATCAAGACACTTCTAAGCTTTGGTGGTATACTACTGAACCAATAAAGTACTTCTTTATTTTGAGTGAAAGTGCAATCAGGGATGAATAAATTAAAATCTCAAAATGAATGATTTTTAATACATAAGAAAGTCAATGCTGTGTCTATATTTAGAAAGGCTCCTTTATGAGCCTTTAGCATAAGGTCAGTTAAACCGAAATTTCAAGTCACATATATATTTCAAAACTATCACATAATTTTCTTTTATGTTTATAATATGAACAAATGCCAAGATAAGTATTGTATAAGTGTTTAACTTTCCACAACTTTCTTTCTGCTCCTCAGTAAGAGATAATCAAATCATATGTAGGATTTTGTAGTTTTTGTATTAATTGTATAGAGTTCATTCCAAGGCAAATGACCAATCTAATCAATCCCACTAACAGCAGAACTATTCCTACTACTAAAAAGAATCAGTTAGACTATGAAACACAAGTAGATAATTTATAGAAGAGTTCATTAAAGTCAAACAACAGGGAAATCGCAAAGAAAATTCCATTGTAGATGTAGAAGAATAGAATAGAAAGAAATGGAGTGAAAAGAGAAGTAGCAAGTGGGAGAAATACCAGTGGTTTCCACAAATGTCCCTCCCAAATCAATCAAGCAAATGTTTTTACACTGGTTTACTCATATCTACAGCAAATATGCTAAGTATTACCTAGGTAATCTCCCCATTATATGAGATAATATTTTTGAAGGGTGTTAATAATTGAAATATGCTGAAAGGAGTGTTAAAAAGTTTTCTCTAGAGAAGTTCTCAGTGTGTGGTCGCTGAATCACAGCTTCATGAGAGACACCTGGGAACTTGTTAGGAATGCAAATTCTCAGGTCCAAATCACAGACCTGCTAAGTCAAAAGTTCTGGGGGTAGGACCAGCTACAGGTTTCAACAAGCTATTCAGGTGATTCTGATAAATTCAAAAGTTTGAAAACGACTGTTCTATACTTGAAGATAAGGAAGTTTGGGGATAATTACACCCTGAGTAGCAACTTAGGTCAAAGAGATCATTCAGTTTGTCACTATACTGAAAATGCCAACTATTCCAAAAACGTGTAAGTAAAAGAAGTTTACAATAGAAGACTTGGAAACACAGACATATAAGAACCCAAGAAAGTAATAATGAAATCCATTAAAACACTGGCATCCAACTATAACAAATGATTTTAACCACATCTGTGGGTTTGAATTCTACATTCGCAGAGGATGGAAAAGAGGAGCAAAAGTAACAAAATTCACAAAACAAATTGAACATTAAGTAAAACTCAAAGCACTCATTTCTTGATAAAGAATAACGAATAGCCTAATCTGTTTTACTCACAAAAATGGTTAGTGATACTGACTATGCAAACTTGGATAGAGAGAGAAATAAGGCACTAGTGGAAATTGCTGATCCTGTTCTTACTAGAATGAGTAAGAGCTTCATGCTCCAGTAACCTGAACCTTAACCTGAATTTGCCTTTGGGGAATTTTGTGACAGACTACATCAACTGATATGGCCACTGCAATTGAAGGTACTGTCAACATTTTTACAGTATTGGAAGGACCTATAAGCTACAAGGAGCTACAGATTTCAATATGCTGAGACTAATACATTTGATCTCTTCTTTATACTGTATAATATCACACAAGCAAACAAACAAACAAACAAAAAGACCATTTCCAAGCAGATACTGAAAGATTCTGCAATTTTGATCCCAATAGATCTCTGCTGAGTTTTCCCTTACTATAAGAAAGGAAAAAAAGGTAAAATGAGTGATATGGCTTTTAAAAATGAACTTAATAAATACAATTTGACAGAAAAAAATAATTTCCTTTAATAACTCCATAATTTTGGAGGACATGGAAAATAAGGATGAGTTATCTTAGTCCAAAGGAAAAATAATTTATAAAAGAGCCAAAGTTTTAAAAATGCATTTTACATTTAAAACACAATTATCTTGAAGCATACTTTTAATCAACTTGAAAAGTTAAATATGTATTCATTTATGCAGCACCCACAACTTTTTAATACCGAACAGAAAGAATAGAATGTCTTTTAACATCAATGGATGTTTTAGATTATACTAATAAGCAACATATCAGCAGTGAGGTGAGACGACATGGAAAAAGACTGCTTCAGCTTACAGAAAATACCAGCTGTCTCCACTCCGTGAAGATGGATTACCACCTGCCCTGTTATCTTCCATACACAATACAAGGCACGCTGGCCATTTTAACCAGGATAACTGTACCCATATGTTCTTTAATTCTGGTCTGCATGCTGCCTACCACTAAATATTCGTAATGGATCACTGTAAACAGGAGATTAGCAAAGAGGACAGGGTGTTTAAACAGAATCTAAGCCTGTTTTATTAAAGCACTTCCTCATACTGAAAACCTTGCACAAACTATATTTACAATAATATCATCATAGTTTAGGCTAACTAGGCAGCCAAGTGTGAATTAAAAGGAATAAACTTTTTTAAGGTAAATGTCACAATAAATTAAAATGCAGGTTGCTATGAAAATTTTACAGTTTAAAATTTTAAGCTTTAAATTTTTCATATACTAATTTGCTAGAAATAATTTTTCAGAAGTGTTCTGCTATTCTCATCACTTACAAAATTTATTTATTGAGCATACTCTACACAAAACAGTACAAGAAAAAAGGCACAGATTTTTAAATCAGTCAGCTAAAATAATGTTACTTTTATTTGAAGCAAAACTGCATAATTAGAATTATTCTTTAACCAAGAAATAAATTCGTGTATTTCTGCTATGAAAAAAAAATAAGAAAAATATGTTTTACTAGCAAATGTATTTATGGATATGAACAGCCATATATATGTATATACTCATACCATATATACACAGATAAACATACACATATATCCAACAGTATGTGAAATATACAATTAGATGTTGAGTTCTGTTTTGGTGAGTATGAGGTTAACTCAGCTACATAAAAGTCAAACACAAAAGTGTGGGCATGTTATGTTTATATATGTGCCCTAATCAAGTGAATAATGTATCCAACAATAGGTTCATTGGAGATGTCTGGTGTAGTGCTCCTTATTTAAAATGTAACTTAATACAATTTAGTACAAGAAAATAACTAATAACCCAAAAAATGCAAAAGTTTATAGAGTAAAAAGCGTATTTAAAACCCCATTGCTTCATTTTAGATTAATCAGGAAGATAAAATGATCTCAAATAGAATCTCTACATTAAAAACAGTAATAAAATCTATTTCCCTCAGAGAAAATAATAGACTGTTAGTTGCAGATATATTCTGTCTTATGTTATTCAGTGTCATTTCTATTAGCCAACCATTTTATTTCTTTCAACTTGTGAAATTTTAGAATTCTTGACTAAACTTTGAAATAAAAAGACTAAGAAGCAAGTAGAGATTAAAGGAACCCATTACAAAAGCTTTCTTGATTTACAAAACTTTTCTTAAAGAAAAGCAGAAAGCTATTGTAATGGCCAAAGACAGAGTCCTTTCAAGTGTGCAGATGGGTAGGACTTCTAGAGAGTGTCATATTTCCTTAGGCTAAAGACCAAGAAAACTTAACTGCCCCAAGCCTAGAGTTCTGTGGTGAGAACAATTCATTCATTCAGTGCTAAGATTCAGTAATCAAAGTAGGAGGACAGGGTGTGATTTTCATCTTATCTGAAGGCAAGTGACTACCAATTCAAAAGAAACAAATGTAGTAAGAAAATGGACTCTCCCAAGAGGTAGGACTTTCCAATGTGTGAGTCCTTAACACTTTTCTTTTAAATTTCACTTTTTTTTGGTCTGAAACATACACTGTGCTTAGCAATTTCCAATTTTTTCTTACCTTAAAAAACCCTAACAAATGACAAAATAAAAAAAAAAAAACCACACTGCATCAAAAGCTGAAAAATATATTAAGTGTAAAAATTCACAAATATTTAATATTGACATTTAATACAATAATAAAACTATACTTTCAGGAATTGAGTCTGCATCGGTATTACTGAAAGAGTTAAGGTATTCTCCTTTTGAAAAAAAATTAATAAAAAAGATGGTGCAAATAAAGAGTTTCTAATCATTATATTTGAATTTGTCAGAACAACTTTTACATATGTATACCCCACAGAGAAAAAGATATAAGCATTAGCCAACCAGTTAATAAGTCTAAAATCAAGAATTTTCACCATGATTTCTGACTGTCATTAAAAATACACATTGTATTTCATAATGATTAATAATAGTTCAGAGTTTCAGTTATAAATGAGTACTTTTTAACAAATCTGATATATTCTATATTCTATAAGAAAGTCACTTCTTAAGTATTTCTAAAAGAGAAGATTTAGCTTAATAGCACAAATTTAGATTGTTTATTTTGCCATATTAATTATTGCTGTGGTAAACTGACTTATTTTCTCTAGAAATGCTTCAATTTACAAAACATGAATTTCCATGATCATTCCTCAGCTACCATGAAGAATAAAAAGGCACATTTAAACAAAAACTGAAAATTCCAGTCTGAGGACATCCTTAGTTATCCTGAACCTCAGGACAGGCCTTCAAATGAACTCAAATCATCCCCTCATAAGACAATTTCTCTGGGGACATATCACTCACTCTGCTTTGAAGGATTTATCTTAGACAGATTCATCTGGCCTATTAACAATTCTGATTCAAAGAATTCAAATGAGAAAGCAAGCAAAAAAGAAAATCAAAATATTTTCCACACCAAATCTCTGCTTCCATTCAGAAAATATCTCCTTTTTCTTTATTCTTGCAATGAAAGTTCTTACTGATGTTATTTAATGTAAGCTACTATAAGCGACTAAACTGTGACATAATTAATTGCTTTATTTCCTTAATTAAAGAGTACAGCTTTATGTTATTCAGACTTTCAGTACACATTAATTGACATGTAATAGTACTTGGTAATAAGTAAAACTTGCAAGCTTGCTGGTAGAATACTTTTAACCAGCTATTAAAAGAACACATACATATGGCAAACCATTTATATAGTATAAAATAATTTTAATTTATTTCTTCCCCTATGATGTAAGGTTAAATTGTGTCCATGAAATTTGTATCTACCAATGGAAAAGAAATTAGAGTAGAAATCCTATTTTGCAAAGAGATATAGATATGTAAATATTTTTGAATGCTTATAGTCCATAAAAGAGACAGAGTATATATGTAATGAAAGATGTATGGAAATTGACCATTATGGAAGAACAGCTTGGAAAAGTTACTAACCAGAAGAATTATAACACAGAAAAGAAGATAACTTTTGTTAATGTAGAAAAATAATATTACCCATACATTTTTGAGAATTCTTTGGTACTTTCAACAATTATATTTTAATTATCATCACTTAATGACAATGTTTAGATTTGTTCCATGCTAATTTACAGCAATTGTTCCTAACTTAATGTTTTCTTACTCCTCAGGGCATATGTATTTTTTAAAAAAATCACCAGGTAGTCTGTAATAATGAAGCCAAAAGAAATAAAATACTGGCTCAATTCATTTCTGGCTTGCTTTCTTGAAATTTCCAAGTTCAGACTGTTACACAAAAATTGTCAGCTGCTTTCTAGGATGCCAGCCATAATCTCATGAATTTGAGTATGATGCACCCAAATGTCCTTATACTTTTAGGAAAATCCATCTTTAAATAAATGACTGTGGATACCAATAGCCCACCCCAGAAAATACTCGCTGCTGGTACAGGTAATAAAGATACTGGTAATAACAAGGCACTTGGCAACTGTCCTAATCTGGGTCTGTTTGCCTAATTCTCCACTACATATTTCTGAACAAATTTCTTAATCGTTTCTTGTGGTTCATTCTGAATCAAAGGAACATCAATCATCACATTGACATGAATTTTACATGTTTACAAATACTTTATATATGACAATTGCAGTTAAAAGATCATGCTTTTACTGATACTGATAACATGCTACTTCTAAAAGTGTCATATCAATGAATTATGACTACTGCCCTCAGGCATCTATTCAATATTATCAATACTGTCCATCTGTGTTTGATTTTCTTACAGACTACTGTACTAGCTGTCTTGAAATCTCAGTCATACAAATCCCCAGTGAGTCATCTGAAAAGTAGCCTCTGGATTTTCTGAGTAAGGAAATGCACACACCTTGCAGCTCAGAGAAAGCGAGGCCAGAGTGAATTCTGGGACTTCACATCACCGAAGCTTATAAAGCCAGGAAAGAATAACTTACCTTTTGGTTGAAGAATTGTACATGTTGATTGTGATAACATAAGACAAGATTAAATGTGAATTAAGTAGAGGCAAAGTGGATGATCCTAACAGAAAGCTCAACATCTCACAAATAATCTCATCAATACAAAAAAAAAGGGAAACAGTATGTGCTCACAGGGTAAGCTAAGTGCTTCCCAGACATTTACTTATTGAATTGGCTTGTCAATATCTAGGTTTTAAAAGATTACCTATGCCATGTAAGGAGACCCCAAATATTGATCTCTCCTGGATATACCAGTCACGTACTTTTAAAAGGGTCATGCTACATAATTTTTTTTTTTAAGTGAAACACACCGTATTTATAACAAAGAATAAGTTAAGGAAGACGACTTGATACAAACTAAACTTCTTAGATTTGATAGAGGACAATAAAGGGGGAGAGGTAAATGATGGATTTATCTCCTCTTTTTAGCCCATTTCAATTTTTTTCAGTCTACTTTTGAGCATATGAATTCTGTTAAAATCTGATTAGTAAATGATGCATAGATATCAAAGCCACAGTTTATTCTTAAGTGCAAAATATACATATCTTGAACTAACTGATTGTGGCAAGATAAAAAAAGTTACATATGTTAAAAAAAACTGTATGCAAAATAATACTTTACAGGTTTTGGCTATGATTATTGAGAACAGACTAGGAAAACAGGGATATAAGTTGAACTTATAGTTTATAACTGATTGACTGCCATGTTAGTAGCTATTTTCCCAAAGGAATTAAAATATACCACACTTGGCACTATTTGTCTCATATAAAAAATGAATTTGTCTTATATTTTGCTTTCATAATAAGAATTTCTGCTGATTCAGGAGCCTCATTCGTGTAAAGAATGAAATAACATTGAGATTATGAGTATGGTAACAGTTATTTAAACCTTTGACTGAGATTTCATCATCTGAAAATAGAGGTTTACAATATTACCTACTTCACTTAGTGTTTTTTTGGTTGTTTTGGTTTTTTTTGAGACTAGGTCTCGCTATTTTTGCCCGTGGAACCACAGGCTCATGTTGCCCAGGGTATCACAGACTCAAGCAATCCCCAGCCTCAGCTTCCCAGGTAGCTGGGATTACCGGCGTGGGCGTGTGTCACCACGCCCAGCTATTTTTGGAACTAGGTCTCATTGTGTTGCCTCAAGAGGGACGCAAACCGCGATCTCTAGCCCCAGCCACTTCATAGGCTAAAGCTTACAGATACAAGCCACCACCGTGCGTGGCTACTTCACTTAGTTTTGTGATGATTAAGTAAATGAAAAAGAAAACCAGTCTAGCACATCCTAAACACTCATAATTATTGATCATTATTATAATTAACATGTCTCTCATCTTAATTTCTTCCTCATTTTAGCAAAAGTTATATTGTATACTATAACAAGTTTTATAAAGAGTTGATTTATCCCACTAAGTAAATTATAATATGAAAATAATTATGTTAGCTTGAGTATTAAAAGTTAATAATTTTCCTTTGGGTCTGTTCAGAATTTCAGTGGTAGTTTTCCATACATAGAAATGCAATTTCCACAGCTAAGTACTCTCTCTCTGGTGCTTAAAAAGCTTCCAAAGAGTCAGGAATGTAGTTAACCAATTTGATTAGCCCCTTATGCCATGTAAATGAACACTTTTTGTAAACACAGTGTGCAGTATGGGTCATTTTGAAATCAAAGATTCTCTGTAGTACAATAAATGTTTGAAATGGAACGCTTCTGAAAGAATATGATTTTGTTCTCAAAGTAAGTCCCCTTTTTCAGGAAGGTTAACAAACAATAAATAAAATTTGTATGTGCAGAATATACTTCAGCTTGTTTGCATACAAAATATACACAAATGCACACAAAAGCACACTTATGGATAGGAAACAAAATTTGATACGTACAATTATATTTGTCACGCAACTATTATATAAAGTGAAGACACAGAATATATAAATGAGCAAAAGAAAACAAGAAAGCTCTAGTAGTCCTCTAATGAATTAAATATATAAAAAATGAAAAAAAAATGCAGTGTAAGTATAATCCAATTCTATGACTAAAATCATCCTACAAAAATAAAGACCAAAATATTATCTATTATAGAATGGTTCTTAGAGACACATTTCACTAGGAATTGTCTGGAAAAATCATGGAGAAATGTACCTTTTTCATCCTGCCAAATATGATAATGGCCTACACTCACTCTCCACTTAGCCCTGGACATACAAGTTTACATCACCAGGTTGGGGGAAAAAAAAATTTTAAACATAAACCAAAAATAGCCAAATGCCAATAAAAAAAGAACAATTTTAGAGAAAAAAGTCATAGCTATAGTAGTCAATTTCATTATTTTTGCTATTTTTTTTCATTTGTCTTTATTGAGGTCACATTGGTTTATATCTCTGTATACAATTTAGTTACAAGGTCATACATTATAGGGTGTATGTTGCCACACTGGCATCTGTGGTCCTCCACCATTGTCCATTAGGTTCTCTTAAAGCACTCTCCCTCTATGCTATTTTGCTAAACAACTTCTTCCAGCTACTAAAATTGCAGTTTTGCAAAAGCACAAGAAAATATTAAAAATTTAAAGATATTACTGATTACTTAACAGCCACCTCTTATCTGCACAATACTTATCACTGATTACTTCAAATTACTTTCCAATGGTTTCCTAATTATGCATTCAGTATGCAAGACAGGAAATAGTGTTGCCTATTTCTAGATAAGAAAATGAAGTCAGAGGTTAAATGGTATTATCAAGTCCTTAGGAAAACCCTGGAAATCAATTAAACCAAACATTCATTCACCAAGCAATGCATGCCAGACACTGTTCTAGGACGGCAGTGATCATCAATGATCACATGGTCTTGTATTCATGGAGCAGATGTGCAGGAAAGAAATCAACAAAAAGACAAATATATACCATTAGTCACTTGATTCCATCCCTACTTTGTTTTTCATTGCTTTGTTTCTTGCAAATTATTTACCGCTAAGATGGAAAAAGATTCTTAAGTCCCCCCTCACCTTCCTGAGGTTTGTATATCACCTCAGATACCAGAGGTTTGAGCTTAATTGCACAAGTTTTGAGAGAGATATGTACTCTAAAGTAACCACCTCCTTTGTATAATGAAGTCAATATCAAAAGGTGTCCCTTTTTCCAGAATTTTACTACTCTTTCAAGTCATCTTTGCTATTCAAGCTACTCAAAACTCAAGTTGCATAAAAAAAAATACATCCCCCCTAGGGAGGTCCTTTTCCTCTTCATCTGCATGAGCATCAGTGTCTCAACAACTCTCATCACTGTGAACTAGTTGTGTATGCCCTTAAGAAGTGTGAGTCAAGTTGAAAACTACCTACATTTTCAAATTGTAAGTATTTTCATTTGTAACACATGTAACATGTAGCATGTTATATCTGTAATCTTACAAGGGAGATGAGTTCAACACCTGAGGGGGGTGAAGTAATTTCTAAATTTAATCAAACACCATTACTGAGCAAACAAAGGAGACATTTTATATAACATATATATATACATAGATACATGTGTATGCATACATATGTATATATACATATATACACATATAGGGTTATATAAATATAAACATACACACATTATAAGGTATCACTATAATCTGAAGAAATGGTGCTGTTAAATAATAAAGCAGTGACTATATGCAAGATTTCTAATATATTTCTAATATTTTCTAATATATTTCTAATATCTAAAATATTTCTAATATTTCTTAGCATTTTAGAATGACAGTTACAGCTAAACTTGAATCTATAAAATAATTTCAAATTAAATATTAATCAAATGTACAATTATAACAAATCAATTTCATGCATTGACATTTTAAAGGATGAAGGCAAAATGAAGTATAAATTATTTATAAGAAAAAAATAATCCATAACATTGAGCTAATGTCATAGTACCTATATAATTTCAGGGCAAATTTAGAGACAATGGATTTCCTTTGTTCATACTTTTCCTGCCCAAAATTCTAAGAACAAATCAAGCATCTTTGTAAGAACTTAAAGTTATTTGTCTGACATTTTTTAAGATACTGGAAACTGAAAAAGAATTTTAGCTGAATTCCATAGAGCATATTAAAGTATTTCTACAATAGCTTTCTGGCTTCAATAATATTTCTTAACATTGGAATCATTTTGGTGAAACTGCTAGCCTGAAAGCAGGTTGAAATTTTCTCAGAAGATTAAAAGAAAAATACTACTTTTGGGTATTTATTCAAAGGAAATGAAATCACTCTCTTGAAAATATATCTGTATCAGCATTAAATTACAGTCATATTAAAAGCCATGTTCCAATGGAAAAATAAAGAAATATTATTCAGTCACAAAAAAGGAAATCTTCCCATTTGCAACATGATGGAATTTGAGGATGTTATGCTAAATGAAACATATCAGAAAAGACAAATACTATATGATTCTACTTTTATGTGGAATCTAAAAACAATCAAAATCAATGCAGACAACAATACTGTATGATTCTACTTTTATGTGGAATCTAAAAACAATCAAAATCAATGCAGACAACAATCTGAGGGTTGCCAGAAACAAAGGAGAGAGGCAAAGGGGTGAGAAATTAGATGAAAATGGAAAGAGGTACAGACTTAGAGTATCATCAATTCATGGAAGGAATGTACAGTGTGATAACTGCAGCTAAAAAATACTATATTGGATGTTTAGAAGTTACTGCAAAAATTATCTTAAAATTCTCATGATATGAAAAAAACTGCAATATGCGTGATGCTAGACATTAACTAAACTTATTATGATCATTTCACAATATATACACATATCAAAAATTATAATGCACACCTAAAACCAATGCATTATATGTGTATTATACCTCAAGAATACATAAGAAATACATATGTAAACAAAACTGGATGCATTTAACACAAATTAATATTCTCTCCTCCCTTTACTTTGTATTGTTAACTGTTGTGGTTTAGAACAGGTTATCAGTGTCATTGTGTCCTTCCAAACAAGTCTTTACAAATGTCAAAGACTGTCCTTCTAGACCCTGGAGTTTATATGCTACTTTAAAAACATGCAGAATGTTCTAAAATGTTCAATATTTTAAATTTTCTTACATTTACATGAAGAGTATTTACATTTTAATATTCACATTCACAAATAAGAGGCCTTTTATTTTTAAATGTAACATAAAACTCTGAATGTAAAACTTTATAGGGATTAAATATTTTCATGTCTTTTAACTTATATATAAGATTACCAAAACTAACTTTGCAATACATTTTTACATTAGACATTTGAGTATAAATATTAATGAACACTTTCTTACAGACATAATCTAACTATCTAGGAGAAAAATCATACTTCTTTTTGAATATTCATGTGTCTGCTATTTGTATACATTCTAAAACTTAATTTTATCCTATTTAAGATATATTAAATTTTATCAACTGAGCAAATATTCAGAATATGACATTAAATTAATGATGTATTTGAGTCTGTTTTGAAAATGATCAGCTAAATATATAATCAGATTTGGCATCTCTTGAGAGTTGAGTCTAAAAAAATATAATTGTTTTTAAATAGAAAAAAGAGCCATAAAGCAGACAACGCATAAAAATAGAGTTAATTTATACAACCTCTCACTTTTACTAAGGAAACAAAATATAAATTATATATTAGCATGCTTTAATATAAGAAAAACATTTTTTCAATGCTGTTGGTTGTAGGAATTATTGTATAAAATTCCTTCTTGAGAAGGATTCTAAATGTAATGTACCTTTTGTGATTCATACAAAGTTATATGAGATACAGAATATTTAGAATCAAGTGAGAAGTACAGTCAAGTTAATGTTTAACACAATCCAGGAGTACATACTGTGAAACAGAAATATAATGTTGTGTAAGGTTAACCTTGTTATCTGATGGGGAGAGGAGTGGGTGATACAGAAAGGCAGAATGGAGGAAGTGATGGGTCTGCTGAGCTATGAAGCAATAAATAGCTTTTTCCAGATCAAAGGGATGGGGGTAAGAGTGAGTAAGTTCTAGGTCAAAGTGCCAGAATCACACAGATCTTGTTAGTCACTTTAAAGAGTTTAGGCTTGTGGAGCAATTGAAAATCTATGGGTGAGCAATGAAGAGGGACAGATCAATATTTTACTCATAAATGGATATGACAGTTACGTAGGTGAGAAATGATGTTGATACTAACTAGAAGAATGTCAAGGGGTAAAGAAATAAGTGGGAAAAATGTACTTATTCAGGAAAACAAAAATCACTCAGCGAGGCTTGATCAAGTCATGGGTATATAGAAGTCAAGGAGGAAAGAACCTTTCTTAGGTGTATGACCTGTATAGACAGTGGTATTGTTTTCATAATGAAGAAATAATAGAAGGAAGATGGAGATGGAAAGGAAGTGCTCTGTCTCATGTTCGACACTGGAGGTGGTTCCAACAACCTCCACATGAAGTTGAGTATAAAAAGGTCAAGGCTTCAAATACAAGAATACCATTGATAGGACAACTTAATGTGCTAAATATGTGTGTGACATATTAGGAGGCTAGGAAGAGAGCTTTTAGGCATGCATTGCACTAAGTGCAGACTATATAATCCAACTGGAAGAGACATCTTGCCTTTCCAACAGAAATGTTACTGCCTTGCACACAAGGAGGTTCCTATTTGTCCAAGTTCAATCAATGAGAGAACACCATAATACTAGTTATCAACAACCAGTCACTACATATCAACCACCCAGGCTTCCTTCCATGGACACCTCCTTTTTATGAAATCCCCTCTCAATGATATCAAAGAACAGATCATTCTTTGTTCTGAGAAAGTTTGTCTGTAGTTAGCCAAGAGACCACCCATTCTTTATTACTTTGTTATTGCTGCTTTCATAAACAATAATAAAATGATCCCTTCTTTTTCTTGTAAAGTAACTGTTGCTTATTTGTCTGAGGGTAACAATTTTAAAGAGGTAGATGTGATAATTCAAGATAGGGCCAAAGACTAGAAGAAGAACAAATCCTCCAGGAACTAAAACGTTTCAACTATGATCAAAGAAAGACTCCGATAAGATGAAAATCAATAGCAAATGTGTGGCAAACCTTGCTAGTTACCTATTAAATACCCACTGCTGTTTGCTCCTGTCAACAAAACACACTGTATTGTATTTGGAGAAGAAATGAACCAGTTAAAAAACACATCTTTTGATGGACCTTTGGAATGAAAGGTGGCCAAGTGATACTGATCTAGCCAATCATATGTAACAGAATTCTACTGGGATGGATTGTCAAAAAATTGTTTTCCTGATTTGAAAAAATAGAATTCTGGTTTTTTTTACATTCCTTCTTTTAGTGCAGCACACAAATTTAATACTGAAAGGAATAAAAGTCACCTTGCAAACACAAGGAATAAATTCACATATTAAAGTTCACAGAGCAGAAGGAACCGGATTCTTGATGACTTCTTGGAGTCTCAATAATTTCTTTGCACACATCATTTCTCCAGTGTTAAAAGCAAAACTATTTGGTTAAATTGTCTGGTTTTGGATATATGCAATATGATGCAATCCTGACTGAATGCCAAGGAAATTCTAGGAAAAAGAAAATTAAGCTAAGAAGGTCGACTGTGTCAAATGCTTGCTAGAAGGAAAATATATCCATTCTAGAAGACGAAGTTTAGAAAGCTGAAGTCAAGGTCATTAAAAAAACAACAGGAAATATGTGAGAAAGAAGGATAAGATCACACATAGTACTAAGTACCCCTGCAACATTTGATAGGACAAAATACTTGAATTACATGTGTTTGGAATATCAAGGGTTATCATTTTCAATATATTGATTTAAAACAAAACATCCTTGTAAGACAAAACAGAAACAAATCAGTATATAATATTCTTACTCATATAGTCTTGAAGCAAAAGAACCATAAAGATATCTGCAATGTTGAATAAGATACACAGACACTTCTGAAATTGTATATCCTCCCACAGAGTATCAAATGCCATCTTAACATCTGACACAGGTGCATGGAAACTGACTTCAAGCAAAACAACATATAATGAAACACATTGTACTACAGGTTATTTGATATACACAAGAGCTAAATTCCTACAATAGAATATATCTGATCTTACAAACACCACTAAACTTCTAAAGAAAGACCCAAAACACAACCTATTTGAAGCAATGATTTACAAACATTTATTCATCTTACAACCAACTTTTCCCAGTGGCCAAAGCCCAACTGAGGCAACTGGCAGGAATCAACCCTGTACAGGGGGCTGATTTGCCTATTTGGGGAATGAGGGAACAACCCAGAGTATCTAAATAAAACCCATGCAGACAATGAAAAAAAAATATGCAAATTCCACAGACAGTAGACCCCACCTGGAATATTTTTACCCTCACTGACATTGCAAAAAACGACACTGATATAAATGACTTTACTCAAGGATCCGCTGTGCTGATGTTAATCCAAAATGTTTTCTGAGAAAGTGCTTTTTTTATTTCTGAAAATATATTATGGTAGTGCATACAAGTGTGGGAATCATAATAATTTAGATTGCATTTGTGTTTCATTATTCATTAATATTTTAATGACTGAATTCTTATAAAAGAGGTGTTTAACATTAGATATTTTCTAAATTACTTTTTGAAAGTTCATAGACATAATTCATTGAAACATCTTGAGAATGGTCACAAGGAAATATTTAAAGATGTGCCAATAAAAATAGTCTTACAAATCCTTAAAAATAACTGTCAAAGATAAATCATGTATTGATATATGAATGTATATCAATTCATAAACATTGATTCAGATTTTAAACCCACTTGCATGTAAAATGAATGACTCTGGGAAAAGAAACCTCATGCAAAATGTAAACACAAGTGGTATTAGTATTTAGCATTTTCTTTCCTGAAATGAAGTGATTCATTCTTAGGGAGCATACACATAGGAATAAGCAGACCTAATTACATGCCTAGATCAGTAAATAAAAACACATGGAACCCCATTTTATAGAGTTTTATTGGTCAGACAAAATTCTAAGTTTTACATGTGCATGTGCATATATACAGACATATATGAATGTGTGTGTGTGTATATATATATATATATATATCAACTTATTTAATTCTCCCCAAATTTCTATAAGGTAGTAAAATTAATATCCCATATAAGGAATTGAAGCATAGATAAATTAAGTAGCTTTGATACTAAATAAACATGTATTCATTTGGTTGGGACCATAATTTGCTTGTTTTTAAATGACAGAATGAACTCGCTTAACTATGAAGAGTTTACATAATATACTCTATGGATAAGAGTGATTATATAAAGACATTATATTCAAATAAACTCCTCTTGTAATAGGTCATATGAAATATATTATCATTTACCTGTTATATATGATTGAAGTGTTGAGGGGGGGCGTTGAGGAATGATAACCAACATAGTGCAGAACCCATTTCATGAGAGAACTAGGTGGTTATTACTACTTTAAAAAAGAAAAGAGGGAAAGAAAAAGAGAACATTAAAAAGAATTGAGGTTTTTGACCACCAGTGTTACAGAGTCTGACCGTCAAAATCTGAGGTTTCTCAAGTTTTTAGTTTTGCTGATTTAGGCAAAAGATAAGAGGAACAGAAGGAAAACAAACTGTCAGCTGATTCTCAAATCATAAAAATATTTTTTTGCCCCTGTGGAATTTTGGCTCAATGCTGCTTTACTTTCCTGAGGTGGTCCCCAAGGAAAACATGTTATAATCATTTTTCAACAATTCCCTGAAGCAAGATTGCAACCTGCCCAACTAAAAGTCACTTGAATAAGTAATGACAAGTGCTGAGTTAATGATCAAAAAGCTCTAAATGTCCTTCTACATCAAACAGTAAGAACCTGAAAAAAGAGTAAATTAATGTGATTCAATATAGATAATCTAGATAAAGTACAGTATTATATTGAAGAGAGTTTTACAGTGTGATGGAGAGCAAAAATTAAGACAAAATATAAATCCTTTGGCAGCAAGGAGATGTCCTTTTCCATATTCTTTTAACTTTCCAGTTTTTATTGTAAATTTTCTTCTATCATTTACCGGATGAAATTTAAAATGTCCCTATACAGGCATACCAAATAATTTGGTCATAAAGTTTCATTTCTCCTGACAAGTGTAAAATGTCAAGCACACTATTAAAACTTCAATTTAAAACTTGGGTTAAATATGACACAACTTAAAATGTACTAGAGCTACGATTTCCACTTTGGATACTAAGAGACAAGAGACTGAGATTAGAAACTATTTTATTATGCACCGAAACCTAAATTAAATATCAGATATACTTTATTAAAAAGCAGGCCCCACTAAATAACAATCTTCAAATATATGAGCTGCTATATAAGAAGATGGCTTTTCTGTTATCACTTAGCATGTAAAATGAAAGACATGCTGTAGCAAAGGATTTAAGCAAATTAAAGTAATAACTTTGTGTTAATATATGCTCATGCATATGAGGGATATTGATGATGGAGGCTAGATAATCTGTTACACTGAGCCTCTCTTAATACGGTTAATGATCTTCAGATAATTTAAACTACAAGTCAGTGGAATCGATCAAATTAATTCTAAATGGCCTTGCTAGCATGGCTCTATTTTTAATAAAAAATAGTTTTTCAAGAGTTTCATTCTCAGTTACATAAAGTAAATAAAAAAGTTCACTTTGGACTATGTTAAGCAAATATAATCTTCCATGAGGTTATTTAAAAACACACCAAATACATTCATGAATATGGTATGGTAAGGCTATAACAATGGTTTGAATAACCTATTCTCTGATTAACTATAAATGTTTATATGGGAATCATTTTTTTTCTCCTCCATCCTGGTAACTGTACGTTTCTCTAATCAAATTTAATCCCTCCCATCTAGTCATTAGGGTCCTAAGTACAGGCTCTAGATACTGAGGAGTTCACAACACTTAAAAAGCCAGCTCTGCCTTGCATAGGGACTGGAAAGAACTCATTTGGCTTTTGGTACTATGGGAAGTCAGCTAAATTTCCTGAGTAATGTCATCTCCAGAGGAGCTATTTAAATAAGCCAGAACCCTGAAAGAAAGAAAAACTCCCCAGGGAAATAACTTGATATCTGCAAATTCAGTGCCTTGCTTTCAAATGAGAGTCCAAGTTTTTATGAATTGCTTACATAACTTTACAAAGAAGTGTAATGGGAAATGAATGAAAACTGTGAACTAAATCATTCCTTGAAATGATATTATGATGCTTCATGATGTTCATCACACATCCAAGAAGACATGTCCAAGCTGCATGTTAGAAGCACTTTCACTTGCAAAATGGCCAGGATGTTGCTAGGTACTTGGGTCACAGCATATTTCCAGAAAAGGCGACCCTGAGGCTGACTATAAGGGGATGACTAATGAGAAGCACATCCCAAGCTTCAGGGACAGTGAAAAATGTAATTCCTCGGGACTGTGGTGGGTTAAAGTACATTGACCTGACAGCTAATCAAAGCTAACATATCCTAATTCAAACTCTCAAATACAATTGCATTGATCATAAACTTGATATGGATGTTGCCATGACCAAAACTGTAGTTCATGCAAAATTTCAATTACTACCATCTTACTCCCCAAATTAAAACCAAGACTTCAATCTCTAAATTTGATCATCCTTTTTAACTTAAACTGCTTTCCCATCACCTGTTTCAAACTAGCAAGAGATTCTCCTGTTTGCTATGCCACACTAGTCACCTCCACTCATTCATCCTCTACAGATGTGATACTCAGGGATCACATGAGTAGCATTTTCAAATACAAATCAGATAATGTCATTTAACTTTTGCCTGACTACCTTCTGTGGTTTGAATTCTGTGATTTTCAATAAATGAACAATCTAGCAACTGTAAGATGGTTCCAGGCCCCTGCACAATCAACCTTCCAGCTATCTCTTCAGCCAGCTCCCTTACTTTCACATGCCACACTAAACCTCTTTCATTCCTTTGTGGGTTTATCCATGTACTGTTCTCGTTCCCAGAAATGCTTTTTCTTTTTCACTCTCCATTTTGGTAACATCTGCATGGATTTCAAGTCTGAATTTGACCTCAATTTTTCATGGCACTTGTCATTATTTTAAACATAAAGTTATTTGTGTAATGAGTTGTGGGTTTTCACCAACACCCACCTCCCCAGTGTTTTGTAATTTCCACAAAGGCAGAAACCCTTTCTTTTCTGGTCATCACGGAATACCTAGAGCTAAATAGAATGTCCTGAAAGAGTTTAGGAAATAACACTAACTTTTGGTGGGACAAACTGCATTTTAGTGTTCATATTTTATTTAACTTTCCACTTTTAAAAATCAAAATATTTATTCTATTGTAACAAACAGAATAGTTTCTGTCCTCAAAACATACAAAGTATTTTATTATAACCTGACAAAATTGTTTTAACTGATACTTAGTAACAGCTTAAGTTAATTTACATTGTATTAATTGAATAAGATATTAAAAAGGCTAAGAATGTTCATATTAAAAAATTTGTCACAGGAAATTTTTTTAATAAAAGATTCTCAGGTATGTGCATATGGAAATGTTTTAGCATTTAAAACTCAAGTGAATTAGGAGGATTAAAAGGAAGAATGATATGTTAAGATTTGCGAGCTAGTCAGCTCTACCTTGTAATATGATTATTTTTTTAGGATAGTATTGTTGATAGAAGGAGACATTGCCAAGAATTTCTCATAAATAACTAAATACTGAATTGATTTTCTGGAAGCCTCAAGGGCCTTTATATCTAACCATCAACTAATGTTGAGATAATATCTTAGTAATTTTCAGCATGTATGAACATCATCTACTTTTTAAGAAAATAAAAGGACTGGTTCATGAGACTGATAATAGAATATGTGAACTTTAACCTCAAGAGTACAAGATTAAACCTGGTTCAGGATGGTGTGTCTAGTAAGATGCAGCACACAAAAGCTGTTTTGTACCATTCAATCTAGACTTTTCCATTGAATATGACATATTGCTCCAATATATCCAACCACAATTTTTGTCCATCAAAGAATTATGTAATAGTAAATAACTTTTATAGAGGATATAGAGGTGTTAGGATATCTAGAAAACTATTCACCAAACACAATAGTAATTCACTCTCAGCAATGGGATTGTAAGAGCATTTATGCATTTTAAAAGTTCTATAATGACCATGTATTAGTTCTACGATCAGAAAATAAAATACAGTTTTTCCGTTGCTTTAAAATGATCTCTATATGATTACTATTCATCTTCCTTAACCAATGACTAAGAATAAAAGTAAGAAAATACATAAGATGCTGCCACTCCAAGATCTTGCTACAAATTTGCTGAAGAAAAATATATACAGTTATGGGAGAAAAAGAAAAAAGCTGTGTGAATTTGGCTTAAATAAAGCCAATAATCTAATTGTTTTAGAATATTTTCCCAAAGACTATAACCAATTAGTTATTTATGAATAAATAGTACATCTCTGATACACCCTTGTCTATTACTAGATTAAAATGTTCACCAAACTTTACACATTTCTGCTGAAATATATATTAAAACTCTAGCATCTTTATACCCATTTTCACTATCATTTTTCAAATGGATTATGAAATATGGGTATCTGTTTTTACATTTTATAGATTTCATGTTACATACTCCTTGGAAATACAAAATCAAACACAAAGAAAAATTTTATGTGGTTTCAAAACAAAATGACAGCTGTCTTCTCTATTTACTGTGGTATTCAAAGATGATGCTTCTATACTTTCCAACAGAGAATTCACATTATATTTACTTGAAGAGTTATATTTCTACACTTGGCTTATAAAGCAGTTTAAACCTGATATTTGGGTGTAGCCTAGAAATCATATTGCTTATTTCGTAAGTATTACATGATTTTCACCTACCTGATTTTCTGATATTTGTTTCTCATTTACTTAAAATGATAAAGATTAAACCCATTTAAAAATACAAAAATTATTGTTATGAAAGGGACTTATGGACTGAATGTTTATACCCCTGACCCTTCCTCAATTCTTGTCCTTAATTCCCAGTGTGATGAGGTTGGATCTCTGGGAGGCCATTAGAGTTCCTTGGAGAATGAGTTCAGGGAGGTGGACTCTTATCTCTGCTATGCGGGGAAATCAGGGGAAATCAGAAAAAAAAGGCTTGCTAAAATCTGACCATGTTGATACCCTGAACTTTGACTTCCTGCCGCCACAATTATGGGAAGTAAATGTATGTGGTATTCCTGCTCTAACAACCCAAACTAAGATAGGCAGTAACAAAAAAAAATATGCCTGGTAGTAAAATCTCCACTTTTTAATAGATAGAATTATGTCATGGAATTTGGCAATATTGTCTGTTTACTGAAATGAACAAAAGGGTTAAAGGAAAAACTGAAGCTAAACTTTCAACATTTTAAAGGAAAAACTGAATGTTATCCCAATTTTAAAAGTTATAAAAATGAATTTTTACATGTACTCCTGAAATAAAAATTATTTGAACCAACACTATTTGCATTCCCTACATCCACAATGAAGATTTGAAGACAATTTTCTCATGCTATGAACTTTAATTCAAGATGGAATTTAATACATTTCATATAGCCTTTACTTAATCAGAAATTAATTTAAAAAATTTAATTACTAAAATATTCTATTTAAATTTTAGTATTTGAGCATACGTGTCTGCAAATTCAAAACGGAATGAATTCAGAAGTTTCCAGATCCTTTTTATATAGCTAATCCCGTGTTTTACAATAACAAAGGTAAAGAGAAATATTTAATTAAAAAAGAATCATCAATAAATAGATCTGTGATGTATAATTATATCTAGTCACTGCTATATACTATATGTATTATTTAATTTACTTAAGAACAGTCTGCATTTTAGATTTAAATGTACAGAAAATGAGAAAATATTTTTAAATCATTAAACTAAATGAGACTAACTTATTTTGCATACTAAAAAATTATAGAAATGCTTTAAATGTGGTGAAGGCACTTAAAAATTACAATTTTTAAAGAACACAATATAAGGAAAAATATTTTTGGAGTTATAAAAGCTAACTCAATTTTAAAGTTAAGAGGTAATTAGGGAACAAGTGTATGTGGTGTGTGTGTGTGTATGAGAGAAAGAGATTCTACACAAAATCAAACAATATAATGGGATATTACATCTCCATTTGCTCATCTGAACCATTTCATCTACAGGAGTAAATCCTTCCATCTTCTGTGACTCAGATTTGGGGATTAAGTATACACTATTGCACCCATATAAATACATGGCTACTTAGCATACATTGGTAAGTTCTCTTTCTCATGAGGAAGTCAGCCACATGGGAAAAACTGGATAACTCATTTCCAATTACTTTAGGAATATCCTTTATAACAATAACCAAAAAAGTCATAATGTATTGACAGTAGAAGGAAATGTTACTTTATACATATTTTTACCTAAAAGTAATTACTATAAAATGTACCTCAATTAATACAACCTGAGGAGTTAATCTTTGATTAAGCAAACAAAATGATTTTGAGGGGGTAAGGGTCAGGGAAGATAGATAGCAGTTTTGTGGTTTTGCTGCTAAGACAGTCAGCAGATGTCTGAAGAGTCTAAAGGGAATTTCTCTTCCTCTGGAGAAAACAGCTTAAATAAGAAACAAATAGCCATATGCTGACTGTGCACTGCTCAGCAGATGACGTAGAGAGCCATCTTCTACAATGGAAAAGTATGAGGGTCAAGGTTCAAATTAATTTTCTTCCAAATTCAATGCAATTACCCATGATCAAATTACTTATTAAATATAAGTTGTGTGAAAGAACTATGCTATCAATGTGAACCAGACAAAGATGGAGTTCTATATTTAATAATCAATAATGTTGGAAACAGGGACAGATACAGAAAATATTTTTCTATACAGTTAGCATATTCTCAGAGTAAATATACAAGACCAATAAGAAAATACTACTTGCAAAGCCATTCCTGAAACCTAAGTTTGAAATGCAACCAAACTGGTAAATTAGTGAGTTTTGTGACTCTTAGAGAGTAGAATCTTCTCATTTTTTTTTGCTTAATGTTCCCAACAAAACAAATGATTGATTTACAAAGAAAGTAATAATTAAAGTGTTTTAAAAATTCACCAGTACTTAAAATTTACTTTTTATTCAGAAATAAACTTCCAAAAGTTCCAAGCAAAAATGAAGCATAAGAACTATATATTTCTTAGCATTTTGAGTTTTAGAATTTCCAGTTGTGTGAGGTAAACCATGTTAGCCACATGACACCAGAAGAATGGCCACTTTCACCAGGTCTAACCACTGTAAAGCTGGGGTTTAAACGAATCTTTTTAAAAAATCCTAAAAATAACCAACAAATACAATAAGTTTGGGTACATTCTTTAAATAAACGTTTAAAATACAAATCGATAAGAATATTATATGTATGTAGAAATAAAGATTTTAAATGACTTTCCATGTCATTCTTTTTTTCAATGTTCAAGAGATTGCCAATACTTAGGGACCAAGGAACCCAGTTGTTATTACAGCTGTAAAACTTGGTTTAAAGGCAAATAAAATAGAGATAAATGTTTTTAAAAGCATTACCAACAACTGTGCTGCGAAACTTGTGTTGCCTCAAACCACTTTTGTTAATGCTATTACTCTAGGCTACAGCTTCACCAAGAAATTAGATGCAATCTTTGTCTTCCTGTGTCTGAGCCTTTGGGAAAAATAAGAATAGTTATTACTGAACCTCAGGTACCAAAACTGAAGAAAGATAGAAATAAAATCTAGTAATAGTCTCCAGGGGCAAAAAATACAACCAAACAAACAGTATTACGAAGATTTAACTCACAGACTCTCATCCCTGTTTTTACCCTTGGGATATTCGCATAACAAAAGAATAGCAATGAAAAATTTAAAAAGAAAACACATCTAAAATCTTTAATGAATAGTAGCCATTTCCGAAATAAATAACTGAAATTTATATGAATTAGTGAATTAAGTTATTACTATTGCTTGTAGTGCACTAAAGCATGGGTTTACTAAATCATGCTCTACAAACTTTTGGAACACAGTAAATTAATT
This sequence comes from Uropsilus gracilis, assembly GCA_004024945.1. Taxonomy (NCBI): domain Eukaryota; kingdom Metazoa; phylum Chordata; class Mammalia; order Eulipotyphla; family Talpidae; genus Uropsilus; species Uropsilus gracilis. Next base: position 172,943 of record PVHY01000940.1, read on the forward strand.
TTAACTGCAAAGTATTTCATTTACCCTATGAATCCTATATATTCAAATATTCCAATTTTCCCAAGTGAAAGGATACTTTTAATAATTGCAATTAAACTAGTATAAAAATTATTTGAAGCTAACAAAACAAATATTTTTCAGGATTTCAAATATCATTATCTTGTATAAGGGCCCTTATTATCAAATGATTTTTATAAATATTAAACTGCATTTGATAAGTATATAATATCTATACATCTCTCCCTTTTAGTATATGAATTATTGCTTAATTATATTAAAATATTTAAAGTAATTTCATCAATTCTTATCAAACAAATGATAACATTGGACACATAATTTTATATATGCTATTATTGGAGAACTATGCATTAAGAGATTATATATTTGAATAATTTGCTGGCAAAAGTTAGACAATGATCCTGTGTTATTTTGAATTTCATGCTGTATATTTGTTGGCTAAGACTGGAAGAGCTTTTTGCCAATAATGGACTCTCAAGGTAATGGAATGTCTCTATTAGGAAAAAAAAAAAAAAGACAACTGGAAACTAATAGTGTCTTTTCTATATCTACACAAAAGCCAGATTAGAAAAGACAGCTCTCTAAGTCCCAGTACATTAAGGATATCTTGATCATCTAAGGTGTTTTGAAAAGAAAGTTAAAGAAGGTAAGCATTTAGCCAGTTTATTCCACCTATAGCAATTTTTTTTTAATCTGACAATGATAAGAATTCAATTAGAGTCGGAAGTAAAACAGAAACATGAGCTGGTCTTTGAAATTTCTGTTGGTACACATTTCATTTATAAGGAACTATAATTCTAGAGAATAAACACTCTGCTTCCCTCTTGGTCTTTAGTTTCTCAGTTGCTAAAAACAGGAATTGGCCTAGGTCATCCACATATCTTTCTTGACACTCTAAATCTGTTATTTGTTTTTATATATTAATCTAATTTTATCTCCACAGGGAATAGTTATTTATAAAAATAAATATGTCAAATGTTAGAAATATGCTATTAAAATAAGTTCGAAGGATGCATTTATCAAAACATACTATACTCTTTTTTAAATAGGGTGAGCACTTAAACTTCATTTGTTTGTGTCCCAACATTTAAAGTTGGACATAAGCACAAAAAGCAAACGCAATTAGGCTTTGACTTCCAATGTAATTACAGGTTTTATATTTATACATTGCATTAAGTCCAATACCTTCAGGTAACAAAATAATAAGAGATCAGTAAATTCATTTCCAATAAACTATGATTACAGAAATACAAACTTAGGTTTTAAGTAACTGCTTAAAAATATGAGTGGCTAGTTTTGACATAGTTTTAAATGGTTACTTTAATTTTTTGCCATTTTATTAAATTCTATGCTCATATCATCCACCTTTGGATTATGACTCAACTCAATTAGTTTATTGCTCTATGGATGTGGTCGACTCAAATTTCCTATGACTGCTTCCACAATAACAAGATAGAATTGAAATAATCTCTCTAAGTTTCTTTTATTTTATATAATTTTATAATCATCTGTAGTTCAATACAGTGAGTTCTAGCTAAATGTTAGGTACAACATTAGAGATTAAGAAAACTGACTATATTATATAATTATATATACTATATATATTATATTATCTATATATAGATAAAATTTGCACATAAATTGTATCAAAACATCAAACTTAGACAATCATCTTAGACATTGTAAATATATATAGTTATGTTTACAGCTTCACATATAATTATATGTAGTTAAATGTAATGTGAAGCGGATCTAAACTTCCTATCTCTCTAATCCCTATGGATTCTCAATTGCTATCACAAAAAAACACATAAACATATACAGAGTAGAATTCTTTTAAGGACTAAACTTTTCTTGGATGCTTATAAAAGTAAGTACAGCACAATTCTTATTCAAATGCAATGCACACCTAAACAGATACAATTTAATTCTAGATACAGTTAGCCATTTTTAAATCCTTCTTGAAATAATTTCAACTGAACTATATTTATTTATATAAATAAACTGAAACACCAAATACCTGGGGATTACATATACCTGTTTCCTCCAGTGAACACACAGTAACAAAGATGAAGAGACTAAAGTATAAGGCATATACATTTTTCTTTAGATATCACTTTACCAGAAGAATAATATATTTTTAAGAATTAAAAAACATTTTAAGCCATATTTTATACTATCACACTTAAGCTACTGAAAAATACTGCTCTTAATGAAGACAAACGAAAAATATTCACATTTTTCTCTAACAGAAATAAATTTATACTCAATATACTTAAAAGCAACAAAGGAAAATTTTTAAAAATTCAATAAAAAACGTTTAATAGGAAAGCGCTCCAAATCACAAGTAATATAGTTCGGTGCTATGTATGGATTCCAATTTAGCTTAATGAACTATAGGATAAATGAATTCCTCAGGCTTGTTATGCCTTTAGCCTGAGTGGCTACCACCGGTGGCTTGATCCTGTTTATGCAGAAGGCGCTTGGAAGCAAGGGTGCACCCGGCATTATAGACACCTGGCCCCACAGAACGGGGGCATGCGCACTCCTAAGTGGGCATACCTGAGCCCATGCTGGAAATAAAAGCAGGAGCAGAAGGGGCAGCAGCACACCCACTCCTATGATCAAGATGATCTAATGACCAGTGGAGCAGCCACAGAAGAGGCAAAAGAGCGCGAAATTCATGGGGGGCTAGGAGACTTGCTGGTCTGCTTGCCTCCCAGATAACTGGAGGACCAGACCTCAGGATGTTCGGGGGTGATGGCCAGCCATGAGCTTGTACTGGTCATGGCCAGTCTGCTCTCTATGTGGAGGCATCCCCAGAAATAGCCTGAGGTGGGGGAGTCTCTGGTACAGAGGGAGAAGGCAGTGGGCGGACACTGTACCTGCTCGGAGGCAGGGTTGGGGGATGAGTGTCCCCTCAGAGCTCTGCAAGGGAATCCAGAAAGACACTGGAGAGGATGACGGCACACTGGAGGGGGATAAGGCCTGGAATGAGACCTTCTGTGACAGAGATGGCCCATGAGAACCAGCCCACTAGCCCTGAGGCAGCAGACTCATCCAGTTGTCACTTGGAGCTCGACCAGTGGTGACACATGAAACTACAGACTTGAACACAGTTCTGCCAGGAGAGGAGACTTGAGCAGCCTGATTGCTGCATTTATTTGGGGTGGATAGGAGCCATTTGCTGACCCCAGGAGTTGAGAACCAAGGGTTGCCAAAGCAGCCTTCTGCACAGCCTGGTGTGCCTAAAGCCACAACAGGCAGTTATGCTCAATGAGGTAGAGAGCTACGTGGACACAGCCTGAAGTAGCTACAGTTCAGAAGACATGCTTGAGGGGGATGGAGGCAGGTATAAGAGGAGCCCCAGACTGGCTGAGGGAGGAAGTACACACTAGTTCCTCTGCAGACCACAGTCAAATCGGGGATCAGAAAGAGGCCACATGTGTTTGCTTTTCACAAGTGCCCGGCCATGCATATCTGCAAAAGGTCAGTCTAGTGCAGGGGTCTGCGTGTCACATTGGTGGTTGTAGCGGCTGCATATTGGAGTGACTCAGCAGTCCGAGTACCCCTGGGGATTGGTGATCACCCCCAAAAGAGTATCAAGCATATGTTTTCAGCTGTGGACCACATCTACATGACTGGTGGCTACAGATCACGCTAAAGAAATTTGTCTTAGGCCGGGCACGGTGGCTCGTGCTTGTAAGCTTCAGCCTATGAAGCGGCCGGGGTTAGGGATCGCGGTTCGAGTCCCGCCTGGGGCCCGTAGTGAGACCTAGTTCCAAAAAATAGCTGGGCGTGGTGGTGCGCGCCTGTCATCCCAGCTACCTGGGAAGCTGAGGCTGGGGATTGCTTGAGTCTGTGGTACCCCGGGCAACGAGAGCCTACGGTTCCACGGGCAAAAATAGCGAGACCTAGTCTCAAAAAAAAAAAAGAAATTTGTCTTAACGATGTGTGGTGAAGGCAGTTTCTCGAGAATGTGCTGAGCATCTGTCCATACAACTGCTAGTCCCTAGGTGAGTGACCAACACTAAAGAGTAGTCATTACAAGGAGGTCATGAAGAAATGGGCCTAAAAGCAGCAGTGCTGGAGAAAGTAGGCATTGTTGTGCACACTGTCCACAGCCTGTGTGGCCAGTGAAGAAGCCTAATGGCTCTTGGCATATAATGGTGGACTAGAGTGGCTCCCTCCTTGCATGCAGCAATGCCTCTAATAGTAGAGTTGATGGCCACACTGCTGGTGTCAATAACCTCTTTGTCATCTGACTCCTAGATTGGAGAGCCCTAACATCTTAGTGGACTGGGCTTAATTGTATTCAGTTGTGTTTTGTTTACTTCTATGGGTCATGGCTACAGAGTTCCACAATTGCCAAGGGAAACTTGCAGAAGAATGAAAAGCATATTGGCAAAAACACCCCAAGGAGGTGGAGGGATGTAGGGTAAATGAGATCATCAGGCTTTTTACACTACTAGTTTATAGCTACCACCTGCGGTCTCAGTGGTGATAATGCAGAAAGCGCTTACAAGGATGGGGACAGGCATCCATATTGGACACTTTAGTATGAAGAGCTTGGGTGTGCAAGTGTGCAATTCTTGAGTCTAGAAGGCTGCAAGTGAGTGCAGCAGGCACTACTACCAGCACAATGACCAAAGGCTCCACTGCAGAAGAGGCCTCGGAGTCTAAGATTCCTGAGGGCCGGGGAGATTCAGTTGCCTGCCTGCTTCCCAGTCCTCCCTTCCTGCTTTGCCTGCCTGACATCCAATAACCAACTAGAAGAGGCACAACATAGTGGATTCACTAGAATCCTCTAGAAATACAACATAGTAGATTCACATTCAGACACAAGGCTAGTGACATTCCTTAGATAAACACAGGTAATATAGGTTTAATTGTACCAGTATCAAGGCAAATGAGCCCACTTATCATTCCCTCCACCAAACACAAAGTTTGTTTTACTTACTAGCTACCTCCAGCGATGCATTGTGACTCACAGCCTCTCCGAGGTAATTCCTTGCTACACAGACATAGACGCCTTCATCAGGCCTACTTTTTCGTCCATGTACTATACGTAAGAAAAATAAAGATCCACTTGGCAGCAACATCCGGTGTGAGCGAGGGTCATCTTTGTCTGTCTCCACTCTCTCCCCACCTTTGTACCATTCAATAGTGGGTGTGGGGCGGCCTTCAGCTTTACAGTTCAAGGTTGCAGGTTCTCCTTTTGAGACAATTAAGTCTGAGGGGTGTTCAATAATACGAGGTGGAAAATCTTCCTGCCGAAGACGGGAGCCTGCAAAAGAATGGAAACCAGCTTAATATTTATCACTTGGAAACAAATCTTATTCCAAAAGACTAAGAATTACTGTTTAAATCTGGCGTAGTATTGACCTTGCCCTTCAATTTACTAGCTCAAACCACCTGGTGTCCATATTCCAATACCTTCCAACTCCTGAAACCTTTTGACCTTTACTTATCCAACGTTGTTGCTTAAACTTCCCCTTTGTAAACGTAACAGTGTCATCTAAAGGGGAGATTCCAGGCTCCTTGTCCCAACTAAGGAAGGGTGGAACTGAGACTAGAGATAAGGCTTCAGGAGGCACCTGTGCAGAACCATGCTGCTTTTTGGCCTTGGTACTTTCACAAGAGACTTGGAGGACATTGACAAAGAAATGTTGAAGAAAATGGGCCTAATAGTAGTGCTGGAGAAAGTAGGTCTTGTGCACGCTCCCCACAGTCCCTACAATATGCATGTGTGGCCAGTGAAGAAGTCAGAAGCAGCCAAAATGAGGAAATTTCTCCACTGTCCAGTCACAATTAATACCAGGTGTAGCGCTGTAGACCTGACCACAATCTGCCTCACCTATCAGGGACTTTTAGTTACTTGGCTTCTGCACAGCAACCAGCTCCCAATTATCAGGGAGGACTATAAAACCCCCTCCCCTGACTTTCAGCACTCACTCAGCCTTTTGTGAGCTATCCCACTGAATCCACCAGTGTGAAACTAATAAAGCCTCTTCTCTCCCCCTCTCTGAGTCACTGGCCGTCTTCCTGGGACTACTGCCATGCAACATGAAAGGAGACAATTGAAAAAGATGTGAGTGAGAGAACTTTTCAGGTGGGGAAGCTGACAATGACAGCTGTTACTTTGATTTTCATTTTGCTGCTTCCAGACATGCCTGGCCTTTCTGCCTTTACCTGACAGTTCCCCATCAGAAGGAACCTGAAATTTCTGGCAAGCTTTCAGGCCTCAGTGACCCTGCGTTGGGCCAATACTGTCTGTTCCACAAGAGGATGGGTAACTTTGGATGTTTCATCAGGAAACTACTCTTCCTCATCTCTCTATAATTAAAGCTCTCTTTTATTGCGTTGGCCATAACAAGAGTATATTTTGTCTTTTTGTGGTGGGGGGCAGAACTCATTTAGAGCATGCTAAGTTCAGGGGTCCCAGTATTCCCCCAGTCTGCTCTCTCAAAGCAATCCTGTCTGCTCCTCAAATTCCTTGTCCACAAATCCTCAGAACACTTCATACTATCAGTTTGTACCATGTATGTACCTATTTTTGCAGAAGAATGTGTTAGAGAAGTATTCGGTATGAGGAAAAATGGCATAGCTTCCTGGTAACACCTACTTAACTCCCATTGTTCAAAACTTAAAGTATATGCTGTATTCGAAAGAACATTTATGCTCAAATGTATGGTGAAACTGCTCTTTAGATAGACTTTAGTAATTGCCTATATTATATATATATTATATATATATAATATATATAATACATATATAATATATATTATATAATATATATAATATATATATTATATAATATATATAATATGCTCTTTAGATAGACTTTAGTAATTGCCTATATTATATATATATATAGTTTCCCAGAGTTTTATTAACCAATTTTATTAGCAATAATTAAAAGCTAATATTTTAATAGCCTTCTGAGATAAAATGTTAGATAACTGAGTTTAAATAGTTAAATACAACATTAAAATGGGAAAGAATATTAGGTGAGGACCACATAATAGACTTTAAGTATTTAGTGAAACCTGACTATGGTTAATATTTAAATAGTTCCCTTGTCTGTACCTTAACTCTTTCAGTGAGATTATAATCTCTAAAAACAGAGACCAATATTAAAGTTTTTAAACACTCCTACTCTATTGTTGCTCTAGAAACATTTAACATAGTAATGTCTTAAAGATTTCTCCAATTCAACAGCCCAAGTCTGATTTCCAAAATTTGTTCTCACCTAGTGTTCCAATAACAAGAAAAACCATTTTCCCTTGACACCTCCTTATCCTCCCCAAAATGTCTCAAATCATTCTGCTCATCTACATCTTTACAGTCTGCTACCACATAGCCAGATCCCAGTAGTATCAATCCCCACCAGGATTTAAGCTCTTAAGTAGCTTTCTTTCACTGTAACCAGATGAACACTTTTCAAATGCAAATATAATCTGGGTCCTCCCCTACTTCTGTGATTCTCAAAAGCAGCACTCTTAAGGGAAAGTCCTTAAGACCTTCAAGAGAGAGTGTTCAGTTCTCTAGTTTAGTCTCCAGACTCTTCCTATCCCACAACTTTCTCTGCTGTTTTCACTCCAACCTTTTGTTAATCCACACACATGTTGTGCTTCCTCCTACCACACAGGGTCTGTGCTAAAAAAAATGGTCTTACACTGTTTTTTTTTCCCCCAAATCTCTACCCAGTTTAATCTTAAGAACAAAAGCAAATGCTGTTTTATGAGTCTAAATTATGAGTCTAAATTACACTAGATACACCCTTGATTAAGAATGATTAGAAATATCATTTACATTGATTTGATGCTTTGAATATTGCCTCTCTTTCCATTAATATGCAAGATCTATAGGTCTGATGTTGCTCACAATTGTTTATCTTTATGCCTTGCTAGTACAATACAAGTAATAAATATTGGTTGAATAAATGAAAATATAAAGTGCTGGTAGGCAAGACCTATTTGAGCAAAAGGATATGAAATTTAAAATCACACATTTTTTAAAAAGAATTAAGATTTTTTAATTTTATTTTTTAAATTGTAATCAATATGCTTACTATTTAAACTTAGTCTGTGAAAGTTCTATATGGGTCTTGTTTTTAACTCATAACTACTTTATAAGTAAAGTCTGTTTAACTTATAACTACTGCATGTACTTTTTTGAGGTGAAAAAAATCGAAATGGTGATTATTTGCCTATATCTACCATGAAACAATATATATAATATAAAATGCTGTTAATAAATAGTATTATAAATTGAAATGTTAAGAAAAATATCTTAAAAATTCATATGCTCACAAAAATCTATATTGGCGTCAAATAAAATTTAAATTGGATTTAGGTATTCAATTACAACTACTAGAAGGTTTCAGAAAATAAAGCATTATAATGTACTATTGACCATTTGGCAGTAATCAAGAAAGTTAGATGCTAATGCTGCTTAACTTCCAAGATAATATATATTTAGTTACAGTAAATTTTATTTCAAAATCTGAAAGTCCATTTTAGGTAGGATGTAGGGATGCATAGGCTGCTTTGAGAATACAAAGAAATAGCATTGGAGACTCCCTGGGCAAGGCAGGGAAAGAATCCTGAAACTTGAGTTGAGTATTGAAAAATGAAAAGTGGAAAGGCGATGATTCTAATTGGAGATAAAGTTTGAAGAGAATATGATAAACTTGTGGGAACTGTTGGTTGACTCATGTGGCCTGTGAATAATATCTGAGTGACTGGGAAGTGTGTGCCGGTGGAAGTAACTAGAAGCAATAATGTGATGTGCTTTGTACATCAAGTCAAAGTTCTCAATCCTAACTGAAGGCAAGGAGAAAGTTTAAATATTGAGTAGGGGATCCGCTTAATTAAGTTTGGTTAGAAAGACTTCACTACTGGTAGTATGAAACGGTTTGTAGCAGGTTTAGAGATAATTCTTGTACTCTTCTCAAAATAAGTTCTGGAAAATTGAATATTGACAAATTTGAAAAAGAGGGAAGAATTTGGGGATTTAGCAACAAAATCAGCAAGACTACTCACTGCCAATGTGACAGACTCAGGAATAACGTACAAGATGGAGAAGTATGACGACCAGGTTTTGAAAGCATGATAAAATATGTAAACACATAGTGCCAACTAGGGATCTAGAAAAACAGCCTGTGATTACTGACTTGGTTTACTGGTACATAGCCCAGTTCCCCCTTAAATCTTCCTCATTCTATCCTCTGTCACATCAGATCATTTGCTACTACCACCAATGATGGCCCACCCAGAACACCAGTGCATGTAAAAGGTATATAAACCCTTAACTGCCTGTTAGGGGAACTTGGCCTTTGGATATGAATCCGCTGAGTCAGTACCAGTATTAATAAGTCTGTTTCTTGACATCCCTGGTGTACTTGGTCCTGGAATGATCCTCGTTCCCTGACTGCCAGTCTCAAAAGTTGGAGCAACGGTCAGGTACGATATAGGTTCCCTGATTACCACAGTCAGAATTCTAGTTTCCCTGATAGCCTGCTTTCAGAAGCAGTTGGTAAAGAGATATGCAATGGCTGAGGATAATTTCAATGAAAGAGTGGGATTCGATGATAGAGGAGATGATCTACTTATGATGAGACATAAGAGTTGGTGGTACTTCTAGAATGTCCAAGTGGATATGACAAGTTGCCAACTGAATATGCAAGTCTAACCTCAGAAAATAAATCTTTGCTGAAGTAGTAGATGAAACTCAGTCTGGAGACTGAAATCATGGGAAAGACTAAAATTACCTAGGGAGACTGTGTAGAGGAAGTAATAGTCAATTACAAACCTGGAGATGACCCAGGCACTACTAAAATACAGCAGAGACTTTTGCTTCTAACCTGTATAGTCCCACAGAGCGGGACCATAGCTGGTGTGACTTCTTAGAGTAGAGAACTCAGCCAAGTTCTCACTATTATGTTTGTACTCAGTATTCAGCACAAGGTTTTCAACAATAAAAATGCTTACTGTATTATTAAAAGCTAAGTGTTCAAAAGTGCTCAGTGAAATACTCTTTCCTCAGGTTATTAAGAGGTATTGCTCAAAAAAATAGGGGGTGGAGTTGCTGTTCTCAGGGGCATTAGTCTTGCTAATATCTATTACACAAAGCACCAGAAGATATGTATAATATATATATGGCATTGAAGTCTTGTCCTTTTTTCCATCCCACTGAATTTTGTTTCTGTGGAACATACTTCAGGAGAAAATATATTTGTCTAACAGTTAATAATCTGTGGAGCACAAATAGCAGGATAGCAAAAAACAAAGTTATTTGACCATAGAGTCAATGCCTTTGAAAATCCTAACAAAGGACACGGAAATAATTTCTCAAAATGTGCAAGTTTCAGAAAGAGAATTTTCCAATCCTAAGCAATATTTATAATGAATGATTAGTTAGCCTCACTAATAAAAATTTGTGACAATCATCAGCATTATAGAAACTAAATTATCAAGTCAAGCAGGAAGGAAAGAAATAGAAATGAAAACTAGTATTACTTTTCAATCTTCTTTATTGCAATAATATCTTTATGAGCTAGGTGTCATGCCTGGCACCCGTACAGGGGAATTAAGACTCTAGGCTGTCATTCAGTTGGAAGGTGGTGGTGCAGGATTCAATCCCAGTCAAATTCAGTATCATTGCTCTTTCCAATTATTCCATAAATAGTATTGGGTGATTAGTTAAAATCCACAGAAATACATGTTTTGTCTGTTCTTGTTAACACTAGAAATCTTCATTCTAATCATTTGTTTTTTAATGTAGATTACAGAAACAGCATGAAGCGCTAAGATCTGATGATATCTATTGTTCTTACCCCATGTAGAGAATATCAAGTTGTAAATCTTATGATTTCATAGTCATTTAATTAAATAAATACTCTAAGGATAAATAAATAGGTTTTCAAGCTTTCCTTGTATTCTGTCATCTTCTCTAAAATGAAGATGTTTTTTGAGTAAATATCCTGATATCATCAGAATTTCAATTCCTATGTAACTGCTTAGACAACTCAAAATTTAGTATCACTGGCTCTCAAATTTTTCCCACCAACATACTTTGAGAGACAAGTCATCCAGTTTCCATCAATAAACATGACTCACTTTTTCATAGGGGAATTTTGAGGGAGTTTTACAAATTTTAACTAGTGAAGAGCACACAGTCTCTCAGAACAGATGAGAACCATTGAGACAAAACCTTCCTCTCTAGAAAGTTATCTAGCAAAACTCCTCTCTGTGTAATATCATTGATTTGCTATTCATAAAGTTTTCTCTCTTGAATAATAAATTCTGAGTTCCTGTGTGCCACTTGACTATCACAATTTCACTATGCTAATATAATTTTTTTAATATACTAAGATGTAAGGTTTATATCACACTTTGCAACACCAACACTTTTCGGGCTTCATCCATACTCTGATAAGAACTAAAAATTACAAAGGAGAGAGGAGGAGCTTTAACAGCAATCTCAGATGATAATGTCAGCTGTTCTAGGCAAGAATCCTGGTCAAGGCCGGGCACGGTGGCTC
>PVHY01000941.1:0-185184 GCA_004024945.1 Uropsilus gracilis
ACACACACACACACACACACACACACACATATACATGCATACACAAAATTTTGTTTTGCTAAGAAATTCATCTTTCCATATATAAATACTGTGACTATAATGTTAGGTATTTCCCAAATTTTATTTCCTTTTATTATAAAAATTGTCCTCTTACAGATGTTGGCAATATTTGTTTCTTATTTTCATTGAAATAAAAGCAAAAATAATCCCCAAACCACGGAAATACCTTTATTTGTATTTTAATATCCATATGGTTTCTATTCTTTTTCCTTTCAAGAATAACATTTATATCAGTTATCCTTTGTAGCCTGGATCAGTATTAGAGTTTGTGGTTTTTTGAATGGCAAATTCACATCTAACTGAGTTTGATAAACTTTCTAATCATTAATCTAGGCCATATATTTAAGGGATTTGTTACAAAAAGACATGTGTTCTCAATATTCTTACAGATTAAGCAATTCTTAAGATGCTTTTCCAGCTGTGTTGACAAACTGATAAGTATTTTTTCTGCAATCCTGCCCCAGTGCTGTAATCTCAAGGTAATAATAACAGCACTTTGATTATGCAAATGTAGGTTAGTATGGTGGAAGAAAAGAGGAGACTTTTGAGAATAGGAGATCAAATGTGAACTCTACTATTTACTGAGTAATCTTGAGTAAGTTACTGCATCGTTTCTGAATCTCAGTTTCTGATATATGAAGTAGGAATCATTTATATGTGCTGGGTAGATTAGTAGAGACATGCTTGTAAGTATATGTATTATGTAGGAACTGAAAATTTTCCAGTTTTAGTATTTAATAATAAATATCACCTTGGAAGTTCAGCTCTCTCTGTACTTAATATAGCATTCCTTATTGTATTTTATTAATTTTTGTGACTCTTTTTTAAATTTTTGTTTTATTTTACATCATTATCTATCCCAGGTTTCTCTCACCACCTTATCCCTCATGAACCATCCTCTTAGTCTTTTGTGCCCCTCCCACTTTCACTCTGCCCCCTGCCCATCATGCTCCATCCATGCTTCAATTTTGCTGAGAGTTAGTTTTAAATTTTTCTTGTCTGTGTGTTTGTTTGCCCTTTTTTCCTCATATAAGTGAGACCATCCAGTATTTCTCTTTTTCTTTCTGGCGTATTTCTGCTAGCATGATTCCTTCTAGCTTCATCCATTTTGCTGAAAGCATTTTTCATTTTAATAATTATAAAGTCATAGAATTTTGGGTCTAGAAGTTACCTTAGATATTAATTAATTAGTGTCATGATGAGGAAAACATAACACTGGAAATTTATTTTCTATGTTTTATATAATAAGGAAATTGGAGTCAGAATCATGACTCTCTCGAATTTCCCTCTGAAAATAGTAGGGTCTACGGCCATACCACCCTGAACACGCCCGATCTCGTCTGAAAATGGTAGGAACACCAAGCTTCAGAAAAGCAGTAACAGCTTAAGGCACACTTTGATGACAATTTGCAGTTCACACCAATATTAAGATAAACCTCAAACTATTTTGGGAGAGGAACTCCTTTGTCTTACTATTAAAATGCTTCTGCATGCTTTGGAAACCCTGAAAATAATGAACTGAATGCATATAATCTCAGCTGTTCAGTAGCTGAGGAGGTAGACATTTACTGTGACTGATAACTCTACCTCAAAAGATATTTCAATATTATGTCAGTTTTATTTGTTTTTTAAAAATGGCTTTACTTTTTAAATACAACGTCATCCTAAATAATTATTATGGCACATTTGCTAGACTGATGCTGTTTTTGGTAACATAAAGATAGTTTCATGACTTAAAATAAAATGTGTTGGTATGTATCAACTTAAAGTGTCTGATGAACTACTCTGGTTTCCTTGCAGTTGTAGCAGAGTCTCTTGCTGACTCCTTATCCCAAGGTTGATCAGAATAAAGTCAGATTGTGAAGTCTAACGCTTTTCTATTCTCAAGCATCTACTATCTGGGATCTGAAAAGGATCCTCCCATCCTGTCCATGTGTTTTGTTCAGGGGAGGGCTGGTCAGGATATTTGTGACTTTGAATAGACACCAAGACACATGAAGCCAAATTTTGCATTTAAAAATATCGTTTAAAGGATTGAACCACCACAATTGACATTCTTTATCTTCAGATTATTTACAATAACATTAAATTAAGCCAAATCCTCAATTTGTTCTAGCTCAAGAAAATTTCATCTAAAAACTAACATTCTTTAATAACATTCCTAACGCCTCTGGGAATAGCAACAGTATGCCTCCCTCCCTACAACAGTACTTCAAAAATAAAATATATGAGTAGAAACAAATGGGAAAAGTCACATTTTAAAAATTATCTCTTGTTAGTGAAGAATGTATATTTTGGAAGAGATCTTGGAGAGTAAAAGGAAACCTAGTCCCACATGAACCATCTCAGTGGTCACTGACATGTTGACTGAACTGGTTCATTTTCACAAAATTCCTTATTTCCCAAGAACTGAAAAATTGCATTAACCATTTATGACATCTAGTAAATCTATATTCCTTTTTGTTTTCACTAATTGTATAGAGTCAACTATTTTCTGTTAACTGACAGATAACTAGTTATAGATGATAGATAGATAGATAGATAGATAGATAGATAGATAGATAGATAGATAGATAGATAGATAGATAGATAGATAGAATGTATAGATATGAAGTTAGCAAAGAAAGAAAATGCTTTATTTGTAAAGAATTAATGTTCACTGAGCATAGCATTACCCAAACTGTGTTCCACAATGTCCATGCAATGTTAGTGGGCATTGCATTAAAAAGGAGTCTGTGTTCAAAATATCTTGTAAATATTTAAGCAAAACCTAATTTATTGTATATATATATACTATATATATATTGTATATATATATATAGTATATATATATAGTATATATATATATATACTTTTCCTGTGATTCTCACCACTTATGACCTACTCTAGTAATATATGAGTATATCGTGTCTTACCGATTAAATGCAAAACTCCCAAGAGGACTGAGATCTACACCTGACTTAACCTTTCATTCTTTGCAGAACCTCAAAAAGGGCTGCTCAGTAAATATTTCTGGAATGAATGACTCACTCAATCTACACTTCTGATTGAATTAAGCCATTGAATGTGCTGATTCCATAAGTGAGAAATTTGAGGCTAAGAAATATCCTGGTTCTGATAAAATCTTTAGTCAACTATACGAGTGGATTGTTGTTGCTGTCTCTTAGACTGCATTTTGCAAAAATCTTCACCTGAAAATGTTAGTATATTTTAAAGTGATGTTATAACCTCGTTTTAATTCTAGGTCACAGCTATTAAAATAATATATCTTAGATGTATTAATTACAAATTTTTTTCACTAAAACTTTTCTTCTTTTAACTCTCAATTAGAAGTCAAATTTGTAGAGAATCCCATAGAGTAGTAGTTAGGAAATTATTATCCAGTGATGACACTACTGTTACATTGAAGATTCAAAGTCTTTACCATTAGAAAACTTTTTACCTACTTTTTTCCATTTAAGAAAATAATTACTTTTGTTGTTGCTGCTTATTTTTTTAAGGACTTTACATTGTCCTAAACACTGACTTCTCAATGATTATTATATGAGAGAGAGTGAAGAAAAATTATACCAGGACTGAAGGCAAAAATGAATTTGTCTTAAAACTTTTATTTTCCTAAAACATATTCCTTTAAAATGTAGTCTAACACTTTAGGTGTTAGTGTCTTTGCTAATTCGTAGGATAATGTGGCGGAGAAGGGTTATGGTACTTGGACTTTTCCCTTTATATCATCTTTGAATTTCAAAATGTCAGTGTTGAAAATTCTCTAAATATATTTTTAATTTGAACAGTGGCAGAAAAATATAAAAATTGTTTCATGAGCATTGATTTGGTTGTCATTGTAACTTTTATCTGGCCTTTTTACGCTGGTAGTGACCCTGGCATGCTGGGAGGGATAGAACTGCTTCAGAAATGTCCAGGGTCCTCTGGCATCCATATTCAGTGACCTTGCCAACCCTTCCAACTGAATGAGCTTTTTAATTCAAAAGAAATCATTTTGCTTTGGTGACAATGAATGATAGCTTTTACCATTTATATAAAAATTTTCAATGTTCCACAGGTCTTCTCCTTGGTGAAGGAGGCAGGATCACAGAATCACTCTTTTTTCATTCCTCTGATGCTTCCATTTGCCTTTAGGTTGAGGCTGTTACTTTGGGCTGTTTTACCACCATGAATGTAATTGTTGCGGCTTAATACACCTAGGATCATTGCCTCCTAATTAAATAGGATCAAAAGAAAAGAGCACAAAAAGGTATATATCATTATGCTTCTCTCTGAACATTGGATAGCTGAACATTGGATAGCTGAGCAAACAAGCGTTAGTCTTTTTCAAGTCTCAGTCCCCAGAAGGGAATTTTTCTATTTTACCGCTAATTGTCATTACTATCCAGTGCAATGTCTCAAATGTTGTTTGTTCCAAGTGTTTTTCCTGGATTGCTTTGTCTACAGGTAGTGGCATGTCATGCCCATTTTAAGGAGACGCAAGCTGAGACTAAAAAATAATTTATTAAATAATCAATTTATTCAATTATTTATAAAATATTTATTAAATTAAATAATTTGTACACATTGCCCAGCTAGCTAGTGGTGAGCACTAGGTTCAGGCCTTGGGTCTAGGATCCTACAGCCTGCCCCTCTGCCCACACTCGGGCTCTTTCATGGCTCCTAGAATTTCCTGGGAGGAGATCCTGAGATCCCTGACCTCCCCTCCTCAAGGATCCTTGGACAAAATTGCAGATTCCCACAGCTGGGGCTGAAGGATCAGAATCACCAGGAGGGTCTCTCCATTTTTTAACCACTAACCTGAGTGTTTGCAAGGGGCACTAGCTTGAAAAGCACAGATTCAAAGAGCCTTACCCACCCCTTGTAAGTTTAACATTTTCTAGTGCCCTCTATGCCAGTCTCTGTTCCTGCCCACCTTTAACAAAACAGAGTGAGATGGAGGATCAGGGAAGAGGTCAGGAGGGAGGAATAGAAGGTGAGAGGGAGGGAACAGTGTGCCCCAAATCAGGTTCCTCAGTGCAGGGAGAGCAAACACCATAACTCCTCTGCTCTGCTCTGGGTCCTGAGGCAGGACCCTCCCTCATCCTCTGCTGCTGGAGCCAGTGAACCTTTGCACTAGACAAACTCTGTTGATGTCTTAGAGCCTTAAACAAGGTCTGTCCCATGGGTCCTCTAGAAGCTCGACGAAAGTCTCCCTCGGAAAGTCTCCCTTGACATTGGTAGCCTCCACCAAAAGGCCTTACTTGAGTGAAAGGACTTATTTAACCTTCCCACTGAGAGCTACTCGAATAGAGTGCCAAGTGAGAAGTGACCCCTCAAAGACACCCCACAACCTAGTGTCTACCAGTTTCCCTTCCTTAGGTGTTTGTGCTGACTCCATGAATCTGCCCTCTGTCTTCCCCTATAAACCCTTTTCTCTGTGAGGCCTTGGAGACAAAAGCATTCAGTGGGACTTTATCTTTTAGGGACCTAGAGAGACACCCATCCCATCATTTCTATCTGGTCTCCACTGGGAAAGATGGTTTAAATACCAAACAATCAACTTTTCAGTAAATTTGGAGCAGCACAGATTCTTTGATTTGGGGGACTGTGTATATAAACACTGAGGAAGTGACGTTGCATATAAAAACTAACTGAGGAGTGAGCATTTAAATATTTTTTTTTATAATTCAATTCTTTTAAGACAGGAAAATATAGCCAGCTGCTTTTCCATACATTCAAGAGTCTATTTGCTCCTTGTCAGCATAGGAGCTGTATTATAAAATGAACTCTACTGTTTGAATGGAGCTAGGTATTTTGGCAGCCATTCAAAAGTCTTTTGATGGCATGTCCATCAAATAGCAAATTAATAAGTATTGCTGTAGAAATGCTCGGTCTTGTTCTTTTGAAGATTAGAGCAGGCTAGGAAAGGAGTGGGAAATCCAGAGTTACACATAATATTTTCTATGCAGCTAGAGAAACTGAGGCAATGAAAAGGAGGGCATTATGCAGGGTCACAGAGGGGAGCCTGCAATTTTGAGAAAATGATCTTCATTTACTCCGTCATTTCCAGGCAGTTGGTTGAAAGCTAATCTTATTTTTAGATAAGCTTAGTTGTCTAGGATATTATTGGCCATTCTGTGGTTGGAAAGGTAGGTTGTGTGTTTTAGGAATAAGGTTAGCTATCAGACTTCTATTAAAGACAAAATTTAAGAAAAAGTAGATTTATTTGCTTATAAACTATTTTAACAAATTTACCTTTATTATTAGATACAAGCAGAAAAAATGTTGCACAGATTTAAGAATATAATTGTTTTGAAATATAATCAAATATAAACTATTTTTTTTCTTTTCCTTGCTGTGAAGATGATTGGTGATTTTCCAGATTAGGAGTTCGAAAGCTAAACATCCAGAGAACCTAGAGGTGGGCCTCTGTGAGTTTCTAACTCTGAGAATACACAAGAGATGCCAATTGCATGAGATCTACACCCATTTTCTCCGACTGCATAATATGGGAGGGAACATTATTTATTCTAGCATCCTGAGGGAAACATTGGAGAAAATTCCCTTGCATTTATTCCCCCTTTTATCAGAGCTGATGGAAATTATCATTTTCCACCCAAATTATAGACATCGGTCAAGCCCTGGGGGACACAATTTCCATCTTGTTATAAGGAAATTCTTGAAAACTGGGTAGGTTGTATGTTATGTATTCTCACCCTAAAGAAGACAGTTTTAAAAATGTGTACTCTTGAGACTTTCCCCTTTGGTGTTTTGCTCCTCACTGAGATGCCCATTATTTTACAATACCCTTTTTTCCCCCTGCTCTAGACCTCTTTCTCTCTCTCTATCTGGAATAGAATTATTCTATATTAGAAAAACCACTAGTGACCTCTCCAAGTAAAGCAGGAAATATTTTTAGAAAGGATTAAAAACATATTTTTATAATTATGATAACATTGGGTTATTCCTGGATCATAAATTAGTCTTTTCTCTCTTAACCTTTTCACTTTCTTCAGGGGATAGTCAAAAAGTTAGAAATATTTCCATTTCTGACTGACCTTAAGTAGATTTTTATTTTTGGTGATATTTCTTCCTTCTTATATGGTCTTGTTAAGGAATTTTGATTTGCATTCACAATAGCAGCTATTGTTTTCCTCCTTTTATTTGTATTTATAAATCATTGATGGTTTTACAAATTTTATTTAAGAAATAATATTTTATAAGAGACAATTTACATTTTGGAAAGAATCTCTAGAGACTAAGAGTAAGAGCTCTAGCACCAGATTTTGGGGGAGCAAAGTCAGTTGGAAGTTATATGACCTTGGTAAATTACTTAAAAATCATGCCTCAGTTTCCTCATCTATAACATGAGAGTAATAATGCTAATTCTTCACAGAGGGCTGTAGGATTAAGCAATATATGTTTATCTAGGACTAATATATCTAAGTGCATAGACCAGTACCAATATATAGCAAAGATTGAACCCATATTGCTATTTTTGAAACAGTCACTATTACTGCATTACTATACAATTATTATTTTAGTTTATAATATAGTGACTCTCTTACTTCTTTAGTAGTTAAGAGGTTTTGTTTCTAAATTTGTTAGGGCCAACAAGTTTCCTCACTGGAGAACTATACAGCCAATCTAACTTTCTGGTGAAAGTTTCGATTCACTTAGTCATAACATGGGATTAAACATATAAAACACTTTGCAAACCATAAGGTGCTATATAAATGTCAGTTATTATACCTTCTACTAAAAAACTTCCATTTTCCAAACATTGTTATTTAAGAGAGGTCGTATCTTTCCTTGTGGAAATAAACTCAAGATGATTTTCCCATAAAGGATAATCTTTATAGAGCCTCAAAGATCTTAAACTGAGATTCACTGATGGCATATTTCACTATTGAAATAAGGATTTAGATTGTATCAGATTTAAAGACATTTGCAATTTCAACTTTTCCTTCAACAAAGACATGAAAAAATTGTTGTCTCTCATCTATCAAAAAAAGTAAAGAATGACACTCTTGGTTGCTGGAATTTAAACAATAAATACTAAATAAAATAAGTTTCCAGGAACTTCAACTGTCACACCACTTGATGCATACTTCATTTAATTAATTAAAAAACTTCCTGCGAAAGAGACATTCAATCTGTAGACTACACTCAATTAGTGAACTTTCTTAGACCTTCAACATGCAGTCTTCTCTCCAGTTCATTTACTTGTTTGTTTGTCTGTTTGCTGTGAACAGTTCATGTGGTTTTCCTCTAAATAGGACCTTGTCACATTACATGTTATCATCCCTTTCTCAAACTGTCAGTGCTACACAATATGATTAATTTTTTACCACCTTTTAATGTTATAATAAAGTATTTCCTCAGTATATTCACTTTCTCAACTAAATTTTAAGCACTTGATATCAAAGATACATTTTATAGTATTCATTATCTGTTTTATAATAGCCATGAATGTCCTAAGCCAAATGAAAACTGCTCAAGGAGTGGTGATTGATTAATTGAAGCTCACATGATCTTATTCTAGAATTCAATGAGACAAAGTCTGTATTTTCTACAAATGAAACAACACTTTTATCAGATAACTTTTTACCCTTTTCAACCTATTCTGATGTATCTGTGACTAGCAGATGGAGCGATACAAAGGAGAAAGTGCTCCAGTTAGAGTGAAAATATCTGGTCTCTGTACTGAATGTCAGCACCGGTGTATATCAGTTTTCCCGCAGTCAAATGGGAAAAGATTAATGTCTGTCTTAGTATTTTGAGTGCTGGAGAAAATAGTATATATGAGAAATGCCTAGCAAACTACCTTGCTGGGTGCAATAAAAAGTAGGCTGCTAAACACTTAAGTAGTAGTGCTGATTTGACATTGACAGCAGTTACTGGTTTAAAGATTCCCCCTTGCCACTTTCCCTACCTACACAAAACTTTGTGATACAAAATTTTTAAATGAAGCCTTGTCCTATAAAGGACATGTCATACATACTTCTCAGTTACTAATTAAGCAATGTGAACACAAGAATGAAGTTTTTTGGCATTAAATGTCCTATACGCAGTAAAGGTTTTGTGACAAAGCACTATACATATGAAATCAAGAGTTAATGAAAACTTACAAATGTGTAAATGAATTGCTTAAACTCTATTTGTCAACCAATTTCTAGTTCTACTTCATCGCAAGTTGCTTTAGAGACATTGCATAAAAAGCAACTTTGTCACATTCTTAAAAAATAATCTTAGGAATGTGTACTTTTGCTATTCTGTCCTTAATCGTGGCTGAAATTCCAAACTAGACAAGTTTCTGCAGTTTCCTAAAGTACCTTCAGAATCATTCAACACAACATTTTCAATAGTGTTTTAGGTCCCACCTTCTTTACTGAATATTCCTTACTAGGCCCTGTGTACCTGATTGCCCTCGGAAAACTAGTGTATTCCAACCAATCAACTTGACAGGGAGTCATAGCATTGTTTTATGAACCAGAAAATCTGTGCCTCCATACTTACTACATGATGAAAATTTGCTGAATTGCTAACTAGGAAATAACTGTTAATCTGAAATTGCCTTTATCCAGATGCTGCCAATGGCTGAAGAAGAAAAGGGTCAGTATTCAAGTCAGTTCTCATCCCTTCACCATACCACCTCTTCTCTGGAGTATTTCTCCTTACTCTTCATAACAAATCATATTGAAACTCTAATTTTCCTCTTTTAAGTAAAACATGGCAGAGACTTTCATCAGAAATATTGTCAGTTTTTTTCCCCTCCTTTTTACATTAATATGCTAGCAAAAGACCAAGGAAGTATGCTGTGGAGGCATAGGGTAATGAATTCCTATTTCTCCCACATTATTTTGTCACTAAATTAAACAACTTTTAATTTGAAGGTAGGTGTGTGTGTGTGTGTGTGTGTGTGTGTGAAAACCACACATACACAGCATGACCTAAAACATATCAATAGTAATAGTGGTGAGCTTGAGAAAGAACAGTCCAACCCTATAAAAGTGACATCTGTAAAAAAAAACATACCTAAAAGAAAAATAAAAGAAAGAATGAAAATCTGGCCTCTAGGGTAAAGGTTAACAACTGAACTGTCATTTGAAGTTGATGATTTGCTTTCCCCTAAGCTTAGAACTTTCTGAGAATTAGTTTATGATCCCAGACAGCCTTCTCAGCAGGCGGAGAGGGTGCCCAGTTAGCCTTAATTATTACATTTTGTTTCACATTCCCACTTAAACAGCTAACCTTTTTTATCCTAATGGGCCTGAACTCTGGCAGCCACAGCTTGAACTGACTGAGCTGTTCCTTCTCTAAATGGCCTTTTGTGTGTGGATAATGACCCTACTCACTTGAATAGGGTTTTTCTCTACTTGCTGTGGCTAAATGCATCATTGGAAAAACAAAACAAAGAGAAATTACAGTAAAATGGTACATAATGGCCCCCCAGGGTGCGGGTCAAGGCCTGGCTTTCACACTTTTACACTTTTCCTTCTTTCAAAGTTTCTTAGAGAACAAGGGAACTGGCCCCTGTGGGATGTGGATTGTGTTCTGGTTGGTGGGTTGATTAGACAAACTATCACTGAGGTAAGAGGGCCCTGGATCTTCTGAAATACTGATTATTGAGAAGAACCTGGCTCAGAATAAGTTCTTAGAAATAGGAATATCTCCCTCAGGCTTGCCGAGGACTGTGGTCATTCTTACTCTGTGCTACAACTCTGTTATGATGCCTGAATATCCTAGATCCATGACAAAGGGGTGGGGGGGGGAACAGAAGATGTTTAAGAAACAGAAGAATCAAAGAACTTGAAAACTACTTTATATATCAAAATTTAGAATAAAAAATAAATTTCCATTACACAAAAGGAAAAATGGTATCACCATTTACAAAACTTTTAGGTAGATTTTAATATACCTATTTTGTATTTATAATTAAAATTAATTTCAATTTCTCTGTAATCAATTAATAATTATTATAAATCATAAATCATAAATTTTTATTATCATTATATAATATAATTTATCATATATAATTTAATGCAATAATATTACATTATATTATTATAATAATAATTTAATATAATGTAATATAACAATATTATATCATTATAATATATAATATATACAATAATATAATATAGTATTATTATATGATATTATAATAAAACAATAATATATTATATTGTATTATAATATAAAATTATATAATAATATAATATTATTTAATTATGTATAATTTATAATTATTATTATAAATTATAAATTGAATAACTTATTACTATTTATTAATATACAGATTAATCTGTAGTGCCAGTATTATTCATTACCACAATGTAGCAACATTACAAAAAGACAATTTTAAGACCCAAAGACCATATAGTAGTGGAACCTCTCTACCTCATCTAGTTCGCTATTCTATTTTCCATTTCTTCTGTTTATTTTTCTTCTATATGTAAAAGGCACTTATAGTCAATGTGATTTAACCACTCACCCTTCTCCCTATATTGAGTTCCCTTCATTGTGTCTTGTTTATTTGGCACTTATTAATTTCACCCAATCCATTTCTTCCACCTCATCCCTTGGGTATTTTAATAGCTTTATTTAATAAAGTAATAACCCATAATGGGTTAATAAAAGGCAGTTAGGGATACTAAACAACAGCCGTTTGAAGATCTGTGAGGTTGTTTGCTAAGGTGATTCACTCAGGTATTTCAGGTAGCTTGTCTTAAAAGGAAGTGATGATACATACTTTTTTTTATTCAAACAAGTGAAGGTATGGGTGGTATATTTATTAATATTTTTAAACTTTGGCCTACATAAGCAAGAGGGTGAGAAATAGGTTTATTTGCTACCAATTACTAAAAATCCTGTGAGGAAAGACAGATATAAACCATTACAGTATAAATTGAACGTGAATTGCAATTGTATATCATTATGAACAGAAGTTATGAATAGCTTTTAAGCACATCACACTTCTGTAAAATTTAATTTTTTAAAAACTGAGGTTTGGAAAAAATTCAAATCAAACTCATTCCCAGTTAAAGCATAGTTCAAACATTTATGTATATTTTTACTCTTTCCAGAAAATGTGTGAGGCAAGCAAGCTTTACCCAAAAGATTTGACTGCAGCTGGTCAACAGGAGAGTAGCACTAAGGAGACATAACTTGAAGTTTGTAAACCTGACTTCACTCACTAAGCCTTGACCCTACCAGACTTAAACTTAGTGTGATGTAGTTCTTTACATAGTCTTTACAACCCATATGAGAATCTGAAAGGTGATCAAAATCTCTACCATTAAAAAAGCTGAGATATTTTAGTGCAACACTCCACTAAAGTGCTTGTTGTTGTTCTTTACATGTGTCATGATTACTCAAACCATATGCTAGTGACCTGGATAGTGCAGACAGGATTGGAACTTGTAGAGCAAATGCTAAACTGTGACAGCTTAAAAAAAATGTCAAAGGCTGGGAGCCAAGCACTGACAGTGAGATTATTACTAATGAAACATTCTACATCACTTTACACGTGGACTCAATCCACTCAAATATTCATGCATCATCATTGAGTGTCTCTTACTTTGTAGACATGGAATTTCCTAGCATCCAGGGATATAGAATATAAATAAAACATTATCACTGCCCTCCAGAGGTCACATTCTATTGAAAAAGATTGAACATAAATAACAAAATAGCAACTTACATTTATTTGTCCCTAGCAACAACCTCTAAGTGACTCACTCCGAGCAACTATATGGAGCAAGTATTATTATCCCTTTTGTACAGATGATTGAACTGAAGGTACAGAGATATACATATTTGCACAAGGTCAAGTGATAGATTCAGGATTCCAACCCAGACCTCATGATCATCATCACAACCTCTAACACCATATTCTACAAAAAAAACACCATATTCAGCTAGGCATGCTTGGCGTGCACCTGTAATACCAGTTACCTGGGAGCTTGAGGCTGGGGATCACTTGAGTCTGTGGGTTAGAAACAACCCTGGGCAACATAGAGGGACCTAGTCTCTTTAAAAAGGGGCATCAGGAACCCCTGAAAAGGAATTAGCACTGTTTTTAAATTTTGCTTTATTTCTATTACCATATATAATTATTGTTGGAAATTTGGTGGATTTCGTTCCAGCTTTCTATATAACTGTTTTTTGCTGTGCTTGTTTTCTTAACATAGTTGTAATTATATTGTATATGCAATTGTTAATAATTAATGTAATTCTGAAGTCTGTCTATAGGCTTTGAATGCTACTAAGCAATGACAGAGGAAGCCCTTAAAAATCATCATTTAAAGACTGCCATAGCCCAAGAGATACAACCTTTCAGTGCATTTCAAAAACTTACAGGGGAAGTAGCCATTTACTTGTATGCCTTACATGTTTTAATCATAAGCAATTTGGGCTTAAGAAGCATCATGAGTTATCACCTACATATAGAAATAACTCTAAATCTCAGGTAGCAAAATGATATTTAAATACTCATATCTTCTTGTTATTTAACCTATGTAATTTAAATAACGATGCAAGATTATTAATGTTTATAATTTTAGAAATTTCCACAAATATTGATTAAGAACTCAGTTAAGTATAATGTGTCTTTTACAGTAGTGTTAAAAAATAGAAAAGAAGGAAGAGATTCAAAGTTATAAACAATCTTTTCATAAACCATATGTCAGTTTAAATTTTAATGCTAGTATAAACAGAAGTATGTTGTGCTCTGTCATTAAACTTCTCACCTTTTAAGAAGGCAAATGTAATTCTTGTTTAAGAATAAGAAAGTGGTGGGAAGGTGAAAGAAAATGTACTTCAGACTTTTAAACTGTTGCTGCTGACTTTCACATCACAAGCCAATTCTTACATTTGACACCCCAACTGATCTAAGCAAATTTTTTGGCTTGCCAACTAATAAGTTTAAAAGCAAAACCATCCTGTTGTTGCTTGATTTTCTTTCTGCTTCAGTTCTTTCAAATAAAATGCTGAAATGCCAAGGAAGCAATTTTCAGAAATGCATTGGTAGCTAAATTGCAGCTGTATGCTTAGAACGCATGTAGGTGGATTTCATTGGCATTGCCTAAAAAGCCCCTTTAACATTCTAATATTATTAAAAGGAGGAAAAATCAATGCTTATGGAAGAGACCTTCATAGTTTGAATAGACAAAATTAGAAAAAAAAATGGATGCTCATGAAGTTGACTTGCCTTTTCTTTGTGATTACCAAATTCACTAAAACCCTTTTTTTAAAACCCTGCTCTGAATTGATTTGATAATAAATTCTTCAATATAACACAACTTTACTTGAATCTGATCTAATATAAGCTTTTAAAAAGCAATAATGTTAGATCCAAGCTCTTTACATAGATTATCTGATTTGATCTTCATAACAACCTTATGAGGTAGCTACTATAATTTCCTTTATTTTGCAGATAAGGGAATTGAGGTACAGAGATTTTAAATAACTAGTTCATGTTTACAGTTGAGGAGTGGCAGGACTGGAATGTGAATGTAGGTTGGGTTTTCCAAAGTCTACTTTCTCACTCTGTATATCCAATGGCAGGAGTTATGTGGGCCAGGATATATATGTCTGGAGAATAGAGAATGAGTGAAAATAGAGGAAATAAAGGCACAAAAAATTTAAAACCAGCTTTTATGAAAAATGCTGAAACAAATAGTAAAAGTTCTTATCACAAGGGAGAAAACTGTAGAGTTACACATGGTAATGGGAGTTATCTAGACTTACGTGGTGATCATTTCACCATATAAATAAATCCTGAATCATATGTATAGTGAATTGGTGATTTTGTTCCAACTCCCAGATCCATTCCCCAACCTTCTCTGTTTTGGTTTCCTGTCCTGTGACTTCAAGTTAAGTTCAGCATATGGGTGGCTTTCATAGGGCTGATGTTGGGGATGGAGCAGGGGGATCTGCATCTATCTGTGGAAGTATCTCCATTTTTTTCTGCTGACTATTTCTGTCATTTCAATCTTAGGAGTGCTCTTGGTCTCCTATTGCTAGTCTCTGGGTAGTTCAGCATCCCATCTTTCTCTCCTGAAACATACCTCTTTAAGCCCTCCTTAATTAAGTTTAAACTTGATTTATCTATGATAATTCTGTTTCCTGCTGAGACTTGTCTTTCTAAATTTTTAGTCTCCATTCCCTACATATACCCATTTATTAAACAAATATCCACTCAGTGAGAATCTGTTCCTTGGGCTGGTGGTAAAGGGCATCAAGGTGAGTAAGATAAACAAGTTCCTTGCTTTCCTGGGACTGAAAAGATCCCAGACCTTCTCTTCTCCATGCTTTCATTAAATCCTATTCCTTAGTCATCTTATACTGACTGCAATTTTTATGTACCAGTTCCAATATTTAGGCTGTTTTGAGCACTGTGGGAGGCTAGTTCTATGCTAACAATGAAGATTCTAGAAGGAATTATGGAAACCATTAGTGCTTAGACCAGCATTCCAGGTCTTCATTCCAAGAATCCATAACTCTGAAAAGTCCTCAGGAACAGATGGAATTTTTCCAAAGAAACTGCAGTCATTATTTGCCCCTTTGAAATGGTTGACTTTCCTAGATGATAAAGAGATTCTGTGTCACAGAATAATTTATAGGGTTATTAAAGTTATTTCCCCTATCTTTTCTAAA
Organism: Uropsilus gracilis; assembly: GCA_004024945.1. Taxonomy (NCBI): domain Eukaryota; kingdom Metazoa; phylum Chordata; class Mammalia; order Eulipotyphla; family Talpidae; genus Uropsilus; species Uropsilus gracilis. The sequence continues at coordinate 15,709 of PVHY01000941.1, forward strand.
CATTTTTAAAGGTTTTGAGGCACCTTTACTTTGGGGTAAGGGTGTGTTGGAGAAAAAAGATTTCCACAAACAGCCTTTTTTCTGTTTTTGGTTTGTTTGTTTCTAGAAGTTCTGAGCTCTTGAAACATAGTGATGGAGAGGGAAGAGATAAGGTGGTTGGAATTAGGGGGTGGTAATGTAACTGCTAAAGCTTCAGGAAGAAGCAGAGGCTGCTCACCAGAGAGGTGGCAGTGACTGTGTGACTCCAACAAGTGTGCTTTTTGGATGACTCATGAGCTATGAATAATTTTCACTTTTTAAAATGGTTAAAAAAAACCAAAGGGAAAAAAAAGTGACAACGTAATTCAAGCTCTCAACCAGGACAGGGAGCCTACATCAGGGTGTTCCTGAGCTTCTCCACCCCCAAATTGACACAGTGTTGAACCCCCTACCTTCAAGGATATAAATAGCAAGGTATAAGAATACCTTAATCTCCTTTGAAGTCTGGTTTTCTAATAAAGTAATTACACATGTTTAGAAGCTGATGCTGCTTAATTTCCTAGCAGCTAGACATAGTGTTACTTCTGGCTTTTCTAGCATCAAGGTCATGATGTTTCATTGACATCACATTATCTAAATTTGTATATGTGTCAGTAGATGGTCTTTATGGAACCCTAAATTCCTTATGAAAGATATAAATTTGTAGCTCCCTGAGTAGGTAGGAATATTTCTTTCAAAGGGTCTTTTGTTTTCCCGTTTTCCTGTTCATGATATTAGAAGAGACAGAGAATTTTTATCAGATTCAAGAGAAGTTTTATCAAATCATTTCTATTTAGGGTACAAGTTGGCAAACTATGTCCCTCATAGGTCACAGCCAGCTCACTGACTGCTTTTGTATGACTCATGAGCTAAGGATAATTTTCACTCTTTTCTTTTCAATGGTTAAAAACAACCAAAGAAAAAAAGTTGTGATACATGCAATGTATGTGACATTTGAGTGTTAGTATCCTTAATAAAGTGTTGAAAGTGGGTAAAAATGAAGACTTTTTGACTTTACTTAACTGTTTATCTCTATCTGCCTGCTTCTTTCTCCAAAGCAGGCTACAAGTAGATCTTTTGTAATTACCTTTAACCTTAACTGGATACTCTTATTTGTCTGTTACTCTCTACAAAGTAGGTTACACACTCTTTATTAGTATTTTTACTGATCACCTTTATCATTGATATGTAAAAGCCAGCCAACTGCTCTCTGCTTTCAGCTCTAAAAACTGTAGAAAAGAAAAACTTTAAAACACAGTTTAAACTTTCTACTCGTGGGTCTTTACCACCATCTCTAGCCTTCTCAACTAAAATACCAAGCCAATGTAAAACAATCAGTGCAGTGCAGACTAATTTATTTTTAACAGTGATTTTTAATTATCTTATTAACTACAAAAGAAACATGTAAGACTCAGAATACTTCAACATTGTCCAAACCCTTTCTCAGTATTGTCCAAAGTCTTTTCCCAGATTGTCTCAAAATCCTCAGTCTCTCAGTCTTAATCGTCTCACCAATGTCCAGACAGAGTCCATCTCTAGACGCTTGAAGACATGTTCCTTTAAATGCTCCTCTTTGTCTTCCACGCTGTCTTCTCCTTGTCACCTTCAGGTAGCAAAAACTTTATGGTACCAAACTAGCCAAGTTCACTTTCTTCTCAAGCCTAACTTTTGCACGACCTCTTTTAAACACAAATCAAACTCAACAAAGTAAACTCCAACACGGAGTTCGAATCTGTAAACTCTTTAACTGCTTTCAGCACACATGCTGCCAGCCTGGGCCAGCCGAGGGTTGTTACAGGCCCTCGGTGGCCACATAGCCAAGCTCACATGGCTCACATCTTTACAAGATGGCCGATTCTCATCTCTCCTCCACTGAACCTCTCTCTCTATCCAGTCTCCATATTCAAATCTGCATCCCCTCCCATCAAATCCTTCTCTTTGTTTACACACCCTTTATATACCCTGATTTCCCGCCTTCCAAGAAATCTATTTCACCTAGACTATTTCACTTCTTTCTTCCCCCTGCATCCCCCTGAAGAGAAATTCCAGTTAAGGTCATTCTCCCATTTTAACATTACCAGTCCTTAAAATTTACAATCTTAAACAAGAGACAATTAGGAGGGAGGGAGCACACCCTATCAGTGTTATTTGAACATTACTCATTTATTTATGTATTGTTTCTGTGTTAGAAAAGGTTAAATTGAGTGGTGGTGATAAGACCCAAAAAGTTTAAAATACTTATTACCAGTTCTTTCATAGAAGTTTGAAGACCCTTGATGTACAGTGAATAAGATCATACTTGTTCTTAGGCTTTAAATTTAACTAAGAGAGAACCTAGTCACCTAGTTCTTGGAGATATTTCTATTTATATAAGAAATGGGCAAGGATCATTACTCTGATTAAGGTCAGCATCAAAATAGACTAAATCCCAAGGGGATCATCTTGAAGAACTATACAGAAATCCACACATTCTGAATGAGTTTAGCCAACACCTGAAATTCTCCCACAGACATTATACCAAGTCTACCAACTCCTGATACTATTATAGTAAACTTCTCTTTATAGAACTTTTACTGTATGCCACATCCTTTGTTAGCAACTGAATTTAACTCTCAAAATAACCCTCAAAGGTGGTTACTTTAAAGATGGTATGAAGTTGGACCAATGAGTTGAAAATAAAAATCAAAAGGTATGTACAATCCACATAAAATTTTAGAAGCTGGAGAGTGGAGAAAAGGTACACTATAATGCAAAGGACCAGGTTTCTGTTCACCTGACATATGGTGTGCTCTTGTGGCAAGAAAAAAATAACGAACTTTTTTTTAAGGAACCAATGACCTAACTTATGGAAAATACCTAACAGTGTCTTAAAAATTGTGGTTGCCCAATAATTGTTGGTTTGTTTCCTTCCCCTTTTTTTATAATTAAATTTCATATATACCAAAATGTATTTAGATTATGTATTAAAAAGGATTGGAAGAGAGCAACAGTAATTTTAAAAACTGGTTATCAATTGGGGCTGGGAAATGGGCACAGGGTAGACAGGAATTGAGGTGAGAATATTGCTTCTGCATATATCATTTGCTTATCATTTTTATTTTGAACCATTTAAATAGATTAGCTATCAAAACTTAAGTTAAAAACATGTAATAAGGCTTAATTTGGGAACTATCAGCTTTAGAGCCTTGTTCATTGATAAGCAAACACAGTTTTATGATAGCAGTTACCTCTTGTATATGGATTTTATTTCTTTTTGTTCTTTTTTCATCTACTTGGGAATTGATTGATTATTTTATTTGAAAAATAATAATTATCTCAACTTCTTTGCTTACACAAATAACTCCTATAGATAATAGCACTTCTTCAGTGGTGGCTCATTTTTATAGCTTCTGAGAGTTTATGTCTGGTTTTTGTATACATTAGTATTCATTATTCCTTCAATCTAGGAGCATTGTTGGTACAAGCACATGTATTCTGTATTGGTAAAACATTGGCTATTTACTAATCCTGTCTCAAAAGGAATAAAAACAGAATTTCAAACAGTTGATTCTGAAGTTACTGAAACATTTCTGTGGCTTGAGATTGCACAGAGAACTACATTCTAGATTTAACAAGGTACCCTTTCTCAGGCCTGTAACCTGCCCTCTGTGACCCATGTGCTCCTGGCTCCTGCTTCTCCCTCCAAGACCACTAATCATTTGCCAGTCACAGCAGACCAAAACTTTTCCTCACCTAAGTACCTGTTACTTAGTAGATGCTTAGTCAGTGTTTGGTCCTTTGAAGAATGAATGAGCAATAAAGTCTCTGAGAGCAACTTGAGGTTTTATTTTTTTTGTTATTTTTGTTTTTGAGACTAGGTCTCATTATTTTTGCCCCTAAAATCGTAGGCTCACATTGCCCAGGGTACCACAGACTTAAGCAACCACCAGCCTCAGCTTCCCAGGTAGCTGGGATGACAGGCGTGCGCCACCATGCCCAGCTATTTTTTTTGGAACTAGGTCTCGCTACAGGCCCCAGGCGGGACTCGAACTGTGATCCCTAGACCCGGCCACTTCATAGGCTGAAGCTTACAAGCACGAGCCACCATGCCTGGCCTTATGAACTTTTATGAACCAGTTCTTCTGCATTTTTAAATAATATGGCTCAAATTAAGTAAATTGGTGAAAAGCAGTTTTAAAACCCATGAGCAGGAAATGAAATGAGGACGCGCAGAGAACACAATTTACCCTTCTCTACGCATGTGACCGAGTTCTTGGCCTAAGCAATGTCCTGTTCTATCCTGAATAGACGCAATCTCTCATTCTCTTCCTGGAGTCCTCACAGATCACTTCTGTTAGGACAATATCCAAGATGATCTGTTGGGCCTAATTTACCACTTTTTGAACTATTTCCCTCATTAAAGCTCCCTGTCAGCTTCCTAATGAAATATGCTCTGTTCATTTCTCCCCTAAATAATAAACCATATTCTCCACACTGAGGAAAACCCATTAGGTTTGTTTTTTATTTATTTTATTATTATTATTATTATTTAGAGACTAGGTCTTACTATGTTGCCTGGGTGGTCTCGAACCTGTGACTCAAGCAATTCCTGGCCTCAGCCTCCTAGGGGATTTACAGACGTGCCCCACCGCACCTGGCTTTAACCCATTAGGTTTGTTTTTAAGTGTTTTTTAATGTCAATAGAAACTCAATGCATCATGAAAGTCTAAGTACTACTCATCTCATTCTTATTATCTTTCTTGATGCCTGCTGTTTATACGGTAACATACAAAACCTGTCTACGTGCCCCCTGATTGTGTCCCAGTTATATTTATTTATATATCTTATCTTCTCAAAAAGAATGTTCTTGAGATATAGTTTTGGTATTCTTAGTCTATGAGAAATGTTATTTCTCATCATGCCTCCTACAGAGCTTACTGGACATGAATGTCTAAGGATAGCAAATAAATTGACTCTTCAGAAAACATTTTCAAAGGCAGAGGCAGAATAAATGTGAACATAGAAACGATAATGATAGGTGTTTATTCTTTGTTCTTTAACACAATCTACATATTTCACATAACATATTCCACATAATCTACATAACACAATTCTACATATTCCACCAACTACATATTCCTCATTTAGAGTGGAAGAAGCAGATGTCCACAAATGTGTAGACTTACCCAATGTCATTTGGTTATGGTGTGGCAGAACTAGAATTTGAAAAATTCCTCTGCTTGATATCAAACTTTCTTTTTCCTCTCTCTACCTAATATTTCACTAGTAGTTTATAGTGGAATTTATCTTTAAGACTGGCAAATATAAAATGTCAGTATCAAAAAAAATTGCCTATACAAATTTTTAGCTTTCTAATAAAATAAAATCAAAGTTGAAGTATAAATAAAATCAAAGTATAAGAAATAACTTTTTAATCAAATTAAATATGGAAACAAGGGACATACAATCAATAGAGAAAGAAACCTTACTAATCTAGCCAACTAACAAAAATGTCCTGAGTTCAGACAAACTTCAGGCTCTCTGATTTCTAGTAGAGACAGAAAGAATAATATATTTCTACCACCTGCAAAATCATCTTTCAATCATTTCTGATTTTTTCTGCCTTTCTTTCATATTAAACTTTAGAAGACAAACTGAGAGAGTCGCACAAATTTAATTTCTAGTACTTTACAGAATAAAACCTACATCAAATATGTCAAGAAGGCTAAATAGGAAAAAAAAAAAAAAGACAGACCCAGATCCTCTTTCCACTTCTTAATTTCAGCCACATTAGCCATTCTTCCTGCTCTTGGGACCCATCTACTCTGAAAACACGCTATGTATTTGTCTTGTACATTTTTTTTCTTCATTCAACTTTTTCTCTCTCAAGGTTCTCCTTGAAAGGATAGCTGCTGCTCTGTCCTGGTGGGGCTTCTGCTAGGAAGCCTATGTATCCCTAGAAGTTGCTGCCCCAGAATGGACAGTGGATGGCAGATAGGGGAAGAACTCAAGTACCTCTTTCCAAATGACTACAGAAAGATGCATTTTATGGATGCTTTCCTTCCAGTTCTTCCCTCCACCTCTCCTTCCCATGATTAGTCATAAACTCTAAGTCCTCTAGCCAAGGGAGATCATCCTGAGGCTGGATAATTAGAGGAAGAGAAAGGCTGAGGGAGAGGGAAGGGGCTTTTTGGAGAAGGCTGAAACTTTCCTTACCTAGAAAGACCATTTCCCTTTATTCTAACCCCAGGCTTGTTTTAATTTGAAGCTATTAATTTGAAATAGCTAATCAATTGCCACAGGGCTGACACATTGCCAAGATTGCAAAACGTCTGTCCTTTCCTAATGAACCCCAAAGTGATAGGGATTTATGTGTATAATGTGCACTTAGCCTTTGCACAGGCAGTCTCTATAGCATGATTCGCAAAGATTATTCAGTGGGTCTTTCTAATTCATACTAATGGCATATAGGCCCACAGATTTTTTTGGCAAGGTTTTCACACTTGAACAAGACAGTGAACACACAATTTTTTAAAAAAAGGAAAAAAATTTAGGAAGCGATTTCACAAAGCTTGTTTGTTTTATACATTTCTCTGGACAAGTATCATTTTGTTTTGGATGTTTATTACTCTCTATGGGGTATGAATGGAAATGTCCTAGGAGCCTCGAAAGAGTAGTAAGGTTTACATAGCGTGAGTTTTCATTACTGCTCTGATAGCAAATATTTACTGAAAAGCACAATGAGTTTCTTCATTTAAATGAGAATTATTTGGTTTAGCTTAATGAAGCAAGAATTAACTGTGAGTTGTATCAATTAACCCACTGCTGTGATGTATCTATCTTTATTAAGGAAACCTAATATGTTCTTGGTGGGTCACAGCAACACTAATATTTGAGAGAATTGGTAAGAAAGAAGACCATCATTTCTAATTGAAATGACAGCAGGAATTTGTGTGGGGTTCAGAAGTCTGTACTGAAATGTTCCAATCATCCCAATTAGACTTTGTGTTCTGTCTTTTTTTTTTTTTTTTTTTTTTTTTTTTTTTTTTTTTTTTTTTTTTTTTTTTTTTTTTTAGAGACTAGGTCTCCCTATGTTGTCTGAGGTAGTCTCGAACCTGCAGACTCAAGTGATCCCTAGCCTCAGCCTCCCAGGTAGCTGGGATTACAGGTGTGTGCCACCACAGCTGGCTTTGTGTTCTGTCTTCTACCTGAATGGCCAACCAGATTTTCACTGACCTTGCAACGTGATGGCCTGACCATCCCCTTAAATCCCAATCTGAAGATTCCATTTCCATAATGGGGTACCTTCACAAGAGAAGTCACAACTCCATTGAAGACCAGACTCAGCATAGCAGCTTTCTCGGAGTTCGCCATTCAAGTCAACTGTGGTGTTGACATCATTGAGCTTATGAAATATCTCAGGAACTTCATAATCCCAGAGTACATGGTTGCAAAAATATCAGTTTATCCTTACTTGATTAATGCCTTTATGTTAATATTGATATTTTATAAATATATAAGTTTATACTTGATTTATCTTTTCCTAAAAACTTGTCTTAAACAAGATATATACAATATTGTATTTAAAATATATTTACCCATGCTGGGCACGTTGGCCCGTGCCATTAAGCGCAAGCCTATGAAGCGTGGCTAGCACTGGGAATTGCTTCAGTGCACAGGTTCGAGACCCGTCCTGGCAACATAGCGAGATCTAGTCCCAAATAGCTGGGTGAGGTGCCATGCGCCTGTAATCCCAGATACCTGGGAAGCTGAGGGTGGGGATTGCTTGAGTCTGTGGTACCCCAAGCCACCGGTTCCTCAGTGAGACCTAGTCTCAAATAGCGAGACCTAGTCTCAAAAATAAATATTTACCAGTTAATTGACTAGATTACTGAGGTAAAGTTGTTGTTGTTGGCTTGTTTTTTTTTAATTGGGGCTAATAGTATTAGAAATAGGGAATCAAGAGAAAAAAAAGTGTGGAAAACAAAAGAAGTAATTGAAATTTAGGTTTTCAAATAGAAATTCTATTTAGCAGCCTCCTTTATTAAAGTGCTATTTTATTTTAGTGCCTGCCTCACAAAGATCTCAATATACTTTACTTAGAATGTCCTTTTATTCACCTCTAAATGTTGTGACTTATCCATTAGTAAAAAAGAACTTTTAAATACATTTAAAAAATAATTTATTTATATATAAATTTCACAACTCTGTGATCTCTGGGGTCACCCCCCCCACCATTCCCACCCTGTCCAACACCCAGACACCCCCCACCCCCCACCCCCACCCAGGTTGTGTGCTTCAATTTTGTTGTTGGCTTGTTTTGTCTTTTCTTCATGGATTTTTGTTTATCTTTCCCATGTCCCATATAGTAATGAAACCATTTGGTTTCTGTTTTTTTCTTTTTGACTTGTTTCTGCTAATATGAATTCTTCTAAGTCCATCCATGTTATCATAAAAATCCATTTTTAATAGCAGACCCCTGAAACATCATTTTGGAAAAATAATTCCTTTAAACCTTTCTATGGATTCTATAATTTTTTTCTATATAATCTGATATTTCAAGAGAGACAGAAACTCTATATTACCTAGGATGGATAGAAATAGAAACATCTTCAGACAACATTCTCTTTACAAACTTTGTTTTCAATTCACAATCGAAAATGTAGGAAAAGGGAGAGAAGAATATTGAATTAATTTGTGTTGTATTGTCACTAAAATTGCCAATTTTTGAAGTGAACTAGTTGAACCTCAGCCCAACACTTGCTTGATGCTATTTGGATAATCATAGATTGAGCAATAATTTGATGAGGATATATCTACAGAACACAGAGATGCATTGGGAAGAAGTATTGATAATTCAATTCCCTTAGCCAATTCTGAACAAAACTCCATGTGTTGTAATAGTTGATCATTAATCTTAAAGATGCCCCATAGTTCTTCTGATCCAAGTCTCTTTCTTTTTTATTGTTATCACAATCATATTCTAACTGAGATAATCCCATCCTAATGTGCCTATGACCTATCCACAAGGTTGTCACAGCACATTTCCCCCAAAGGAGATGATTTCTGTGGATAGCAATAAAGATGTTTGGATTGTCAGAGATTCTAGAAACCCCTCAGTTTTTATAAATGTTCTAAATTTATAGTTGCTAGTTTTAGGGTATGTGAAGGCATGAAATCATCAGTAAAATAAAAAAAGCTAACATTTACTATGACTTTTGATATTAAAGTACAATTCCTTTTTCTTCTCTGCTGTAATCTCAGAAATGGAGTGGAACAAGTTAATTAAAACACTGGTGGCTTAATACTATTCAGTCACTGATAGTTTCTAATGAGCACTTCTATGGAGCATGTTTTGTTTTTGTGAAACTCATCTGGAGACAATAGAAAAAGTTCTTCCCCCCTCCCCCGCCCCCAGTAAGAAGATTCTTTAAAGCATGAAATAATGTCTTGTAAGTTCTACCACCCTCTCTTTCAAGATCTAAAGATAACAATTTGGTGGACTGTTCATTTATGCTTAAACCCTCTGTGATACCATGGTAAGTGTGAGGACATCACATTTTAAAATAGCTAGAAAATAGTTTTGTCAGCAGAGATCAATGTCTTTTCCAATGCACAGCTGATTGGTCTGCCCAGTAGTCAACAGCTAAATCTGGAGGAATAAATCACAATAAATCCTTCATATGTTTTTAAGGTTATTTTTGGTCCTTGATGCCCTAGATATAGAAATATGCAGGAAGAGATTTACTTGTATGTTGGACTCTTTATTCTGGTAGAATTATTTGAAGAATTATTTTTAAACTGAACTATTTTACTATTCTAGCAGTAAGAATACAGTCATGGAATGTTCCTCTTCTAGAAGTTTCAGCTAGGGGCCACAGGCCACATCCAGCCTGCAGACTTGCTTTCTGTGGTCTATGTGGTTTAAGTTAATTAAATTAGGAGCCATTTCCTGTGAACTAGAAGTTGCACATGAAATGTGGATTTGGGGGAGTTTAAAAAAAAAATCCATCAGTAATAGGTCTGAACTACCCTTAGCGCAGCTGCCCCTTAAATGTGGCTTAGACTTTCCAGTCTCTAGTGTTGGACCCCACTATGTCACTCATAATTCCCATAGTTGACCCTTTTTCATAAGACAAGCACGTTCTTATTATCCACTTTAGATAATCATAATCTCGAGTTTGCTACAGTTATCCTCCACAAATCAGAAATCAAATTCTGTAAGTTTACAATACCTACATTATAGATATCTGCTCTTATGGCCACCACTCTCAACAGAAAAACATTTTAGTACCATCATCTTTATTAATAATAAGATATTTTGATAATTTTTTGTTTTTAGTTTCTTAAGTAAAACTTTTTTGATTAAAAATAGACCATCATTTATTGACCCTCTATCATGTGCCAGGGAACTTTCTTCCCCTATTCTCATGTTTCTCATGACAACCTACACATCAGCACTTTATGGACAGAATAAGTAGAGTTTATAGAGACAGATTTACTTGCCTAAGTTCACTCAGTTCTTAACCAGCAAAACTAAATTGCATTTCTAGACTTTCATACTCCCAAAGGTCAAACTCCTTTAGAAAACTTCTCAAAGACTTCAGGTGACTACAAACTTTAAAGACTGATTTAGCCCTTATAGTAAACAGTGTGGATATTTTTCAAAATAGAAGTGGATCTGTTATGACAACCAGTAATTCCATTTCTAACTTACCCAAATAACACAAAAATACTAATTGAAAGGAAACACACTATTGTGCTTATTACAGCACTACTTAAAATAGCCAAAATATGAAAACAACCTAAGTACTCCAGAACAAATAAATGGATCATAAAAATGTGGAATAAATGCATAATGGAATACTGCTCAGTGATTAAAAAAGATAAAATTTTGCCATTTGTGACAACATGGGTGAACATAGAGTGAATTATACTAAGTGAAATAAACTGAAAGGAGAAAGATAAATACCAGACATTATCACTTGTATGTGGGATATAGAGAAACCAAACAAAAAAGTCAAATAAAGACAAACATTAAAAGAAACCCTTGGAAACTGACCACAGATGTGAGACATCAGTGAAGGAAAGGGGGCAGTAAGAAGAGAGGAAGGAAAAGAGGGCACAGTGGACTCTGAAGGAGGACCGTGGGAGTGTGATGCTTACTATAGCAAGTGGGGAAACAAAACACTAACAAGGATATAAGTCAATGGTACTTCAATTTAAAAAAAATCTCATTCTTCTTACCGCATCCCTGTCAAACGAAATGAATTGAGTCAGAAAAATGGAAAGAGAAAAGGGAAATTTTGAACTTTTTTTTTTTCACTTGCTACGTCATCACTTCTTACCACTGAAATAAAATTACCTCTTTTGGTTTTTGTTATTCCTCCCAGACAAGCTGTAAAACCTAACTGATGTGTGGCTCCTGTAGACTACTAGAAGGTTGGTATCCACATGGCTTTTACTTTGTCGCTGCCCATGTGTGCTCACCCTCAATTACTGCACAGCTGTATGGAGCTTAAATTGTAATAAAAGTGGTTTAGTACAAACCATACATACATAATGGTCTTTGATTTCCCCTTAGGCTTTGAAAATCTCTCTTAATTATCTGCCTGAAGGCTTGGGATTTCTTTGCCAAGTCTATCTTCACTTACTGAAGTGTCTCCAGGGCACTATTTTTAAAGGAATTTCTTCAGAAGTGGAAACTGGCCCCAAGCCCTCAGGTTGGGGAAGGTCAATGTAAGCGATAAAATTGACTTAAAAACTTAGTCCAGTGAGAAAGTCCCTTAAGAAAAGGTGCTCCATTCCATAAGAAAAGTTGTAAAGATATGAGTAAGGAAGGCAAAAATAATGTAACCAGTTTTGGGGAAAGTAAGCAATTTGATTGAAATCTTTTCTTGGAAGGGGGAGAAGGCTTTCTGTATAACTCCAAAGTCCTACTTGCTCCAAAGATATCTCTTCCTCTGAATACCATAATTCATAAATTCTTTCATCTATTCAGTTACCCATTCAAGCCATCTCTCATCACATGTAAAATGACAGCTCTCTGTCCTCCTGCCTTGTTTTATTCTTACCTTTTACACATATCACAGTCACATAATATAATCAGTAGTTTGCTCTCTCTGCATTGTATATATATATATAAGCTTGACATCTCTTAAATGTAAGCTCTGAGCATAAGGACCTGGCTTGTTCTGTTCACACTATACTATACCCATAACATCTCCTACATGGCACATAGTAGGCACCCAGTAAGTATGAGCTTGATTTTCTACCATGCCCTTAGCATTTAAAATTGAAAAAGATACAGGTTTCACCTTCAAAATATCCACAGAGTTTTCAGACACACACACACACACATGCGTGCACACACAATTCATACCATGAGAACTTGACTAGTATTAATGATTTCAGCAAATATAATAAAGCTGTTGAATTCCATGGGTGTGTGAAGATTAATTCTATGTGTCAATCAGACCATGGTACATGGTACATGGTATACATGGCACACATGGTTCTATACTATTCTGAATATCTGAATTTCTGGATAGGATTAATATTTGAATCAGACTGAAGAAAGCTTATTCTCCTCCCTGTTGTGGGTGAGCCTCATTCAATCAGCTGAAGGTCTGAATAGAACAAAAATGCTGACACCACATCACCACTGCCCTCCACTCCTTCTCATTCCCACTCTAAACAGCACCTTAACATCCTACACCTAGAAAATAGAAGGAGCCCTGGTCTGACTGCTTTGGTGTTGGTCTTTTCTGTTCTTTAAACTCAGCCTGTAGCCAATTTTTCTTGGATCTTGAGTCTGACAGCGTTCAGACTGGAGCTTATACATCAACTCTCAGGCCTTCAGATTCTGACTGGAACTTACACACTGGCTGTGCTGAGTCTCCAGCTTGTCACCTGTAGAACCTGAGATGTCTTAGGCTGCAAAATTAATTACACCAATACCAATTCCTTAAAATTTTCAGCTGTCTATTTCAGCTGTCTTGTCCATCTATTTATTAGCTCTTTTTGACCCAATTGATTGTTTCTCTGAAGAAGCCTCACTAATAAAATGGATATGAAGATTTAAAAAAATGTCATGCCCTGCTTTTTCTGTAATCAGATGCCAAGTGGAGTTAGTGTGCTAGAGATTTACTGAGAGAAGTACCTGTGAAGGATAAGGGATAAAGTGAGAAGTAGTTTAAGTAGATATGGGGAACCTTCAACTCATGACACAGATCTGAGACCAGTGAAGGGAAAGAGGAAAAGAAGGAATGAGTAGGAAGAGTTTTACACCATAGCATAGTTCTGAGGAAGTTTTGACCACTCTGACTGAGAATCCCCAAGCCAGAAATGCCCATCTGAGGAATCCCCCTTGATACAGAGATGGCCCAGTGGCCCAGGGGAAAATGTAGCCTCAAGTGAGTGCTGCCATAGATCCAAAATATGGTAGCCGGAGGCTCTCAATTAGCTATATTCCACAAGTTTGCTTAGAGGAATAACAGAGCAAGGTACCTTCATAATTAGTTCTTCTAGCCTGTCTTCTAGGCTGAGGTGGGCTTTCACAAGTTTTGGTAATCATATTGACATGTAGAGGACAGTATGTTGCTAGGAACTTATTTGGAGTACATGGCCTTACTTAGATTGTGTATTTACCAAAACCAATCTCGGGATCATTTCTACTCATAAGCAAGAGTGAAATAGACTGAGGAGGATGAAGATGGAAATTCATGGAAAGAGGGATATGGAAGCTAGACTGGCAGTCAACTCTGTCAAGGCCAGTGGCATGGAACAGTGGGCACCATTCATACCAAGTGATGAAAAGAGGACTTAATTTTGAGAACAATAATTCATCACTCCACAGACCAGCTTTGCTAAACTCTATTTGACAGACCTCTGGCTGAGACTTTAAGGATTTGGATAGATTTCAGTTAGTTGGGAGGAATATAGCAGAAATCCATTTTCCTTCGTTGGAGCCGAAAATCTCCCATGGGTGGGCAGTAAAAGATGCTAGACCACCTGTTCTTCTGGCAAATTCAATAGTGCTTGTTTTGTTAAAGATTATAAATCAAGTTGTTTCTTTTATTTCTCCTTTAGGATCCAAATTTACTAGCAATTTAGAAAATGTGTGTGGGCTGGGCTTCCCCTGTCAACATTTCCTTTCTTTTAATGTATTTCCCGTACGCTACAAATTAAGAGAACTGCCACTTAAGGCTTATAAAAAACAATCCTGTCAATTTATTTTGATGGAATCATAGTGATGAAACAGTAGTGCGAGACAGGACTTTGGAGATCCTTTATTGTTACATATGGGGAAGTTGAAACTCAGAGATATGAGTGATTACCCTGAGTCACTTGGCTGGCCCCTCATGGTGGGAAGAAGGTGAGACCAGAGCTCCCCTAGGCAGCACAGTAGAGCTTTCTTCTCTGCTTCTGCCATGCTTTTTAATTTTAAATTCCCCTAGTTAAACATATACTTGCTTAGCCAAGGTTTTTTTAGATTTTTTTTTCTAGGAAGTCACTTTTTTCTCTGGCTAAGACTTTCATTTTAGAGGGGAAAATAAAAGATTCTGTGCTGTAAGCAGCTATACAGGTGCCACTGCCTTGCATATTAGAAGAGTCTTGAGAGGGTAGAGACTGACATAAACTGACATAAACCCATCGTATAAAGAATCAGAGCACGTTTGGAATAATAATCACTATTGTGCTGTTCTTATATTCAGGGAGCACTGTTGGACGTGCTTCACAAAAATTCATTACTTCTTTCTTTAGACTGTTGTCAATTTCACCATATTATGTTGCAACACCAGATCCCCAATCTCAGGACTTGCCCCATCAGAGGTATATTTCTTGCATGTTATGTATTGGTTGTGATCCTCTATGTAATCTCTTTAGTACATCATCCAGAGTGGATGAGAAGAGGTATGTAATCTCAATGATATTTCTGCTTATGTCAAAGTAAGTCATATGACCAACCTGATGTCTATGACAAGAACACAATCATAGGACTATGGATATATATAAAACATTATATCCATATGAATAGATATATTTGAAACATTATTGCAATCTACTATGAAAATGACCACTTTACATTTATCAGACCCCCAATCTTTTAATCTTTCAACCAAACCTATGAGGTAGGTAAAAATATCATCTGATGTCCAAAGTTTATACCATAATGAAGACACAAAGCTATGTTTGAACTTAAACATAGCTGAGTCAAGAACTCACAATCAGTAGGCTATGTTGCTTTTCATAAAATGCTGCTTTTAATCTGATAATCTGCTGATATGATTCCTCTCTCCCCTTCTTTCTCTACTACCTACTAAAGCCTGTTTCATACCTAATGCCAAGAATTCAGCCATCTGTTACTTTTACCTGCATTGCCATATTCACTTATTTATTTTAAAAAAAATATATTAAGCATCTGTGAGCAGGATGTGCTACAAAGCAGTAGGCAGAGAGTGGTTACAAAGATAGATCAGAAATAGATGATGGGAACTGCTTTCTAAAATGTAAACTGTGAGGGGGGTGTGGAAAGTAATAAAATGTAGGCTATGGATAACCAAAATGCATGGGAAAATTGATACATCATAATCACATGTGCAGCTATTATTAGTAAATCATTATAGAGAAGTCACAGATAGGAATTCCTTGGGGGAGGGAGATTGGGATATAATGGTAGAAGGTACAGGTATATGGTTTAGCCTTTGAAGGAAAATTCAGTGTGGAGATACAGATGGTGGGGGAGAAATGGAAGTCATGAAAAAAGGTGAGGCAGCAGAGCCTTTGGTTCAGGGCACATAGTATCGAAGGTGTTTCTGCTCTGTGTCAGCAACACTTACAATAGCAGGACTAAAGAAGACCTTGATCACCCTATTTTAAACTGGTATCCCAATCTTGGGATATACTTCCTATAGTGACTAGGAATGAATATTTTTATAATTTCTGATATTTTCTTAAATTGCACAATTATATTGCATTGTTTCATAAACACAAAAAGCATTAACTTGATAAATTATATTCAAAATTTATCAAATAGTTCAAGATTCTATTTTTCCATTTCTTCATTTTTGAAAAATAAATCAGCTGCTTCAAAAAATGAAAACAGATTTTTTTTGTCATTCAATGTCCAACAGACTCTACAGGTGGAACATTGTAGAAAGAAAGTACAATCATTTGAGCTGGAAAAAATGTTATTGTTCATGCATGCATCCAATCATTCAGCCAACGAATATTTAGTGAGCACCTACTATACACAAGTCATTATTCTTGGTATTGGGATTGCAGTGGTAAACAAGAGGTGTAAGTTTCTGCCTCATGGATTCTTCATTTTCTTGAATATTCTAAGAGAAGCAGTAAGCACTGAAAAGCTAACCACACGTTTATAAAGAACACTGACTTTGTCAGGCTAAATAGTGTCCATTTTGTGTATATGAAGAGAATGTGAAGAAGAATTGGTGGTCTTCTCCTGGGAAGACATAGAGAGCTCGGTTTTGGAGAGGTTACTCATGTGTGCAAGTGTGGGGATGGAAGTGAACTTGAAAGGGACTTGAGTGGAAGAAGAGATATTTAGAAAGTGGTTTGCTGGTGTCCATCAGGTAGAGAAGCAGTCCTGAACCAGGGTAGTGAAGGAGTCCCACAGTGCTGGACTAGCAGTGGGGGAATTCCTGATTGTGTAGGTGGGGGAACCAAGGCAGAAATGAGAATCGCAATTCCTGTTATTTGCAGCCTATTCTCTGGAAGGATGAGATGGTTTAGTCAGGCATCAAAATCTGGTTCAACGCATAACTGCTGTGTAATTGTGGGCAGACTGCTTGACTTCTCTGAGCTTCACCTGCTCTCATAAATATGAAGTATAATCCCTAACTTGTTCAATTAAATAAAATGATTGATATAATATGTGGAATACAGATTGAACTCTGAGTAATTTGGGGTTATGACTATTAGACTCACATAGAAAATGAACTGACTTAAAGCATGCATTTGAAATAACCGTAGGACATTCGAAGAGGTTGAGTGCATAATCTCAAGGGTGGGGGACTTAGATGGACCCCTATATCAATTATTAACAATAATATTTTACTGACAGACATCGAAAGGGAGTGGTTGACAGAAAGATGGGAGTCTTCCATGAACCTCTACATGAATTAATAAAAATACATTAGCATTAGCATTTTTATTATCATTTACTGTGCTAAACATTTGTCAAACCGTAGCTGTTTGTCCTCACAGCAAGCCTCTAAGTAATACCTAGATGCTATTACTGTTTTATAAATGAAGAACCTGAGGTTCAGTAAACTAAGTTTAGCCCAGCCTATACAGCTAATGAGGCAGAACTTGAATACCTGTACCCTTATGTAGTTAGGTTAATCAGCCCAGGAGAGGTAATTTAGTTCTTCCCCTTTCTCAGGTAATTTTAGCCACACGCCCAGGAGCTGGGGGCTAATAAATGGAAATACACCCACCTAGGAGTCAAGAGCAGGTTCTATTTGGGCCTCTGCCTTTTACAACCTGTGTGATTTGGGGAAAATCCCTTCTCCCTGTGAACCTCTCCTTTCATCATGTCATTTACAAATTGGAGGTAGTGATGCCAGACTCAGATCAAACTGCAGGGGGAAAAAAAGCCGAAGAAGTCACTCTAAAAAGCTGTTGTTGTCTGTGACATCGTGGGTCCTAGCAGTGGTTGAATGGAGGACTGGGAAAAGTCTATGTCCTGAGCTCACAGGACTGAAGCCCTAGAATGTTCCCGAAGGCCACATCTTACCTGACCCTTTAAATAGACTACCTTGAACCTATGTAAAAACCCATTGTAACTCTTCTTTTGTTTCCCAAGTGAAGCCATATTGAGTCATTTTTCACTCAAGAGAAAGTGTCACATTCACAGTTCTGCCCCTTCTATTTTGATGTTAATTTTAGCATTACCTGTGCCGATTACAGGTTTCTTATCCCAAACAAGCCCTACTTAGAATAGAATGGAGGCAGCTCTCTGACTCACTTAGCAATTTAATATCCAGCATGTTAATAGCTTTGCCATTTCTCAGTGAACAGATTCTGGTAACAAAGCCCACAGTAATGTTCTTCCCTAATAATTTTCTGTATGAGGAGCTGAGAAAATCGGCTTTCAAAAATCTGTGGTGTGATGATGGCATTTGCCAGCTAGTATTGGGCAAGACTTTGCTATTAGCAGAAGAAAGCATGATGCAAATGATCTGTGGAAGGGGGGGTTGGGGGGGGCGGTCAGGGAGGGGCTTGACTTTGCAGCTTATTCTCAGTTAATCCCTTTAAAATATTAAGTCATTCCCAGGGAGCAAAGACTTGCCATTTGATGAACATTCACTTCTCACTCACACTGTCTCACAAGCAAGCATCTTCTTGTTTTTCTTTTCTTTTCCTTTAATGCACAAACCGGCCTGTCTAAGGAGACACCAAAATGCCAGAGCAGTCAAGCGAATAATCAGCATTTACTCCAGGCTCTGCCACATTTTCTAACCAGAAGGACAGCCGAGTTGAATGAGTGGGGGTCTCTGTGCATGTGGCTTTGTGCAGCAGGCCTGCCAAGCATTACTATTCCAGCCTTGAAACCTGTGCCAGACTGTTAATGTCTTAATGCTTATTCAAGTGTCAGGGAGTGCTGGCAGATGTCAGAGAGAATGGGAGGCTGTCAATAAGGAAATTACTTACATTCACAGGGTGATTGCTGCAGTCTGTCAGGTAGCGTTTGAGAGGATGTCAAGCTGAAAAGAAGGCAGCAGAGGGAAAAAGAAGGTGGCAGCAAACAGCATTGGGGGAGGGTCTTTTTTCTTTTTTAATATAAACTGTTTGGAGATATTTTCTTTTCTTTTTATTTCTAGAGCTTAACTCCAGATATTGCTGTCGTCAGTCACAAAATAAACAAGTTGTTTCCTATATTGGGTGACTTAAACAGAGGAGCTGGGTGACTGGGGCCTTTTGTCTTTGACACACCACACATAATGTGAGTTCTTTCCTGAGAAGGCAGCAGGAGTCAGTTCCCTGGTCATCGGGCAACACACATGGTTTTCATACATTATATATCTCAGTCAGTAAATACTTTACCTGCTATATGCTGGACCTGCTAAATAGCCCAGTAATTGAACATATGCAGGAAATACATTTGAAAGTGCGTTCTCTAAATTCTAGTGAGGAAAGATCAGTCCTTTTTGTCATATGGTTTTAAGACTAAGAATTTAAATGAAGTAATTTTCAGAAAGTACAAAGTTTTAAAGTAACCTTGTAACTTTGACAGTGCCTGGTTTGGCATTGACTTGGCTGGTGTGGTAAAGAGATAAGAGGAATGAAGCTACTGAAGAAAGAGCTTTGGAGACAGTCTTGCCTTTATTAGTTTCTCTTAGTTCTCAATTTGTCATGTTGATGCTATTTATCCCCTCTATGACCTGTATAGCTCTATTCTTGTCTCTGTTCTTTGTTGGTCCTTATTCTCCTTACCTCACCCCATGGTGTATGTGTATATGTGAGCTTGAAACAGGATGGAGAAAAATAGTTTCAGTTATCCATACACAGATATAGATATAAAGCTCTAATTACAAGGCAGGAAAATATCCACACAGTTGTAAAACCATGATTTTTAAATTAAAGTTCAGGCCCTTGGAAACATGGGACACCTCCTGTATTTATCCCTGATGATGATATGCATCCAAAGGGATACGGCGATTCTGTTTGCAGGTAAAGGTGACTTTTTAGGGCTATCTGCATGTAATGTCTCATAGCTCCTTTTATAACATAACTGCCTTTGACATTTTAGAACTTCTCCCAAAAGAAATAGAAAAGACAAGTTTGATATATTTGCAAGTTACTTGTTGACACTTAAGGAGAAGCAAATATTTTACTGATAGAAACTCCAGGGTTGAGGGTTTCCAGGAGCCCAGGCAGCAAATAGGAACTTTTCCCCAGAGTACACAAATCAACTAAGTCTCTGAAAGATGCCAGTGTGAGGACAGTCCTTTCTGGGGTCAAACCCTTGGGTTAACCTGAGGGTGTGAAAGGTGAGGTCCAGACTTGGCTGGTTGTTGATGAGCCTACAGGATCCGTTGACCTCAGTCCCCAACACCCTTCATGTTCTATATGGCTCCTTTCCTCTTTGAAGCTTCACCAGATGAAGCTTGTGGCCCTTGAACTGTGGATAGAAAATGCTTGTATCCAGAGGGCACAATCCCCCCATAAGCACCCTGATTCCTTGCTGCTCTGTACTCATGGGTTTGCAGGGCACACACCTCCATTGAGCTTAACATTCATCCTGGAAGAGGTTCCAGCTTTTTGAAGTATCCTGAACCTTTGAAGTGCCCTCCCCAAGGAGGCATAAACAAAATTCTGAAAAATATGGCATTACTTAACTTATTGCCTGAGGGATTCTTCCAGGGATCTCTCACATTTCAAGAAAGAGTAAATAAGTTTCTATCCAACTTAACTCAAAAAAACTTTACTTCTCTTCCTAACTAAGCTGAAGCAGAGCAATCAGACTGCAAGCTCTTTGCCATCTACAGACTGGCTTTGAAATCTCTTTCGTCACTAAAGCTATAGATTCTCTACCCTCACCCCCCACCATCTTTACACACCCAAGTCAGGTCACCCTGACCTCTTGTCTATGCTGCAATTTTGGGTGAAAAAAAGCATATGCATCAATCAATCCATCCAATGACTAATACTGAGAAAATACTTTAAACTAAAGAAAAACATGCTAGCTCCAAATATCAGCAATATAATGACAAAGCCCTGGAAATGTCAGGAAAACATTAGCAAAGCATCCTGTGTGCATTTAGTTCCCATTTGGTTACTGAACAATATATGATTCTTTTTTTTTTTTTTTTTTTTGAGATTAGGTCTCGCTATTTTTGCCCATGGAACTGCAGGTTCTTGTTGCCCAGGGTACCACAGACTCAAGCAATCCCCAGCCTCAGCTTCCCAGGTAGCTGGGATTACAGGCGTGTGCCACCATGCCCAGCTATTTTTTTTTTTTTTTTTTTTTTTTGGAACTAGGTCTCGCTGCCGGCCCCAGGCAGGACTTGAACTGTGATCCCTAGCCCCAGCCACTTCATAGGCTGAAGTGATTCATTTTATTGAAAGGAGTCCACTTTTTTTTAAATTAAAAACTATAGTAATTCCAAAACGTTTTTCTTTTCTTTCTGATCCTTTCTACTTCTGTGGCTTTTTCTCTTGTACACCTTTTTGTTTCTTCTATCCTTTCTCTTAATGGGTACAGGTAAAGGAATAAAGAAAAAAAGATCAGATCAACAACATTAAGTATTTACTAAGTACGGGGGTGACCTCTTTGTAATATCTCAGTAATACTTTAAGGCAATCTGTTAGCCCGATTGTACAAGTGAGGACTGATGCTTAGCAATGTTAAACAGCTGAAGTTTTCTTCATTTGTAATGTGAGATCAAAGGTCATATCTTCAGGATTTGCCCTCCACTGGGACTTACATATCATGACATGCTTTTATAATCTTAGAGAACCTTGTACCTTTGCTTTATACTTCTTATATACTTATATTTCTTTGTGAAATTATTTGATTTAAATATTTCTCTCACCTGACTTCTAATTCTGGGATAGCAGAAACTATGTCTATCTTTGCTATTACTGAACTGGGTATTAGTGGGGTTGTAATAAACATTGAATGAATGAATATTTGAATGACTTGATGAATGCTTGAGTCCTTATCTATCCAACTTCTGAGTCAGCAAAAATTGCTTTCTAAATGAAGTCCAAGTTGATATAACAGTCAAAGTGCTAATATTAAACACTGGGTAGTACTGACTGAATTGGCTTAGTCTGACCCCTCAAACTTTTTAGCTGTTTGATCTTGAAAAGGTAATATAATGGCTCTGTGTCCCACTTTTTTCATATGCAAAATTGAAATAATAAGAGAACTCACCTCATTTTCTTTTTTTTTTTTTTTTGAGACTAGGTCTCACTGTATTTGCCTGTGAAACCGCAAGCTCAAGCTGCCTGGGGTACCACAGACTCAAGTAATCCCCAGTCTCAGCTTCCCAGGTAGCTGGGATTACAGGCATGTACCACCATACCCAGCTCTTTTTTTTTTTTTTTGAACTAGGTCTTGCTACGTGCCCCTGTCCCCCTGGCGGGACTCGAACCACAATCCCTGGCCCTGGCTGTGGCTTCCTAGGCTGCAGCTTACAGGCATGCGCCACCATGCCCGGCCTCATTTTCTAAAGATTCAATGAATGTGTAAATTCTCAGAACAGTGCCTGGTATTGAGGAAAAGTTCTGCTTGTGTTATTGTCATCACTCAGGAACTTAGTTCTAAAAAATAAAATACCCCAGGTTAATTTCATTTAAAGACTCCTATATGACTGTTTATTCAGACCTCCCATGCTGATCCCTCTTCCAGGAGGATGCTTAAATGTGTTAATGCTAAAGAAATGACCCCAGGTCTTTCACACTCAAATAGAAAACACACAACAGGGGTCTCTTCTGAGAGTTTTACTGCTCTTTCACTTTACAAGTAGAGAAAGGAAATACTTAGTGAAGAGAAATTATTTTTGATTTATATAGTATATAGAATAAATGCTCTTTAAAAATATCTAATACTCTCCCATTGGATCAATATTCTCTACAATAATAAAAGATTAATCTTTATTAACCTTGGGATGAGGCCAAGTGATCAGGGGCCTGACTCAGAGTCCTACAAAGTGGGCTTTAGTCATGGCCCTGCCATGGTTAAGCTGTCTGAGCTTTGGCGATCCTTTTAACTGCTTCTTGTCTTATTTCCTCACCTAGAAACTGGAGATGCCATTAAGTCAGATTGGTAAAATGGTAAGGTGAGACTGGTATAATGAAAAAAGTTTCTAAAGATCCTGTAAGACAGAAAGACTTATTAAAAATTTTTTTGTTACTCCACCTTTCTTATTTTGCTCCATCTCAACCAGAATTGAGACTGCTATCTTTTGTATCTTTTCTGGTTACTTTTTCCATGGTTCTCCAGCCTTCCCATAACCAAGATCATCAGGTAGTAGCCCTTCTTTTTTTTTTTGAGAGTAGGTCTGGCTATTTTTGCCCGTGAAACCGCAGGCTCTCGTTCCCCGGGGTACCACGAACTCAAGCAATCCCCAGCCTCAGCTTCCCAGGTAGCTGTGATTACAGGCACGCGCCACCATGCCCAGCTATTTTTTTTTTTTTTTTTTTTTTTTGGAACTAAGTCTCACTACGGGCCCCAGGTGTGACTCGAACTGCGATCCCTAGCCCCCGCCGCTTCATAGGCTGAAGCTTACAGGCACGAGCCACCATGCCCGGTGCAGGTAGCCCTTCTCCTTCACATTTTTCCTGTGGTCTCAGGCTCAAAGTAACAGAAATACAGTATAGAAAAGTGAAAATACCTGAATGGGTGTTTGTTTCCAGGTCTGCTCCTGACTGGCTATGTGATTTTGAGCAATTTAGTTAACCTATCTATGTCTCCTCTTGTTTTTCTGTGAAATGAAACTCATTCTCCATGCAGCATATTCCGGAATCTTTTTTTCTTTCTCCCACATTATCTAACTTATATCTATTTTATAATAGCGGTAACAATTGTAGAATTTTCAATTTCTTTAGTCTTTCACAATTATTGTCTTATTTCATCATCATATCAAAATCATGAGGTATTCCAGTGAAACTCTATTACTCCATTTCCAGATAAAGATTTTGGCCAAGACAGGGAGAGGCCATATGACTTGGCAAGGTCTTGGAGCCACTGTTTCACTGGGGGCTGTCAGACTTTTATGGCACCCCTGTTGTGTACATTGCACTGAGCAAAGTGCTGGTAGTAGAGAAAGGACTCCACACTTTCTTTTACTAGAATCCACACACACAGATAAACAACAACCAAAGTAATAGACCCCAAGAACCTAATGAGTAAGACACAATTCCTTTTCATCTTTTATTTTTTTCTGACAAAAAAGAGAAAAGATACCTTCTTTTTCTTAGGTGGACTTTCCCTATCTTTCTAAGAAATAACTCCAGCTTTATGATTTCATGGAGAGCTTCATGGGAGGAAGAGTTTAATTTTATTCTGACATTGTCACTCCATTTCTTGTAGATGGATATCTTTCAGTCATGATCTGTTTGGAATCTTGTGCATTTAGAAATGCAAACCAAAACTAAAATTCTGTAGAGCAGTGCAAATCCAGGTTGGCAATGATCTTTCTGAGTATTTCTCCTAGGTCAATATTTTCAGTCTGGGCCTATGAGAAGTATGCAGTTTCCCTATCATTTTAAGGAAATGGAGAAATAATAGAATTGACTCTGAAACTTCATAAGAAGAATGAAGACTAAAAGAACTTTGGGATATTTTCTTTTTTCAAAAAATACTTTCCCAAGGACTTTCCAGAGGGTTTCTACAGAATACTTAAGATTTTTATAGGTCACATATTCAGAGAGTGAAAAAGTTTCCTTGTGAAAAATTTCCTTTCTGTATCTCCTTATCTTTTATCTATCAAGTTCTAATCTCTTTTAAATTGCTAACCACTTACCAGTTCCTTGTTTATCTGCCCAAAGATGCTTATGTAAAAATAGAATAATACAATGACATTTCTTCTTGTTTCCTTCTTTTTTAATAAATTGTAGCAAACACTACAAAATAGCTGTACTTTTTTTTTTAACAATGGTATTCTCTTATATTTTATATTATTCAAAGGGGAAGTGTCTAATTGTTTGATAGTATCAAAATACCTCTATGCAATTCTCTAAGGATGGACATTTAGTTGCTTCTAATCTTTTACCTGAGGAAGTGAATTGCCTTATTTAAATATTATTCACATGAGTAGCATATGTCTGTAGTATACTTTTCCTTAATTGTTATGGCTGGATTAAAAGGTATATATGCATTTGTGATCATCTTCAACAGTGGGTTTTTGTTAATCTGATGAGTTCAAGAAAAAGAAATATAAGGATAGTTTTAATTTACATTTTGTTAATAAGTCAGATTGAGCATGTTTCATCTGTATAAAAGTTTTTTTTAAGGCAAACCTATCTTCACAATTTTTGCTAATTTTCTGTTGAATTGTTAATGATTTTCATTTAATAGGAGAGCAATAAATACATTATAGCTTTTATTTCTTATACTTACCATGGTATAGGTTTCTCCTTTTGGGGAGGAAGTCATTATTTTTATCACCTTTGTGTTTAAACTTCCACCTGTTTTGGTAAAATCTAATTAAATACATCTTTTTATTCATTTTTTAAAGATTTGACCAAAGCTGAATTTGAACAAATAGAAGGATAGCTATATCCAAAGGCCTTCTCTTTCTGTTGCATTCCTCCACATAACTAAAATGTACTCAGTATATTTGAAAAAGTTGCAGTTACAATTATGAGAAAGTCCCAGTCTTTCTCCTCTGTAACTCATTTTAGACTTATTTTACAGTGAAAGGGGAAAAGGTAAAATTGCATGCAATACAATTAATCTAACAATTAATGATTGCTTGCCTTTTTTCCCTCTTTCCTTTTTTCTTCTATTAGAAATTTGAAAGTTATTCTTTTTTCAGTTCATATATAGTTTTCAGAAATTTGAAAAATAGTGCCATGTTCTGATTTATCTAAATATATGATAAAATGAAACTACTGACTATGGTATGCTAATAGGAAAAAAGGAGAAGCTAGATTATGAAAGGAGAATGAGATTTCCTATGTGTTGAATATTAATTAAGCAACCAATTAATTAATTCAGCATGTATTAGTGAGCAGTAATTGTGAGTCAGACATGCGACTGAGCATAGAACATGTCACTGTATATAAGGAGGGTGCACCTTGCCTCCTCAAAGCTTGTTTTCTAAACCAGTGACGCTTAACCCTGAATACAATGAGAACCATTTGAGGTATTTATGAAAATACCAATGCCTGGGCCAAGGTAAGAAACTCTCGGGGGGTGCAACTCAGGAATAAAAACTTTTATGTATAAATTTCCCTCAGTGCTTCTCAGTGAAACCTGAGGTGAAAACCACTGGTCTAGCCATAACCGGGAGGTAGCTACAAAAACCACATGTTTTGAAGAGGAAGTGGTAGTGGAAAATTTGATGTGATGTAACATGAGCTAGTAGCATGGACTTTGAAACGTTCTTGCTAAATTGTTTAGTTTGACTTAAAAGTATCAAAGCTTTCAACCTACATTTCAATTTATAGATAAAACTTAGGGGATAGAACAAGTTATGTGGGCCCTTGAAGAAAAATACAAGCAAATCCAAAAAGTGGTAACTTCTCCCAGTCAAGTGGACCTAATTCCTTCAAAAAAGACAATGTCAAGATATAGCAGAAGAGAACTGGTACTTTTTAAAAGTTTTTTCCTTTAAAAGAGAGTAAGAAATGATAAAAAAAATGTAAGGCATTAACATTTATTGTATCCTGGCTCAAAAATTCTTGGGAATAATTTTTAGAAATGACTTAAGAAAATAAAATATTTAAATATATGGTAGACATAAGATATTAAAATTGTTTTTCTAGAGGGCAGAAGTTCACTCAATTGGCTTACTGGATATGTGAAAGTACAAATAAGAGAAAACATTAGAAAATTTGGTTGAGACTCAGGATTGGGTCTCACATAAACCATTGTCAGCTATGGAGCAAGTGTTCCTTAAAAGTTCCTGACATACAGCATATCAGGGACAGTCTAGCGTGGATTGTATGTGTACCTGTGTGTGTCTTGTGGAGGCAAGGGTGGGCCATCAAGTGGATGGTCATTATCTTTCAGCTCTGAATGCAGCAGAACCACAAATTACAGCAAAGGTCAGGAGGATACTGAGTAGATGAGAGGTTGTGGCCACTGACTGAATGTAAGCAAAACTGAGTGAAGGTGCCAAGTAGGCTCTCGGGCCTAAAGACTGATTGGGAAAATAAAGACATGATTAACAGACATGAAAAAATCAAAAGGGAAAACTGTGTTGGGCAAAGTAAGAACTATCCCAATGCCTTATTCTATGAATTACACCACAACCCACCATCATTGCAGGCCCACCATAAAGGTTTAGTACAATGGAATCTACCCCTTTCCAGCTAAGGTGATAGAGCATCTAACAACTTATAAACCAACATATGGGCAGAGAGCAAAGGAAAGGGCTTCAACAATTCCTGTGTTGTCATTTACAAGCTAGATTTCTCTTGGAGCCCATAGGTAGGGTTGGCTCAGAGCAGTCCTAGCCTAATCTTGTAGGTGTTTCATGATGTAGTGTATCCAATCCTCATTGCCAATTGCAGGGGTAAGCATCAGGCTCACCAATCTGCATAATTTCTTTATTGGTTCTAGCAGTTACACAGACCAGGCAGGACAGGACAGAGGGATGGCTACTCAGGGAAGAGGGCTGGGAGCCTCCCAGGAATCTTCACACTCTTTCTCTGGGCTCTCTATCTGGTGTTCTCTCTTGTGCTCACACTCCTACATTCTCCCTGTGGGGTGACACCATACTTTCAGCTCTCTCTTCAGACCCAGTGCACACTTAAATATGTGCGCATCCAATGGGCTACATAATCATGGGGAAGACTCAATACTACACATACTGGAGGAAATAGCTAATGGAGGAAAAAGCCTGACCAACTCCATTTACCCTACACATGGCCCAGAGGATGTGTCACTCCATCTGCTTTATGGATAGGCTAATTGAAAAAAGGAATATTTTCAACAAATTTCAGGAAAACTCAGTTTCAAAGAGCTATATAGTAGATCAAAAGGCAACAATATTTTCACTCATGGGAAATATCAGTAGATGCTGAGAACCTAAAAAGGTTTAAAAAGTAAAGGTTAAAAAGGTTTAAAAAGTAAAACTGTTGAGAGTACCTATTAATACCAAGTATTTTGTGAGCATTGAAGTTATAGATAAGGTCTTTGCTCCCAACTTTTTGTTCTGACTGTTCCCTTAAAATTTTTATTCTAGGTATATTTGTAATGTAAGTACATAAATAAATAAGGTAATTTTAGAGTGACAATACCCTCCTAAGGTCTTCTTGAAGTACCTCTTTATTCTTAGAAATTCTTAGAAATGTCCTAACATTAACCTGTCCTGGTAAAATCCATCTTTTGGGTCTTTAAGAACACCCTCCCCTGATCCCTGCCGAGCAGGCTCCCCAACTGTTCTCCATCCCAGTAATGATCTCCAGCTGCAATGATTGCTTATCTGTTCCCTTGTTTAATGTCTGTCTTGCCCACCTGCATAGTAACCCCATGACAACAGGAACCTCGTCTGTTCTGTTCTCATTGGGTTCCCAATGCTTTTTCCAGGGCTTCTTTTTCCAGAAGCTTCTTAGTAAATATCTGTGACATTAGGTTAAACAATCATCCCATTTTGTCTGGAACTGAGGGTTTGCCCAAGCCATAGGACTTCAGTGCTGGAACCAGCATAGTCATGGGTGAAACAGCAGGGCTCGTCACCCTATTTGGAATGCAGCCTTTTTGAATAAGAAATTTGGCCTAGAAATAGACCTTCCATCATCCAAGCTGAATGTCAAGTCTCATTAAATGAGACCTGGGCCAGAGGTGTTACTTATAAGGTATATGATACATTCAGTTGTAGGCACAGCCTCTAGTGTGGACACAGCCTTAGGGAAAAGTGAAAGCGGATCCTCATGGACTCTTTCAGCCATTGCTGTTGCTATAAGAAAATAGACATTGAACTCCAGGGGAAGGACTATGGGCCTGGGTTCAAGTAGACCACATTTGGGCCTCCTCAAGTCTCTTGGCTAACTGCTAAGGAAACCAGTCTAAATACTAATGATATCTTAATAAGACGGAACAGTTGAGAGCTAGAAGACACCTCAGAAATCATGTAATCCAGTTACATGAACTGTGTCATTGGATTGGTTGAGGAACTAAGAATCTGAGATGCTAACTTCTTCAGAGGAGAGCCAAGCTTTATATGATCTCTTTTACTTTATTCCTATTCTGACCAGGATCCCTTTGAAATATTGATAAATTGTCCTTACTCTACAGGTGAGGAAATGAGTCCCTTTCATTATTGTTTCCAATAGGCTGACCATTTTGCACTTCCTCACTCATTTTGTGTCCTTTAGAACAAGTTCTACTGACATTTTTGCAAATTACTTATTTCAGTATACTGGTAGTTTCTCCCTCAAAGAATTCTTGTTTGACAAGTTCAAATAATCCCTCTTCCTTGGGGTGGATTGAGGCATGGTTTGGTCACTCCAACATTTGGAGTAGAAATTTTTACTACTTCATAGTTTACATGTCTGAAAATAAGAGAAGAAAAGAAATGAAAACCTAAAGGCGACTCTAAACACGTATAAAGGCTAAAGAGCATCTTACTTGTCACGTGAGATGTTCCTGCAGTTTTATGTCATTTTGATTTATTTATCTCTTTCTCTCTATTTATATATAGATTTCTCTCTTTCTCTCTGTATATATGTGTGTGTGTGTGTTGTTTTTGTTTTCCCATACCAGTGGAAGGAAAGACACACCAAAATTCTTATTTCTTTTATTTTGTTGTCTCTTCTGAATTAAAAGATGACATATCTGTCATTAGCCTGTATGCAAAAATACAGCCAGGAATAACCAAATCACGTATATTTAGAGATATTTTCAAAACAGTAGGTACTAATTCAACTCCTGTGGTACAAATTGTTGGATTTGGAAGTTAGAAAACCTGGGTTCACTACTGCCTTTTTGGATAGCTTTTTGACTTTTAACTTAGAAAGTCAGTTTTTAAAAGTTTATTATGACTTCTTAAAAGAGCAAAATAAAACAAGCTTAAGATCAATGTTTTATTTTTCTGGGGAAATCTATCCAAACTGAGGCATTTTATTTTGCCTTTCATGAAGAATTTCTTGCTGTGGAAGGTATTGAATTCATATCTCTCTAGAGAAGACCTTAGTCTTTTTTAGGACTACTTCCTAACAAACTCTCTCTTAGGAGATACTCTCTTTATGATCACTAAACAATAGTACAGGTCAGAACACTCCTCTTCTCTTTCCAGACCACTTCTACAAGCAACAGCCATGTCCTTCACTCTGCCTACTCTCCAAACACATCTCCAAACACCTCCTGACTCAGCAGACCTGAGGCCAATACACCTTCCCATTCACAGGGAGCTTACCCTGACATTCCACCTCCATTTTCCTTCAGTTCTTGACCACCCTTCAGAGACAGCTAATGGGAGACAATTACATGCATAATTATAGGTTCTCAAATTATCACTAGTTAATTCCAGGTCCTGGAAACATTAATCATATGGTCGTGGTGCTAGTATGTTGGAGATGTGACATTAAAGCAAGTTTCAGTCCAGAATCAAAGCTCTCTTTGTTTACTCACGATACACACCAGAGAGGGAATTACATCAAAAAGCAAGAGAGGGGTTAATTTTGATAAACTGTGAGATGTATAACATTCTAAGCACATTTTTCTCATGTTGCAATTTTGTCCAGTGGAACCAAATAACATTCTTTGAACATTTAACTCAGTTACTCTTCATAAATGACATCTATCAGTAAGCAGAAAAAAGTGAAATCATAACTTTACCAATATATATTTTCTTACGGTATAAACTTTTAATTTAGGAGTTTATGCATAATAGCTGTGAAAAGGTCAGATTTTCATTATAAAATGCTTTCATTTTTTGGAAGAAATTTATGAAATAATACATATATATACACAAGCATCTGTGTACTAATCATCCACAAATGATAATAATATTTTATCATAACTGCTTTATGTTTTTATGTTGAAGTGCCCTTGGTCTCCTATTCTCAGTCCTACCTCCACCCCCTTCTAGGGAGACAGCCGTTCTCTTTCATTCAGTGATGAATACAGTTAGACTGCATGGCCTACTCCATTTGTTTTTGTAAGGGAAATCTATTTAACATTATGGTTTTTCCAGGATGACATCTAAATATCTTGTACAGAAAAACTGGCTTTACTACAGAAACAGTGACTATCCATGTGTCAAAATGAAAAGGTGGACATTTTACAAACTTGAACGTGATAGGATCACCCAGAAATTGCAACTATGCTGTAATATTTTGAAAAGATGGTACAGCTTTATGAAATGAATTATTTTATTTTATGAAGGAGGAAATGCCATTGGATATGTTATCATTATGATGATAGTAAATGTTGATTAGAGGAGCTTTTTTGACCAACGTATTATTTTATTTGTTTATTTTTGAGACTAGATCTTGCTATTTTTGCCCATGGAACCGCAGGCTCACATTGCCTGTGGTTCCACGGACTCAAGCAACCCCCAGCCTCAGCCTCCCAGGTAGCTGGGATTACAGGCCCATGCCACCATGGCCAGCTATTTTTTGCCCTAGGTGGAACCCGAACTGTGATTTCCAGACCCCGCTGCAACTCCATAAGCTGTTGGTTACAGGCACGTGCCACCATGCCCGGCTTGACCAACATATTATTTTAAATAGACTTTATTATCAACCTAATGTCTTAAATAAACTGATTGATGACCTAGACTATAGTTACTTTAATGATAAAGCAAATAACACATTTACTATTTTACTTTATTGAATTATAAATAAGATTAATGATAGTGGCTTTGTTTAGAAAATTCTAATACTAGATACTAGCAACATTTAGAGAAGTCTCCTTTATCATTTGATCAAGAAGTATTTAACAGAAAACATTTGTCATCAACATTTTCAAAGTATACTTCATTAAGGTCGAAAGAACCCCATAGACCCATGCTTGTAAGAATTGGACGTAAAATCATGTAGTGTTTGAAATATTGAGCTTATCATTTGTACTCTTTGACTTGCACAACTTGGCTATTATCTTGTTGGATGACCTTGGAGAGATCATTTCATCTCTCTAGGATTCAATTTCCTTTTCTCAAAAATGTTTTGGTTGCTAATATGGGGGTGGGGAAGGATCAAAAGAAATGATCATTAGTATTTTTCCCAACTCTAAAATTTTGTATCTCATTACTCATTTTCACCTTTGCACTTCCCACTCAATGTTCTTGGACATAGATTGGTAATTAGCCAAAACTAAGAAGTTCTTCTAGCAAAATAATTAGATTTTAATATGAAAAGCTACAAAAAATTAAAATGAAAAAATCTTTTTGAAATTTATAAGATCAACTTATTCATGAGAAGACTGCAAAAACTGCACCAAGGTGACAAAAGAAATAGTCTTAGTATTTACTATATAGATTTTATAGAGTTTATGTAAATAAACTCATGTTAAATATAGTTTTACTTCTACTAAAAACAGCTATACAGCTATTCAAAATGGTGCATATTTAGGATTATATGTCATTGTCATATGCATTATATAATCAATGAGGATGATCAGATCATCTCATAACCCGCAATCAAGTTAAGTTATATCATTTCTAATTGGCCCTCCTTTGTAAGGATAAATTTCTAATTGGCCCTCCTTCGTAAGGATAAAGAACTGGAAAATAAGTGAAATAATAGTTATAATGGAAAAATAGTAAATGTGTCTTTCAACAATTCTACTGTAAATGAAAATATAGTGATTTTTTTTTTAACATCTTCTTGGGGACTTAAAAAAACTATGGTATCTGTCATAGAATTTCCCCTGGAGTTGATACATCATTCTGTACAACTTTAAGGTCTGGGGACTCAAAATATCCCTGAAGTAATCTTTTCTAGTCAACTCCCTTCTAGCTAGGAATATCTTAGCAAATATTTATATGAATGTTTGTCTGTAATATTTTTAGTGGTCCTAGGACATAAAATATACCCTCTGTGGTGACCATTGTCAGAGTGGATGGCCCTCTTGACCCAACATTCTCCTTAAATAAAACAATGGATGTGAAGAACATTGTGAGAGGCAAGTACTAAGAATTACTATAGAGATGGCTACCCCAGTTCTCTATCACAAAAATAATTCTTTTGACTTCTCTGCTTTTCAGAGTTTCTAGTCTTTTGTCTCTAGGGATGAGCTCAGTAACATCAGTCAAATTGATACAAATAAAGCGTTAGTTTTTTTGAGTAATAAGAGGAGTCATTTTTATTGAGTTTCTGCTATATATAGTGACATGTTAAATGATGGTAAATCCTATGAGAAAAACAACAATGAAGCTGGGAAGAACAACATGGGGTGGAGATTACTGCAGTTATAAATTATTTATTTATAAATAAAGTTCAGGAAAGTTTCTCTGTCATTAATTCTTTCCTTTATCTTCTCCATGGTCTTGAAGCAGTTACTTTTATAAATTATGACTGCTTATTTTCAGATGATTAAACTGGGCCCCAAAGCTGGGCACGGTGGCGCGTGCCTGTAACCGACAGTTTTTGGAGTCGGTGCTGGGTCTGGGGATTGTGGTTGGAGTCCTGCGCAAGACAAAAAATAGCTGGGCGTGATGGCGCGCACCAGTGATCCTAGCTACCTGGGAAGCTGGAGCTGAGGATTGCTTGAGTCCGTGGTACCACGGGCAACGTGAGCCTGCAGTTCCATGGGCAAAAATAGCGAGAACTAATCTCAAAAAAATAAAATAAAATAAAAAAATAAACTGGGTCCCAAAGTTATTGTGGTAGCTGTTTAGTGGTCAAGGCATGATTAGAATTTGGGCCACGAGGCTCTTGAGCTGTCCCCTCTCAAACAGGGAGAGGTAGGGACTTTGGAGGACCTGCCCAAATGGGGAACAGTATTAAGTTTGGTAAAATATTGAATTAATATTATCGTAGACTCTGTTTTGTGTTTGAAGGAATTGTTTTGATGTGGTGGCACAAAAGTTTAGAAAGTTTGTTTAAAATTGTCAGGGTTGGTGAGTGTATTCAGGGGTTACTAAGGTCAACTTTTCCATAAATAAATTCTGATTTAGTCCATCCCTTTTAATTTATTTTCACAGGGCCAGGAAATCACAATTTAAAATTATTTACTCAATTTATAGCTTGTTTGTAACTGAACCAAGATGGAAAGCCGAGCTGGAAAGGTTAACCCAGCAGCAGAACCACAACATCCCCACTGGGCTTTCCAAGCTTCCTTTAACTGCACATGGCCAGCTCGCCTAGCGCTCTGGCTGTACGGCCTCTCCTTAAACTGCAGAGAAATCAAGAGTGAGTCACTGGCTTAGGGGAAACCCACTTGCAGAAGAGAAAGAAGGTGGGAGTATAATTACAGAAGATGTGAGGAGAATACATGAAAATGAAGGGAGCAATCAGCTAAGAACAGGCGAGGTCAACTTCGTGATTATTTCCACTCTAGGAAGAAAGGAGGAAGGGAAGATGGAGCAGGGACAAAAAAAGGTTCCTCTATCCAAATCCAAGGAAGCCTAATTATAGTCCTGCAGGACAGGTATGAATAGTGTGGTTTTTTACAGTTGGAAAAACTGCAGCTCAGAAAAGCTATTTTACTCATTCAAGGTCACATAGCCGACTAGAGAGCCTCCTAAGGCTTTAAGTTTTTTCTTTGGGTTTCTTTCTGCCCTTATTTATTTCATCTTCCTTCCAGCCTCCTTTTATTTGTAGGAGGGTTTTACATTTTTTTTCTAAAATAGTTATTAAGTATCGAATGATAGAGTATGCAGTTACCATGACAACCGGGCCTTTCCTGGGGACCGGCCTCCCTACTTTACCTCCAGAATCATATTTCACAGCACAGGTTCCCTTTCTGTGCGGAACTCCCAATCGTCGCAATTTTACGTTTTCTGTGAGTGGCCATGTGCACGTTTGCGCTCCACTAGACTGAGCGCTTCCAAATGTCAAGCTGGCTTCTGCCTCCTGCATGCCCCCAGCGTTGTTGTTGTTTTTTTTTTTTTTTTTGCAGCGTGCTGGGCCCTCAGCCGCTTGGTACATATTTGCTGGCCATACCTGTGGTTTCTCTCAGCTCCCTTCTGAAAGTTACCTGGACAGTAACCTTTTAGCTCATCGTCCTGCTGCCAGAGACTGTCTAACGAGTCGGGCCGGTATTGTCACAGGTCGTACACAGGTATAGGAACACACACAACACACATGACTGCACAAACAGCCCCGGGCAGGTGCACTCGGGAAGAAACCCGCGCCTCGCAGAGCCTCGCCAGCGCTGGTAAACACCGCTGCTCCTCCTGCCTCCGCAGCGTGGGCGGGCACCCAGGCGACCGCGCCGCTCCCGTCCGGGGCCCTCTGGGACTCGCCAGCCGGGTCCCCGGAGTCGGGGCGGGGGGGGGGGGGCGGGCGCGGGGTGGGCGGTGAGCTGCGCGGTGATTGGGGGCGAGGCTGGGGGGCGGGGCTGGCGTTGGGAGGCGGGCACTGGAGCGAAGGGGGTGTGCGCGGCGGCCGCGGCCGTAGATTCAGTATAAACAAGGCTCGCGACTGGTGGAGCCGATACTCTTTTCCTCTTCTTCCCGCGCGTTTTCACGGCAAGTGCTTTGGTCGCGTTTGTGTGCGCCCGGCAAGCGTCTCGGCACTCGGGGATCGTGGATTCCACTGCAGGTGGGTTGTTCCTTTGGCCGCGCTTTTCTCTCCCGAGGCGCCGGGTCCTCCGGCGGGGAGGCTGCGGTGCTTCCCGAGGGCGCCCCCGCGGCCGGCTGCGCCCGGACGCGGCCAGAGCCCGGGACCTGCCAGCGCTTGCTAGCGTCCGGCGCGAGGCAGGAGCCCGCGAACTCTCCCTGCCCGGCTGCAGCGGGTGCCCGGGACGCCCCCTGATGCCAACAGGTGCGGGGCCGAGGGTTGGGGGCCCGGGCGGGATGGGTTTGCCATGTGCCTGACTTCTCTCATCCCGGTGCCCCCGCCAGGACTCCTGTTTTGAGATCTTGGTAGCTGTTGAGGATTTGACTGAGTTCTGGTGGCGGCTGTTCTTTCTGTCCCTGTGCACAGCTGGATTGTTTCCTTCTACTTCGCGGCGAGTTTTATTGTGTGTGTGTTGGGGGGTGGGGGGATCTCTGTGTGTGGCGGGGAGCGAGGGAGGGGAGGGATTGTGTCTCTTGTGGGTGCCATGTAATCTACGATCTGACCCTTAAGAAGGGACAAGGGGGTGTCCCTGACGAGGTGATATTCTTGCATTGCTTCGTTTCCCTGGCGAACTTGGTACACACCGAGTCGCCTTGCGGTTACCTGAGCTCAGGTAAGTCGTCTGGTGCGGTGATAACAGCGTGAGCCTGGGGTTTCTGGGAGCTTCTCGGGCCGCTGGAATGATGATGCTCGTCTTTCTAGGGAACATCAGTCTTGTCCAGGAGAAAAGGGGGTATTCAGGGCTGGTGTGTATGCATTCTTATGCTCTGTCTGTCTATCTGTCCACATACCTTTTGAGTGTTGTTTTCCATCTTCCTCTAGCCCAGCGGGTGCAGTTCAGGCAAAAGCTACGTAGCTAAGTCCTGTGGCAGTGCAGAGGACGGTATAAGTGTTATATATAGGAGGAGATCCCCAGGCAGCGATTTTCTCTTCTGAATGTAGACATGCCCATCTTCCCCAGTGAATTCAGTGGGAATAATGTGTAACATGCACAAGTGTGTGCGTATGTGTGTATGTGGTTCTGCCTGCGCACGTGCTGCATACATCTCCAAGGAGTCCTCCAAGGAGTCCTCCGTCTGCTACACCATGTGACTGGTCAGGAACTGCTGCTGTGCAAACCTCTATATTTAGCTATGGATCATCTCTAAGGGCCAAGGGAGCGTCTCTGAACTGTGTGCATAAAGGGGAAGAGTCCAGGGATCTGGGTGTTGCACTCTTGAATAACGTCTGGGACAGTCAGACTCAGATGGGTGAATAATTATACTTTCCTTCTGAAAACAGCTAGAGTTTGGCATGTGATGAGTGTATCTTAACTGAAAACATAGTGGAACCATGGTGATAAGCCTGAGAAACTAGGAGGTTTATAAGTAACCAAAATATATTCCGGATTGGAAATTTGGGAGAAAAATAACTGATCATATGAGTTTAGAGTAATGTAGAATTGATTTTAGAAAAGATATAAAAATAAATATTCTTGGCTGTTGAGATTTTCATTAACATAGAAAAAGGGTGGGGGCAGCTTGTTGTAACAGCTATTTTATTTTGGAGGAAGGGCAGTGGTTGAACTACTGAGGGATATTTTTAACAGAAATCAGGGTTCACAAGCCTTGCTATATTACTTTCCAGCAGATTTTCTGACAAAAAATGAGATTGGTTAGTGATTAACAAGTTTCTTGTTGGCAGTCTTCCAGGACATGCAGGTCAATCCTTTGTTTTCCTAGAGGTGGCAACATTTCTGGCTAGTAAGCATACTGGCCTTGTACTTTACACTGGTTTAATGGAGTGTTAAATTCTTAGACTGTATTTCTCCCATGATGCGTTTTCAGCCTTGCTCCATTGTATGTGCTGCACTAGATATTTTATTTGATACTGCCACGCCTAATATTTAAGATCAGACCTGTAATAATCATCAATAAGCATTTACATTTGTTGTATATTTTTTCCCAGCTGAGCATTCATCACTGTATTCTTAGGCATATGTTACCAAATGTTCTGTGTCATAATCATACATATTTCTTATAATATTCCTAATATTACATTTTTATGATCTTAAATTTACTGGCTAGTAAAGTACAATAGAACAACAACAAAGACAAAAACCTATATCCACCATTAAATAGTATCTAGCAGGAAAAAAATTTGGTAAGAAAACTGAAGGGGAGAAGCTGGTTGAGTATTTGCTAAGGAAGGTATGTAATGTGGCACAGGAAGTAATGGGACCAACTTGATTTACCTTCCAAAGGCTACCTGGAAGGAGAAGCAATTTGCATTGCCCCCACCCCCAAACACTTCTTTGAATGGGAGAGGGAGCCTGGCTGGGAGTATCAACATCTGGAATCCCTGAAGCAGGATTTGAGAGTCTTGATTCTGATGCCACACATAAGTGGAAAAGTCATTATAATATTTTGTGAGGTCTTAAAGAATGATTGTTCTCTTGAAAAATACTGCTTAATATTTATGGAATTTTTGCTGTTAGTGTTTGAATGCAAGGTTTGCCCTTCCTACCCACTTTAGTTTTCAGGAACAACCGGTTTCCTTTTTTGGTTCTCCAGTTAAATCTATAAAAAATCAGATTCTTTGATGGTGCTAAAATGAAAAACCTTAGCCTAGTGCTGTGAGCAGATTTCCGCCTGAAGAATAGAACATTAGGGTTCTAGTCAATCCAGAGCCCAAACAAGTCACTTACTCTTCCTATACCTGCAATAGCTGTAAAGTTAATGGGGTGTTGAACTAGGTGATTTATGAGTCTCTTTTAGCTCTGTGATAACAGATTCATTTTGCTGTACTCCATGTGCTTATATCCTGTATTAACAGTGGAAAATGATGATTGATATTTATAAGGATATTTAGCTACTTTCTGAAAGCATGGAGATGAAGAGAGGAGAGTGCAGTTTATTTTTTGTTGATGAAAATCATATAAATGTACTATTTTCCTTGAACTGCTTTTTGCTTTTGTTTTTCTCCTACAAATGATACTACAAATTACTCATAACCACAAAAAATTCTTTAGCTTATTAAACCGGTGTTACTATCTACAGAATTTGTAATTTCACTTTCAGTCATTGTATTTCAGATTTATGTATTTATTATCTCATTTCAAAATATTTGTATATCTGAAAATTATTCACTTGCAAAAGCTACTAGAAAGTCCTAGCATGAGAATTAGTTGAACACAGGGAAAATACAAATGAACCTGGTAAGAAAGGAAAGTGATTTAGAAATTACCAGTATGTTGCTATTTATTTAAAAGAGAAGAATGGAGTGGGAGCATAGTTCTCATGTACTTACAACCAAAAAGTAAAGTTATCCCACTAGCTTCATAATAAAGTTATCACACATACTTCATAATAAAGTGCAATAGAAAATGCTACTTGTTGCCAGATGTCCTCAGTGTCAGGTTATTTTCCTGCTAAAATGAGTTGGATTTAGAGAAAAGATCTTTTAATAAAAGATACTCCCCATTTGAAATGTGACCTATCATGTATGAGAAATATGGTTAATTAAATTACTCAAAATTCACTTAATTACATAATGATTTTTTTTATTATCCAGAAGGGCACTTGCATTCCCTTGGGAAATGAAATAGTTCTTATCATAGATGGGCAACTAAGACACCAGGAGGTAAGACTGTCTGACTTTATGGGCCAGTACCTGCTTTAAACTATACAGCATGAATAATCCTACTTCCTAAATTCTGTGATTTTCAACATCACAAATGCCAAATCCTCACAATTTTTTTTTCCCTCAGAGCTCTAGTTATCCTTG
This sequence comes from Uropsilus gracilis, assembly GCA_004024945.1. Taxonomy (NCBI): domain Eukaryota; kingdom Metazoa; phylum Chordata; class Mammalia; order Eulipotyphla; family Talpidae; genus Uropsilus; species Uropsilus gracilis. The sequence continues at coordinate 54,847 of PVHY01000941.1, forward strand.
TTATTCTCTAAACCAGCACTATTACTGATTTAGAGCGCCCACCTTTTCAGAAACAAGGACATGGAGCCATCTACTGTTAGAATCAGGAACTGCATGTGTGTTGTAGTTTTAAAAAACAACTCTCAAACAATGTCAACATAATTCTGTATTCAGTTCCCACACAGTAAAGATTTATCTCCTAGCAGAGTTTTGAATGATTCTCAAGGCCCATTTCTAGTTGACCTGTTCTGAAACAGTCATTTTATATTTTAATGAACTGCTAACAAGATATCGCCAAGACAAACGATAACAAATTTTAGCTTTGTTTTTCTTCCAGGGAAACCAAAGGATAGTAACTATTTGAGTCACGGTTCCCTTCCTCCATCATGACTAATTAGTAAAAACTTTAAAAGTAACATCTAGAACAAATCAGGCAAAAAAAAGTAATTGAAAAAAATCGGGAAAATAACACTACTATTTCCTTGTTGTGAAGAGAAACAAGATCATCTTTTCCCCCAGAATACTGTTTTTTTTTTTTCCGCCTCCCTTGACTGTACTGGTTAGCAAGCGTTTGGGACTTAGGTCCAGGTGGAAAGAGTGTACTAATCTAGGAGCTACTCCCAAGTGAGTTGATTCTGGGTTTTTGACTCTATGCTGTTTGCGTTTTTCACACAATACCTCTCTTTTCAAGGAGATGTACTCAGACTAAAGTTCCCAGACATGCTCTTAGAAATACCTGCTTTTCAGACTTTCCCTGGCTGGGGAACAAACTGAGAAAATAATCTGGGCATTTTCAAGCTCAGAATAAGTTCTGCTTCCATGGTGTCAAGAGCTTGACTTTTTTTTTTTTTAGTTAATTATTTTACCTTGTTGTAGTCCCCATCTTTTTCCCACCACCAAACCACCTGCCACCCGTAGGAACTTGACTTTATCTTTCAGTCCGAACCCAACTTAGTTACAGCCACTCTGGGGGGCCGGTGGTCAGTGGTTGTAGTCCCTTACTGGCAGTGCCAAAAGGAGGCTCAGTGTGCTTGTGGCACTGGTGGGGTTCAGGCTGAACTTTGTGTACTCTGCCCAGTTCAGTTCTCTGGTACTTCAAATGAGTCGGAGACAGTCCCCACACCGAGTGCTAAGTTCTTTGGAATCTAGATAGGAATCAGGGGACCAGTAATTCCAGTACTTAAGAAACCTCTCCTCACTAAGCAAACATGCTTTCAAAGTTCAGCTGTGATAGAGGGGCCGTCCTTTTCCTCAGTGGGTTTGCTTTCTTAACTGAGATACATGCCCAGCGTTTTAAGGGATGTTAAATGATACTAATTGTGTACCTGTAATGGATTTTACTAGGTGCAGCACTGAAGCACTCTGATGAAATAGGCATGGGAAAATGAAAACACTTAATTTTCTTTGACTCTTGCCTTTTCTTTCTCATTCTCTTGCATGTAAAAGGAATGCTGAACTGACATTCTTTTAGAGATTTACCAACACCCGCAGTGTAGATGCTGAGGATAGATGCTGAAGGATAGCTTCTGATTTTGCTCCTCCACCCATCATTTCCTCAACTTCTTTTCCAATTCGAATTGTCACCTGAAACCACCTTCTCCTGATGCACCTGCCTCATCATAAATAACACCGTGCAAAAGCGGTTGCTAATTCAAACACAGTCTGCTGTTTAGAAAAAGGCAGCTTTTCATCTGGTGCTTTAGTGGGTTTGAAACCATTAGGCATGCCTTTCAGATCCATTCATCCTTTAAATCACCGAGAGCTGGCTTCCTTGCTGCTGGATCAATGTCAGGCTGAACTTTTTCAGGGTCCTAGAAGAACATGATATATCTTTGTGACTGAATTAGCTGCCCCTGGAAGCTGTCTTGTCTGTCAGCCAACTTTTCGGCTAACCAAATTAATTTTGAGAAAGAACATTCATCTTGTATACCTGAGTGGAATATATCTGAAAAGTTCCCAAAGGGAAGTTTTCTGGAAAAAAAATACAAAAAGCAAAACTTCCCAAATATTATTTGGGAAGTTTTCCAGAAAACAAACAAACAAACAAAAAAAAACCTGTATTCTGTATGCTCAGCTTTCATTTAGCATGGTTCACCGTTTTAAAAACTGAACTCTGTTCTCCATGCATGGTCTCATAGCCTCCTCCCCACCAAGTGCTGTCTCCATTTAGGAAAAAGACCTTTTTTCAGTATCTTTACGCAAACCCAAATTCATTTAAAATATTCTCTAAGTACATTTGATTGGTACTACCTAAAAATACAAATACTCCTTTAATTCTAGGGAGTCACTCTTAAAGAGGTGAGACAGGATTTCCCTGAGAATTATGGTATTTTCCTTTTTTGTGGAAGAGTAAATAAATAACATTTAGATTTTGTAGGCCAGCCCATGTGTTCAGAGTGAGCGAAAACTCACTGTTTTCAGTGAGTCTTAACCCCTTGAAAGTTTTTGTAAACTTGCCGGAATACATCTCTTAAAGTGGTTTGGGGCAAAGTTTGGGATCTCGCTGCAAAGAGTCGCTGGCTAGAGAAACTGTGTGCTGAGTTGTCAGAAACTGGCTCCAAAAAAAACTTTTCAAGGTGAGAATTTCCTATGAGTTAATCTGCCTCATGCCTTCTGTAGTGATTTTAGTAAAGTCAGCACCTTTTTCAGGTGTTTCCTATCAGTCTTTTGCCAAACGAATTAATTTCTTTAGAGTTTGGCTTAGCAACAAATTAATGCCAACATTTTAGTTAATGTTGTCATGCATTCTAATTTTGGAAAAGAGTCAGTGTTTTGTAAGCAGTATTTTTGGTGAGTATCAGGTCCATATAGATCAGTGTATTGAGTTGGGCAAAATCTGGGCCAATGAAAAATGGCAGAGAGTGGAAAAGTTAGTTTAAAAATCATATTGGCAAGGGTACAGAGAACGATGTTGTATGTTTCTCGGAGTTCATTGTGAATGCTGTAAAGAGAAGGTTTGCCACAGATCAGAAAAAAATGAAAACTACACTAAGATAAATGAGTGGAAGGAAGCTCTGGGGAGGAACAGCCTCACTCAGTCTTTTTTTTCTGGTGGGAAGATCATTAAATGATTCCTAGATTGAATTACTAGCAAATGCTTGCCTGAGAAGAAATGTTTCTTGGCATTCTTATATCCAGTGCTTGGATATTGTATGGGTTTTCTTAAGAACCAAGAGCACATATAATCTTCTGAGCTTCAGTGTTCCATTCTTGAATGAAAGACCTGGATACCAAATTGGAGTTGTACTGAAAAAGTCATTCTTCATGTGAAGAGAAAATACTACTGGTGAGAATAAAAACCACTGTTTTTCTTTGTAAGTATGTAAAAAATGCACTTCACAGACAGTCCTTTTTGTGACATTTTGCTGACCTTTCCTTTGTTTACCAGATGCATCTGTTAACACAAGGTAGTTGATCTTTCCCTAAATGGCTAAACTGGCTTCTTCCCAGGGTCTAGAAATGACAATAGTCACAGTGTTCTGTGACTATTTTCTAGAAAACTATTTAGTGCTTATATTACTGTATTTCATTGACTAAAGTGCCATCCTCTAAAAGGTGCTCTGGTCCTTCATAGATTACTGGAATTTTTTCCTAGATTTTTCTAGATTTTCTAATCTGTCAGTGTTTTCTCATTCTTCATCTCTTTATCCGTTCACCTCATTTTCAAAGAACTTGTTGGGTAAACAACCCAATCCTCTTAGATTCACCACGGTTTACCAGACAAAGAAGCCCTTGAACTTGTCTTTTTTTAGACTTTTAGTGATAAACAATCACTGAGTTTCTCCTCTCTCCTCCACCCCCACACCCTCCTCTCCTGCCCAGGGTGACGCCCACTCTCACATGCACACACCCACACCCACAGGTGCTGGCCATACACACTCACCCAACAATGGCCGTACATCACTCACCCAACAATATTAAAATATAAAGAACTGTCTCTGCCTGCACGGGGCTGTGCTTTGATTACAGCGACTGTCGCTTGAACACTGTTATTGATGGTTGCTTTTTAATAAGAGCATTGCATGACAATAATATTTTGGGAGTAAGAATTTAAGTGAACATATAAAAATGTATGAATTTGAATAGCTTAAAGTTTGGCACACACTAACAGGCTTCTCAGTTTCTGGGTAAACAGTAGAAGGTCACAGAAGACCATCAGAGTCTGACCTGATGAGTCTGCAATCTGAAAACTTCTGTTTGAAACCCTGTCCCCTCTGTCCTTATTCCTGGAACCCTGAGAGCCACTACAGTTCTTCTGAACTGAATTTCTTAAGCAGTCAAAGCAGTGTGAGAATGTCTGTTGATGTAAGCTGCATCAAAAACAGACACTTGTGGCCAGTAAACTTTCCATAAACAGGAGCTGCTGGCTTTCTCAAGCAGGTTCTAGGCTTTTCATGGGTGAGGGACTTTAGGGAGGATTGAGAGAAGTAAAGGACTGGAAGGTAGAAACCTTTTCCAGCATGCAAGGTTCCAAAGTACAAGAATGTACTATTAAAGAAGGAGGAGGAACTGGAAAGAGGCTGCTTGAGCACATGCAAGGAGGAAAATGAGATCATGGTGCATAAGTCAGGGTTTGGAGTCTCTGTGGTGACTTGACTCTCAACGGTGGGTTGTTGCTATATCAGCAAGGTGGTTGAAGGGAAAGTTGAATCAGCAGAAGGCAGAAAACAACCTGTGATGTAACTTACTAACACTGAGCATTAAGTGTAATAAGCTACAACCCCAATTAACTACTCCCATTTAGTTTCCATTGGTTTTTGCAGTCTCCTTTTGGAGGGTGATAAGAGGAGTCTCTTAAGTGTTGATCTCTAGTACCTCCTCAAAGGTCCTTTGCCATTCCTCTCCTGCCAAAAAAGAAAATTGGTAGTTATGTTATCATTTGGAATTTCAGAAGAGGTATGCAAGTTTGAAAATCATTTCCAACTGGAAAGCGTGCTTGGTAGGGGAGGGATGAGGGACTTTCTGAAGTGTTTGCTGTTGGGAGTTCTTTTGCTGGAGTAGGTGAGGATGCCTGCTTGGTGGCTCTTGTTCCTGATTCCTGGAAAGGGAACTGTGAGTGACCACTGAGCATTTTGTGGCTTGGGGCTTGTTGTGAAGTGGCCAGAATACTATGCCAGGGGCAATGTGAGGGAGTCCCAGGGGACTGACTTGATGCTGTGGCTGCATCACTGTGTGCTCCTGGCCCACTTGTTCACGTCCCCTCAGAGGTTTGTAAACACAATTAACTCAAGAGTTGATGCATGTGGCCTCCTACTGCTCTGCCTTGCAGTCATTGCTCATCATGGAGGCCACATGTTCTCCTTTTAAATTATAGACTTTGAATCCTTCCTTCTTACTCATCCTCAGACCTCTAGGAACTGATTTCAATGGACTGAAGTTGGAATGTGAAAGAAAGTCTATTTTATATTCCTGACCAGGTGATTTCTGTGATCCCTGGAGATTTTAATATTTTCTGATTTTATTAAATTCCTAACTCCTGGACAGCTGTCTCCTAGAAGCACTTTATTAGGATTGTTCATTTCAGTAGCAATGAGAATAAGAGGAAAACTCATGGTTCTTCACAGGATAAACAAACAAACAAACAAACAAAAAACCCAAAATCTCCAAGGGCATGATAGAATGAGTTCCACTCATCCTTTGCAGGGAAGACAGGTCTTAACCCTGCAGAAATTGAAACCAGAGACAGGCAACCAAATTCAAAGGGACACTGCCCTCCAGGTATCTAATGTAACATTTAGGTGCTTCTCATGTTGGCTTTGAACCTCCCAGTTTAAGTCCATTTTGGGTTTCTCAGGTTGAAGGTAGCAGGGTGTTTACTTCTTCTCACACGGACAGCCAATTTGCAAAGATTGTATTGCACAAGAAGCGTGTTCACAGAAAGCTGGAAGTTGAAGAGATCAAGAATATACTTTGCCCGCTGCCTTCTAAAATGTTAATACTGACTTATTTATTTTGCTGTGATTCCTATGTGTGAGGTCTTACCCACTAGACATTTATATCCTGCTGCTGCTTCACATTCTTTGACTTTATGACCATGGGGACCCTGGTTGTGACAGATCTCCCAGATTAAGCCATGTATGGAATCTGTGGCTTTTTCTTTTCTTTTCATCTGCGGCTCTTTCTTCATGGAGTCTTTGAAATTCTCCCCCAGCAGTGCTATGTGGGTGGGACAGAAGTACAAAGAGCTGAAGCTTTATTTAAATTTCTCGTTCTTGATGTTCCCTTCCCTGAATGTTGGATTCACCTGCCAGGTGTACCTTATAATAAAAGTAATTTTTTTAAGACATGGCTGACTACCCCCTGCTGAGGCCTGTTCACACCATGGTGCTGTAGCCCAACAGCTGGAGCTGGAAGAATGTGCCTGCAGTGACTGTGCCTCTGAGAGGGGACTGCCTGCCTGCTCCTCCCCTGGTGGGATGTAAATCTCCCTCTCTCTTTCTCTATCTTGAAAGGAAGGATTAACCCATGTTGTGTCCTACTATCTTCACACAACCTGTCCCCCAGTCTGGACCCGCAGTTTGGCTACCTCCGTTGTTTGCCTTCTGAAGCCCCAGGTGTGGAGAGCTCCTGAACACCTCCATTGTCTAAACCTGCTGCCAAAAAGGAGCCTGTTCTCAAAGCTGGGCACTCTGTCCAAGGAACCCAGGTCCTAATTCTGGTGTCCTCTAACAAGGGCTGCGTGAGCTGCCAAGCACGTGATTAGAGATGCTCACCGTGCTCCTTGCTCCCCAGATCAGATACTCTCTCAACTTGTATGTTTGCTGAGAACTGAGGCTTTCAAGAGCCCCTCCCCCCCAAAAAGAGTTTGACACAAAGGGGTGAAGATCAACAACATCCAATCTTCCAGTGAAAGCTGTAAAGTCAGCATTAAACTCTTGATACATTCATTCATCCATATTCACACTATTGTGTACACACACACACAATGAATCTTAATTCTAGGCCTCTTATAAAGCAATTTCAATTTTTACAACTTCCATTTTGACTATCTTCAAATATGCCAGTGTTAGTTGGATATTTCTTAAGTGTTATAGAATTCTTCTCCCCACTTTGAAAGCTTCCATATTTCTACTTTTGAATAATACTGGACTCAGTGAGATAAAGTAATTCAAAACCCAAAACCCAGTTCCCCTTCCTCCTTTCACAACTGAATGTGAAGGAGTGATAGCTAAATATGGCAGCCAGGGCCTGTACTTGTAGTCCAAATTGGATCCTTGGATCTACATATTTCATGATAGTTGAATGAGAGTGTTTCTCAAAAAAGGGCATATACATCCTACTCAGAGCAGTTTGGCTCTTGGATTCATGCATTGTACCAGAAATAAACCTTTTTTCTAATTGCTTTTTCTGTTTGGACTGCATGTTGCTTACATTATTTTTTTTCTTAAATTCATTTTAGGAAAGCATGCCTCAGACTCCTCCCTTTTCAGCAATGTTTGACAGCAGTGGTTACAACCGAAACCTCTATCAGTCTGCAGAAGACAGCTGTGGAGGATTGTATTACCATGACAACAACCTCCTCTCCGGATCCCTGGAAGCACTCATCCAGCACTTAGTACCTAATGTGGATTACTATCCGGATGTAGGTATTCTTATCCCACTGAAATCCATCCTTGATATTCAGCAGAAGTGATGGTAAAGTAGGCAGGGACTTTAGATGCTCTAAATGTATATCTGGGATGCAAAGAATTTTGCTTATAAGAAATTACACATTAATTATTGAGTGTTTTGAGATAACATTGAGCCTAGGGGTGATTTTTTTTTTTTTTTTTGAGAATAGGTCTCGCTGTTTTTGCCTGTGGAACTGCAGGCTCACATTCCCTGGGGTACCGTGGACTCAAGCAATCTCCAGTCTCAGCTTCCCAGGTAGCTGGGATTACAGGTGCACACCACCACAACAAGCTATTATTTTGGAACTAGGTCTCGCTACTTTGCTCTGAGCAGAACTCGAACTGTGATCCCTGGTCCCTGCCGCAGCTTTCTAGGCTGCCATTTACAGGCACATGCCACTGGGCCCAGCTGGGGGATGATTTTGACCTTGGTCATTGTCTATGTAGTAATTATCTCTAGGTAGGCATCACCTTGTAGACAGTCAGACGCCATTTGAGTGAAGTAGCTGTTTGATTCCTACCTACAAGTACCTTGGTCCTTCAGGAGTAATATCAGAGAGCAATGGATATCCCCAAAATATATATTACCTTCATTCCCCCAAGACATCATTACACTGAGAAAAGTCAGAGCAATACATAGAAGCAAAAACAAGATTTGTATTCCATGTGCAAACCAAGTCTTTATAATTTGGTGTGTTTGCTTATGTTTTATAACCAACAGTTGGGTTAATAATACTTCTGAATCTACAGAAATGTATTTAAATGTTCTCAACCTTGACAGCAATTTCATGAGGGTAGAGAAAGGAGAAAACTAAAATTTGGGCATGAGGCGCCACTACCAGTGTGGGCAGTCAAACCCAAATTTCATCTTTCTGGGGCAAGTTGTGTTTCTTTCCCTCTCTTGTGCACAGTAGCCCCTGTTATAAAGTAGCTAATTGTTAAAGATCTCATGAAAATACGTAGTCAATAGATTCATGTTTTTATGACTATAATGAAGACCCAGGGTGCAGAGTAGTTTGTGCCTGCCACCACAGTTCACCATCATTCAGTTTCTTACTGAGTTATCTCTCTGTATGTGACTTGCTGCATAGCATTTTCAAATACGTTGCCACACAGGAAAAACTTGTAATCAGCAGTAAAAGGAACCCCTTGTTCAGCCCTATTAATGTTTATGAGCTCCTAAAGGCGCCTGGGGTGGGGAGGGAGACCCATGGAATTTTTCTTTTCATTGGGAGTCTGAAACTATTACAACAAATAAGCACTACTTCATTACTGGCTTCTTGGGAAACAGTGTGGTTAAAGAAAAGTATATAGAGTGATATTGTGTTTTATCAAATTGCTTAGCCTTTGAGAAAGTAAATAGATGATGTGAAAGCCTGTCTTTGAGTTTTTCGACACAAACACTCCAGTGTGCCACACTGGGCCCACTGGGGAATTCTTGGGCTGATGTGGGTTGGATGTTTGTGTGGTTTCCATTGAGTTACCATAATATTTGGACACAGAACAAGGTTCTGTATGGGTGGTATATTTTAGTTAGATTTATCTCTCTGGGCTGCATTTCATTCTTTTTTACTAGAATGACTTATTGTTCTGGGGTCCTGGTTCCAGGAGGATGGATGTGAAAATGTGCTGTGATTCATTTCAGGAGCTAAACTTATCCTGTACTTCTGTTATTTTTAGTAGGGCTTAAGGGAAAAAGATACATTAGGAGGTAAAGGAGAAATCCATCTTGTGGTGTTTTTTTACTAATAGGCATCCCTTTTGAAACTGCAACATATAAACTTCAATCAAGAGGACTCAAGGAAATAAGATGCAGAGGTAGGGCCGGGCACGGTGGCTCGTGCTTGTAAGCTTCAGCCTATGAAGCGGCCAGGGCTAGGGATCGCGGTTCGAGTCCCGCCTGGGGCCCGTAGCGAGACCTAGTTCCCAAAAAAAATAACTGGGAGTGATGGCGCGCGCCTGTAATCCCAGCTACCTGGGAAGCTGAGGCTGGGGATGGCTTGAATCTGTGGTACCCCGGGCAACGAGAGCCTGCAGTTCCACAGGCAAAAATAGCAAGACCTACTCTCAAAAAAAAAAAAAAAAAGATGCAGAGGTATTCCTTTTAGAGATAATATAACCATGATTTTTTTTCTTTCCCCACAGAGGACATACATATTCACCTTCCTACTCAGTTCCCGATTATTTATGCATCCCTATGAGCTAATGGCCAAAGTCTGCCACCTGTGTGTTGAGCACCAGAGAATAAGTGATCCTAATAGCGATAAGGTAATGATATGTTGTGAACTTCATTTTATGATTTTTATTAAGTATGGTCCTTCTGTGGCTTAGGTTTTGTAAAATTGGTTTCCTTAAGTAATCACAGGCAGGGTGTATGAGTGGTGTTGTGGTTATGATAGGGGATTGGGAATGGTATAAAGATCACAGCATAAATTGAAAACCATGAAAGACTCCTAGTGGGCATTAACTTGGGGAGGGGAACCCTTCTTCAATCCCAGAAACTGCCCTAGAAGTTTATTATTTTTATTTATTTGATATAGTTTATATGATAGATATCACTATGTTGGATTTTTTTTTTCTCCCTAGAGCCAGATAAGAAAAATTGCCCCCAAAATCCTTCAACTCCTGACAGAATGGACAGAAACATTTCCATATGATTTTCGAGATGAAAGAATGATGAGGAACCTGAAAGATCTGGCTCACCGAATAGCTAGTGGCGAGGAGGTTAGTAACTTGGATTTAGAGGAACTGCTTGCATTCTCAGCCAGAGCTTTAGTGAGGAAGGGTGCTGAAGTGTGCATCATAATCTCCACTGCCACCTTTCTGTTTTGCCTGTGGGCAAGTCTTCAATGCAGTATATTGGTCTGTTTGGGATGTCAAATGGGGATGGTTATATCATCCCACTTCAAAGAGATATGATCTGGAGTTTTATGTGATTAATAAGGCGGTAAGTTCATGTCAATTCATGCATAGGACTCATGTTGGCCAAGTGTGTTTTAATTTTACTTATGCATTAATCCTTTCCAAAAGTTTTTTTTCCCCAAAGTTTTTGTTGCTTGTTTTACTCCAACCTCTCATTGAATACTACTTGAATGAATGAGTGAATAAATTAATTAATTGCTACAATATGACACAGCTAGTTAGGTAATATAAACACTAATAGGTATAACTAAGTAACGTTAAAAAATGCTAAGACTTGTGTAGTCAATTATAGATAGAAATGAATGGTCTGGGTTGTGGAAAAGAGAAAGTAAATTTACTAATGCTGAGAACCAATAGAGCAGGCTGGACTATAAGGATATGCATGTGAGTGCCAAGTAAAAAGGAAATATACTTGGTTTTATAATTTTAACTGTCAGAATAAAGAAAGCATACTGATTCTTCAGGACATTAAACTCAATAAAATATCCAGAACATTCTTTGGGGAGGGTCCTTGTAGAGGGATATAGAATGGCATCATGGAAATTGCACTGTACAGTATTCTTGGCAAATGCTACTTTGAGAAACACTAAGACAGGATTAATATATAAATTAACAAAGGTAATTCTTTGGGAAAGGAAAAGACAAAGAAAACGATTCAAATCTTCTGGTGCCTGGAAGTTGAGTCAAGGTTAGCACCTAAAATAGGTGGAGGTGGGAGGCAAGTTTCCTAGATAAACTTTCACAAACACTACTTCCCTCAATTGAGCCTTTGATAAGAGCTAACTAGCTGTGAAAAATTCAAGGTTATCCTCTTTGAAGCAGGCCTGGAGGGCTGATATTCTGTGTTGAGGCTTGTTGGGCAAGGATGTCTTTGTAGTTTCTGTGTTGCTGGTGAGCTTCTGGGAATAAGTTCTTAAGGAGAGATACCACATTTTCACCTAGGAAAAGATAATAAAGCATTGGCAGTTACAATGATGTCTTATTCATTCATCTTAAAATGCAGTCTCCCATTGGAATAACCTTCCTCCGAGAAGCCATTATTTTAGTGCGCTAAAGATCATGTCATATGATACTCTGTCCTCCCTACTACTCCTGGTGAATATATTTGCATGTCATTTCCCCCAACTTAATAAAAAATCAGATTAAAATTATTTAAGACCAGCCTTTGGAAATTTGCACTTGGTTTCCCACATTATGTTCTACATATGAAAAGAGAATTAGCCTTTTTACTGTTCCCTTCTGGCAGCGTATTGAACCCTGGTGCTCAAGACAGCCATTTCTCCTATAAAGCTGAGTGGATCATTTCCTGAGTCATTTTGCAAGTTCTGACTGTTGTAATCATTTTGCAATTTTCTAAGTAACAGGTCTTAGCAGGGTACCTGTTGGTAGGTTTCTTGATCATAAAGGCAAACGTTAAGCATCAAAGTGTAGTCTTGTGAGGAGTCCTAGATGTCCTAGTCTAGATGTTCTAGACCTAGTCCTGTTGAGTTGTCTAGCTACATCTTTGCTGGCTCAGTGAAATTAGTTTATGACAAACTGCTCAAGAGATTAGTGTCAACATAAGGACTTTTCTTTCCTGAAGGTTGAACTCCATTTCAGGACTTCATTTCGGTAAAATTCTGTTCATCTTCTTTATTCTTTACATACATATACTTAGCTTATCTTCCCTCTATTCCTTTTTAAAAGATAGATGGGGTGACTGTCCTTTTGAAAAGAATCACCTAAAAATCTTTCCAGAAAACATGCTAGTATTTTGAAAATGCCAAATGAATCATGAAATGAATTGGTGTTTCTTGGCTTGTGAGTCAGAGAGAGAGATTGCTTTTGTTTGACCAGATAGGATTTGCTTTTTTAAAAAGCAGGATCAAGCTACTCATTGGTTAGGTGGACTGCCCACAGGGCTAGATACCTTCTGCACTACTTCTTATCAGTGCTCCCCAGTTAACTGCAAATCCTTGAATATTTGGTTTTGGGCATGGAAAGAAGAGATGAGAAGATAAACCAGGTTTAACCTGATATATTAACCTAAGAATTTAGTGGAAAGATGTCACCTGCCTGATCAGCTTGGGCTTTGCCGAGGGCTGTTTCTAGACAGCTCTCACCACCATTCAGTTGTTGGCAGCTGCTTGATCTGAGTGTGCTTTGGAAAATCCCCTCAATTCTTTGTTCCTTCCTCATCGCTGAAAATCAGAGGTAACTACCCTGTGTTATGTCCTTTCCAGATCTTCGCTTAAATCTCCTATTCTGTCATGTACTTAGGTGCTTTTCCCTAGACTCACCCTAGAAAGAGCTCCCCTCTCTCCCCCAGCTGTGATCCACTCCCCCTGTTACGGGCTTTCAGCAGCATTTCCTAGATAGCTCTCTGTAATTAGTAACTACTTGCTTTTTTTATTGCTTGTTTTATCCCAATAGGCTCATGTTGTGTCCCCCTTGCTCATATCATCCTTTACTTCTAGGTCAGTACCTAGCTTTGAATATTATTTGACAAGTGGATGTATCAATCAATCAGTTGCTGAAATAGGCAAAATAGTTTCCCTCCACGGAAAAATTATTTCCCGCCACAGGAAGGACCGTGGGCTTGTTGCTTCTTGCCTAGGACTTTAGGGATTTCTTTTTTTCTTTTTTTGGCAGTCAGTGAATCCAGGTGTGCCCTCTATATAATTTAGCTGGGTTCTTCTGAATCTGCTAGGACAGTTCTACATAATTTGGCTTAATGTGTTTCCCTCCTGGGGATTTGCCCAAAATGAAGTGGTTTATTAGGACTTGCCTGCAAGAAACATGAAATGAAACTAATGATTGAATTATATGACAAATGACTATAGTGGGCAGAATGCAATTTTCTTTTCCTTAAGGGACTGGTCTTTATAATAAGAACTTCTATCTTTATTTGCTAGGTAATTACTGTCACTGGCATTTGAAGTTATAAAATAGACTAAGTACATATTTAGTAATTCATGACTCAGTGAGGAAGCATGCTTAACAACAAGAAGCTTGGCTTCTTGAGTGGGATCAAATGCAGCAGGAAATTTTTGAGAGATTATACTCTCACATATATTCTTTCCCTGTCTCTCACTAATACACACACACACACACACACACACACACACACATACAACACACACACAGTTTTCTGGTTAGTTTTCTCTCTATACCCTGTTGTGCACATTTCCCCCCTTAGATTTCCTTTTTTATGTTTGCTCAATCAACTGACCTCTCTACTGTCTGTTCCTTTCCCTCTTCCCTAGAAATCCTACATAGACTGTAAAATAAGAGCCTTCTACCAGATATGCCAGTAGAACATGGGTTCTTACAGTGCTGCCTGTCAGCCTTATTTGGGTACTATTGGCATAAAAACACCCAGGTTCCACTCCAGATCAATGGAGTCTGGCATCTTGGGTGGATGGGCACCAGCTCTCTTTTAAAAGTGTTTGTGAGTTTTGTATGTGTCCTTCCAGGGTATCTATATATTCATTCATATATAACCCATCAATAGAAATGGCATGTATGGGGTGTGTGTGTGTGTGTGTGTGTGTGTGTGTGTGTGTGTGTGTGTGTGTACACACCCACCAGTCTTCATCCTGTTCTTTTCACTCTATCATGCCTGGGAACTCTTTTCCTGTTAGTGCAAGGAACACTTTTCCTATTGTCCTTCAACTATCACACAGAATTCCAGTATTAGAATTGCACTTATTTTATCTTTTAGAAGCTATTCTGTTGGAAATGGCTATAATATTTATACATAACATTCAATTTTTTTCAGGAGACAACACAGAGGAGACTTCTGCCCACATCAAGCTGTCTTAAAGTAGTAAAACAATGACAGTTGCAGGTTGCCCTTATATAGAGGCTCTGAGCATTATGGTATCTCAATTTTATGAAATATATTCTGCTCTCTTGATGGCACATACCATGACTAAAATACTTTCCAGAAGGTCTTTATTAACTATCATGAATAATACACTGGGAAATATTTACACAATATTTAGAAGTAGCCTCACATTCTCATAGGCATTTATTATGACATTTGGTAGAGAACAACTATTTTGCACTGGGAAATTTTAAAAGTGACTTAGGATTATGAAAGTAAAAGAATCAAAGGAAGTAAGGACAAGGGATTTAAAATGGCCCTCAATGCAGCCTTGAGCTGCCTTGAGTTCCAAAGAAAGAGGCTTGCTCCTCGAGTGACAGAACATTACCAGTAGAGCATCTTCTAAGAAGATGACCTTAGTGCTGTGTGGACAAGTCTTTTAAGTTTCATTTTCAAAAACCATTTAGGTGTTTCTTTAGTGATTTTTCAGGTGGTCTGTGAGTATAGAAAGAAAACTAAGGTCATGTAATGGACCAGTTTTAAAGAACTCTGGAATATACACTCCTTAAGTAGTGAGGAAAAGGAAAAGAGATTGTGTTGCTCTTTCCTGCCTCAACTGTGTGAGAGCTGACCAGATGTGTTCACCATTTTTCTTAGCAATTATCTATTCTTCTGAGTTTTCTGTAATTTTTAAACCAAATTGCTTCTGTGAAAAATACACGTCTTAGACTTGTAAGGAAGATGCCGTTTAATTTTCAGACAGTGTCTCGGAAAATGATTTTGCGATGCCTTTTTTAAAGGGCCAGATTAGAAAGTGAAGCTTCAACATCAACCTATCTACATGTAAAGTCACTGGACTTGTCCTCCTCCCGAGCACTCATAAGGGCCATGTTAGTTGAATCAACCTGGGTGCCTTTCTTTGATAACAGGCACTGTAGTCATCTACAAGGATATTTGTTATTTGTTTCCAACTTGATTACAAAAGGAAGACTAAAAGTACCCTGTAACGGTACCCTGTGCTAACTGTACCCCAGGGATCAATTGATTGCAGTTATTTCTTTGCTTAAGAAGTGACTGTGACTTTTTATAGTCAGGAGTTTGACATTTATAATTCATTGCAATGTTTTTAAAACTAATGTCTCCTAAATGTTGTGACCGTAGCACAATACAGTAGGAAACAAGTGGCAGCTGGTAGTAGCATTATAGGGAGAACTGCCACTGGAGAATTTGATTAGGAACATTAGCACTGACTCAGGAAGGCAGAAGAAACAGACATGAGCCAGTGGTGGTCAGATACCAAAAATGAATATCCACTGCTTCCTCATAGTGACCAGTGTTATTTTCGGAAGTCAATTGCATCAGTTGGGAGGTAGTGGTGCATTTCCGTCTGGTAGCTGTTCATGCCCAAGACTAATGAGACTGGGAATGATAACAGTGAGAAGTTGAGAGGTGAAAGTATTGGGAAAGGGGACTCTGAGTTGCTCTTAATGCAGTTCTCCTTTCCGTAAAGTATACTGGTACATTCCTGTGAGAGCCCATGCTATATAGTCATATATGGTTCTCATTGCCCTGGATTCCCTCAGTAACGAACATAAACCATTATTTGGTGCTTCTTGGCCTAACTTTACTGTCAAGAGCAACCTGAGTAAATGTTGCAAGTCTGATATCTTTTGCATCTGTGTCTTTTAAACCACTAGAACTAAGTTAAAACTGCCCATTGCTGCCCTGAACCAAAATGGTTCTTCCACTTCAAGGTACAATCATTTCAGCACATAACTTCTGAACTTACTTGGTGGTGACAATTGATGTGCTATTCCTTGACAGACATATAGGAAGAATGTTCATCAGATGATGCAGGGTCTGATCCGCAAACTTGCTGCCCTCACCCAGTATGAGGAAGTCCTGGCAAAAATCAGCTCCACATCCACGGATCGTCTGACAGTCCTCAAGACCAAGCCTCAGTCAATACAAAGGGACATCATCACTGTTTGCAGTGACCCTTACACATTGGCCCAGCAGCTGACACATGTAGAGCTGGTAAATCTCCTTGTCCTTGTTCTTTACAACCAAGGCTTGGCAATCAATGTGTTTGTCGGTGGTAATGTCATAGAGGAGGTAAAAATTCAAATGGGAAAAATTCATGAAATAGCTGGGATATGTTTTGTTTAGAAATTTGAGTATAAATGCTTCTGATATTCTGGGAATTCACTTTAAAATAAATACTAAGCAAGAATGACGCAGAGTTTATTGACCCTCTACATCTTCCTCTCCTAATTAGCATTTCCATATTTGCTCAGTCTTCTGCTATCTGGTGGGGCATTGACCCAGGTTGAAAATTGCTTCTGTTCAGCTTTCAAACATAATGACACTATTTGAGCTTCACTTTACGGACTGCATTTAAAAATGGGGTAGTGTCAAGGCTTGTGGGGTTGCCAGTTCATTTCTTTCCCATTGACCTCCTGCGTTTGTGTTTCAGGAGAGGCTCAATTACATTGGGCCAGAAGAATTTGTTCAGGCATTTGTGCAGAAAGACCCTTTGGACAATGACAAGGTAATCAGTCTACCCAGAAGTTAATGCTGAAACTGAAAATGGAATTCTTTAGTCTGCAGTGTCCAAGGGACAGAAATGGAGACTGTTTTATTCTGGTTTTAAAATCAGAAAGGATTCCCCCCCTTTTTTTTTTGAGAGTAGGTCTCACTATTTTTGCCCATGGAACTGCAGGCTCATGCTACCCAGGGTCCCACAGACTCAAGCAATCCCCAGCTTCAGCTTCCCAGGTAGCTGGGATTACAGGTGCGTGCCACCATGCCCAGCTTTTTTTTTGGGACTAGGTCTTACTACGTGCCCCAGGTGGGACTCGAACTGTGATCCCTAGCCCCGGCCGCTTCATAGGCTGAAGCTTACAGGTACAAGCCACCGTGCTCAGCTCAGGATTTTCCCTATTAACCGTATTTGTTTTGCTACAATTTTCTTGAATTGAATCTCTAAGTGCCTTTATAGTATTCTTACCTCATCACCAACTTTTCAACGTCTTCTTCCTCCTCCTTATTGGGAAATTTACTAAGCAAGCAGATGCAGGCATTTGTGAGGATGGAGGCAAGAGATCAAAGCGTAATGGTTTTAGCAGATTGAGTCAGAAAGAAAGTACCTGATAATGCCCTTCTCTTGACTCAGTAAGATCAGAGGCGATGAGGACAGGATGCTTGCACATCTAGAGCTGTGAGCATGATGAGTCTCTACTACTTTGCCTAGTATTTTAAGGTAAACATTTCTTGGCATGTTTATTGCTTGAGTGAACCCAGGTAAAGAGGGCAAAATGGACAATCAATGTACACACCTAAGAAAATTGCTTCCCTCTTGTGTGACCTGTAGAAGTGTTTTTGAACTGTTGGACAAACACTGCATCGACCATTAATGAACACCCCTCTTTGGGACTAGGGACAGCAGCTGTTTTCCGGCCTTAGAATAGTTTCCCTCAGTACAGGAAGTGAAAATTAGGTTTTGCAATAGAAGGCTTTAGCTGTTCTTGTTTGCCTGTTTCTTTTGAAAGGAAGGAAGGAGTGGGTATAATTAACCTGTTGAAGCTCGTCCTTGAACTCCAAGATGAGCTGAGCTCCTTTTGCTTTGTGCAAAGTGTCAGTTCGCCATGATAGATAGAGCTCATGCTGGTGTAGACTTCCATTTATCTACCTTGGGGGATACTTAGTTTCTTGCTACATGATATTTCAAAATTTGTCCTAGACAATTCTAAAATTTTGGAAAAATTTTCCAGCTCCCTGCATTCTCAACTTCTAAGTTGTGTTGCTCGCAATTAAAATGCACACCCCATTAGCTGGCCAAGATTGTTTCAGGATGCAGCCAAAATCCATTCTTTGAATTGTGCTTCTGAGGATAGCTCTTACCCAGAGTAACTTGGTTTTCTGGGAGGAAAAGGCCATCATGAATGCATCAGAGTACATCTAGCCTGTAGGTCATTCACTGGACTATTCTAAAAGCTTTTGGCAAGTGGTTCCCTCCCTTTCCCCTACGGTCAAGAAAACTTTCATAGTCCATAAATTGAGAATAAGGGTCTGTATATGTCAAAATCAGAGCCCAGTACACTCTTTTTGTTCTTTAACTGCTCATTTTGCTTTCTCTATAGAGTTGTTACACTGAACGGAAGAAAACACGGAATTTAGAGGCATATGTGGAATGGTTTAATCGCCTTAGCTACTTGGTTGCTACAGAAATTTGCATGGTGAGAAAATTTTCTGTCTCCCAGTTCTCAGTATTATTTTTTCATAACATATTTTATATTTGTTGGTTCTATATTATTATCCTTTCTTTTTCTGTACAGCCTGTAAAGAAGAAGCACCGAGCAAGAATGATTGAGTATTTCATTGATGTAGCTCGCGAGTGTTTTAATATTGGCAACTTTAATTCATTGATGGCAATAATCTGTGAGTATTTTCTGGAAAGTGCTTGTCCAATGAAATGTATCCACTGTCTATGGCCATACCACCCCTGAACACACCTGATCTCGTCTGAAATGTATCTACTGCATATGTGCAAATAGTACCTTTTTGTTCATGAAAAAAAAATGTGCATTTTAATCCTAAATGATTTGGAAATGTTCAGAATGCTTTAAATATCCAAATGAATACAGTTATGTGTAATATCTTTAAAGTAAAAAGAATTTATGGGAATATTTAGTCAGTTTATCCTCAAATGAATATCTATGAAAACTTGTAAGATATTTAACCTCATCTGAGTATTTATCTATAAAGCTTAAAAGTAAGATATTTCTCTAAATTAAGGGTTTTCAATGTTCAGAATGCTTTAAATATCCAAATGAGTACAGTTATGTGTAATATCTTTAAAGTAAAAAGAATTTATGGGAATATTTAGTCAGTTTATCCTCAAATGAATATCTATGAAAACTTGTAAGATATTTAACCTCATCTGAGTATTTATCTATAAAGCTTAAAAGTAAGATATTTCTCTAAATTAAGGGTTTTCAAAAAGTAATTGGAAAACTTATATATCATGCCTGTTCTGAGGCTAAGTGATAGGATTCTGTCCATGTAGCCAGGAGGCTAGCCTGAGGAATAAGAACACTTTCTGACTGCCAGTGCTCCAAGTCCTTGTCATTCCAGCTTTCTAGCCCTAGTAGACAAACTTCCCTGCTCCTTTGTCATGGGGATTTTAATAACAGTCACTGTGTCTTTCCATTCATTCTATAAACATAGCACATACGATGGATAGCACTTGTCTTGTTTTTTCTAATTCATATCTGTTTTCTTGCCATAACTAATGACTCTTTCACCTAAAAGACCTTCATTTATATGACAGATTATGTGACTTAATACATATTGTATGTGTTTAGTAAATATTTGAATATTTCTGACTTTTTTAGAGTCAGGGTCAATTTGAAGCCAGAGAATCTACAAAATTTGATTCATTAATTTTGATTTTAATAAATCCTTACCCTCTCACCACTGATTCTTTTTTCATTTTATTTTCACATCATTTCCCTTTAAGTCCCTCATAAAATTACAAGTTTTTAGCCAAATATTTGCTCTTTATCTGGCACCCTTTATGAAAATAGTGAACAGAAGATATGTTTTATTTTGTTTTTTTGTTTATCAATATAAAGATATTTCACACAAGAAAAATACAAATGAATAATAAATACATGAAAAGGTTTTCCATATCATGATTGATACCAGTAAAATACCACCTAAAAGGATAGTGAAATTCCATTTCACACATTGGAATGGATTGAAAAAGTCTGATTAAGCCAAGTGTTGATGAGGACATGGAGCAAGAAGAGTGCTCAGACTTCATTAGTGGTGAAATAAAATAGCATGACTGCTTTGGAAAAGTGTCTGGCAGACTTGTTATGAAGTTAATTTACTTATGTTTAATGAACAATGAGTAATGTGAATTAGAATGGGTCATCTAATGTCTGTATTTCAATATTCTTTCTCCTCCTCTCCCGCCATTTTAAATGGGAAGCTGGCATGAATATGAGCCCAGTCTCTCGACTAAAAAAAACCTGGGCCAAAGTGAAGACTGCAAAGTTTGACGTGCTTGAGGTACGAGAAGTTAATTTTCCCGTTCACAAGTAACATTTTACACCTGAAAGTGAAATTCCTCTGTAGCCCCAGTCTTTTGATCCTGCTGACAGTAGCACAGAGAAGGAAGTTCATTTCTCCCTCAAGCCTCAGGGTGAGGGAGGGCATTAGAATTCAAAGAAGGGGAAAATCAGGTGTCTACTTGGGTTAATTGATTGGAGAAAAGATGATCTGTCAAGGACATCATCTTATATTCTAGGATGGCACTTGAATCCTGAAAAGTTGTGTGTTCTATGTCAGTGTGTGCCTACTGACTTCATTTATTTACAGTGTTGCAGAAGAAGGGCTCCCTACTCCCATAGAAATAATCATTTATAATCCTAACAAATTTAGCTAACCTTTGAAAAAACCCTTCCTCTGTAATTGTATGTCTGTATACATAAAGACAAACTGTAGTAGTGTTTGAATCACATTCACTTCATTATTACATTATTCATTATTCATTATGTTGGTTCTGAATTTACTGTCTTTGGAGATAATAAGAAACTTAGGAAATTATTTAGGAAGGAAACTTAGAAAGTTATTTCTTTAGCTTCACCCCAAATTGGGAATTAATCATTCTGTATACTACATGAGACTTTGTTTTTATACTGTATAACACATATCTCTTCCCTCTGAGATGGTGTGCTTTAATTATCTGTGAATGATTTGTTACCAAGTGCAGAGAATAAGTTTACTATAAGTGGAGGATCACTGTATAAAACTAGCCAGCAACCGACCTATTGGCTTTCAGATAAAATCAGGATCTTTTTCTTGGGTTGGAGTTTGACTCTTCATTATCAGTTTCAGAACTAATCTCAAAGTAAACTAAAGAATTCAGTCTAGGTTTAATATTATCAAAGCTGATGTCATTTTTCTAATTCAACCAAACCTCAAGAAATAAGACATTTGTATTCTTAGGTGCTTCATGCTTCTGTGTGTGTGTGAGAGAGACAGACAGACAGACAGAGAGACAGAGAGGAGGACGGGAGAGAAAGGAAGGGATAAATCGTATCCTAATGAATTCTTAACAAAATTTTTATGTAGTTAAACATATCATCTAGTAAACATCATACAAATGAAAGAAGTAAATGGTCTATACTCTTTTGTCTTGTTCTTAGCATCAGATGGACCCTTCAAGCAATTTCTACAACTACCGAACAGCTCTTCGTGGGGCAGCACAAAGGTCTTTAACTGCTCACAGTAGCAGAGAGAAGGTACGTACTTGGAGGATGCCATTCATGGTAGAGTTGTCCTCTTGTCTATAAGGCGCCTGACCTGCTTTATTTATTCAGCTTTGAGGCAGAAAGTTGATACATTATAGAAATGTCTTTTGTCACCTAGGGATGGTAGTGCTGAAGGAGAACTGTCCTCTGAACTGGAGAAAATACAGAATTTTTCAAGTGTATGTGTCAGTATTGAAGTACTTAAATGATTTTTTGATATTGGGTCTTAGTTATATTTTAGGTGGTAAATTATCCATATGTTAGAATGATTAAAAATATTAGAGACTAATTTGATTTAATGGGAAATAGACATTTAAACTCCACCCAAGGTAGCTAATGTAATCTTTTACAAGTGTTAGTGTGCCACCCATGGTTAAGTCATTTATTTTCAGAAAGTAGGTTAGTTGCTGTAGCATTAGGCCTGCTGTTGCTAATTGTGTATGTGGGTGGTAGAAAAAGTTACAGGCTGATGCCGGAGAAATTAGTGATCCTTTCTCAGTCCACCTTATCCTTCAACAATTTACTACTAATTTGGGTTGACCAACTCCTGATTTTTGATGGTCCTTTCTTGGCACAATTTAGTATTCTATATCCTTTACATATCATTATCTGTAAGAAAGATAAGCTCATTTGACTTTTGAAGATAATGTAATTTGAGAAATAAATAGTAAAAGGACTGATGAAGATTGTTTGATGAAAGTTATTTCCTGCTTAGATTCTGTTCATCTTTATCTTAAATGCTATCTTCAACGAGTAACAGAAAAATGAGGGTTAAAAAAAATTTCAGGGCATCTTATTCACTTCTTCCCCAAAGCCTCAGCTATAATTATCTAAATTAAAAACATGCAAAAGGCACCCTCCTTTTTAAAGTGCTAAATCGGTTCTCAAAAATCCAAAACACCAGTTTTAATAATATTTGAGAGTGATTATAAGTACGTAAGTGGTTTTTTTTTTCCTTTTAATAGACAAAAATCACAGAGGGATGACTATTCCAGAGTAATCCAGTGACATTTATCTTATAAATTTACTTGCCCAAAGTCCAATACTTCTGTGACTAGATTGAGAAAAAGTCTTTGGAAGTTTGGAAATCTTCAGAATATTAGTACTAGCTTGGGAGCACCCCAGCACTCTGAAGTTTTCTGCAGCCTCCCATCAGCCCTTGCTGAGAGAGGCGAGGTCCCCTCAGCATGCTAGCAGTGAAAGCTGGATACCTTGGCCTTGGGATGAGGCTGCCAAACCATCTCTCTTAGGAGGGAGCCCACCATTGGCCAAAGTTCTGAAATTCAGCCCACCCAAAAGGTCTTACTGACTATTATACTTGTAGGACTGTGACTTTTTTCCAGAAGAATGCCTAAGTTTCTGTTTTGTTGACTTACTAACTAGTTGCTTGTGAGTTGTGCTCTCTGGTTAGTAAAACAAATGAAATCATTGTCATTTAAAATGGATGTATTCCTTCTTCACAATTGGTCTCAATGTCTAAGAATGAGAACATTTCTGGATAAAATCCAGATTTTGTTCAAAAGAATTGGGACTCCTTTTTTGAAGTGAGGTAGAATCTCTCTACTTCTAAGTAATTTCTCATTTTTAAATCTTACTGATAACATGGCTAAAGTAATAGAGTCTTTGATTTTCTTTCATATCTCAAGTTTATGTGATCAAAAGTCACCTTATTAGGTACAAATGAGGTACAAAGTCCACACTGGGCCCTTAAGTGATCTTTAAATAGCTATATATATATTTTTTCCCTGCGGGTACTCACATGTTCAGGTTTTAACCATTCTCATATGATTACGTGGTTTAAAGCCTTTTAACCCATTCCAGCTTTGTTTGTGGAAACTTGTTTCTGCTCATAAGCATTTGTTCTGAGGTGTGGCACTGATAATTCTTGTAAGGCTGAGAGTCTGTAAATTAAGAATATTTTGAAAAGGATTTGAAAAACATTACTTGAGAAGTCCTCCCCCTGCAGATATCATTGACAAGATCTCTTAGAAATCAAACTTTTGCTCCCCTGTTAGTAACCTATATCTACCTCAGCTCAGGGAAATCTGAAATCTTTTTATAATCTCCTAGTTTTTACTAAGTTGGTTTCATATGCAGGCTACCAGTATGAAGGGAATTATCCACAAGTAAATAGTTGAAGGAGCTTGTGAGACTACTTTCTTGCATGTAGTCATAAAAAACAGTGATGGATTATAAGGGAGACTGCATGTAGTTCTATCTTCCTACAATTGTATTTTGGGTGATTAATAATAGATCATCTTGCGGGCAATTTGAATGAATTGGGATGCCTTTTTTGAGGTGAGGTAGACTCTCTTTATTCCTCTTACCCAGCTGGTGGCACATGCAGCGAACTTGTGCAACATTTGAATCAATGAGACATGATCATGTGAACCTCAAACCCAATGTAGCAAAGTAGATCACCAAAATGAAGCTCTTGCTTAAAAGCTCTCATACCTCATGCCTTTTGATTATGATTTAGTCCTCCTGTCCCAGGAGCTGACTTATGGTGAAATACCCTTTTTAGCTTTTTAGTGTATCAATACTATTTGTCTCAATAACTAATGGGCCCAGTGATTTTTCTGAGTATGCTTAATTGAGCTGTAACCCATATTACTAATTTAATCCTCACCAAAATTTACTGAGGTACTTTCCATTTTAAGGTAAGGAAATTAGGTTTTCTTAGTATGTTAATTTTATACCAGGGACTGTCAAGCATTTTTTTTAGGCTTTGCAGGCCATGCCATCTCTGTTGGAATTATTCAGCTTTGTATTACACCACAAGCAGAGGTAGACACTATGTAGGTGCATGAGTGCCACTGTAGTTTGGCCACTGTTGTTTGAATGTTATAGCATTTTTATGCTCAGAAAATATTATTTTTTTTGATATTTTTTTCCTTTTTTTTTTCCACCCCTGTTTTGTTTTGAAATCTTTTCAGATACTTAAAAAGGGTAAACTGTGTGACTCTTAAGCCACTCCAAAGCAGGCCTGTGTAGGGTTGTAGGCCTTGGTTTGCAGGCTCCTGGCTTCTGCCACTAATAGTGTAGTCAGATTTTAAATAGAATCTAACAGAGTCCAAAGTTCAGTGCTTGCCTCTCACAAGTGGTTCTTTTAAGGGATCAAGGTTGTAGACCTGTGTCTGTTGAGTTCTAAAATAATAAATACTAGTAATATTTGAAGAAGGTAATGAGAAGATAATTTGCTTAAGATACTTCCATACACATTAGTAAATGATTAAATGTATATTCAAACAATTCAAAGTGAAGACTCACTTTGGTTATTAAGAAATAAATTAACTTCAGGGATTAATGAAACAAAAAGTAAGCAAATAATTTTTCTTTAATGACTGAAGGATAAAATCTAAGTTTTTCTCTGGAATTGAAAATAAATAGTTAATACTTTTGTGTATGAGTCAAAATTACGTTTTTCAAACCTTTCAAACATCTATTTAGTATAAATGTGCTGTATGAGTCATAAGCTTAGGAGAGTTTCAAAGGCCCGCCCTTGGGTAAACAACATAGACCCACAATCTGTGTCTGAAACATTATCTGTATGGTAACAAAATTTAGAGTCCTCAAAAACATGTTAGTATTTGGAAGAAACTGGAAGATACTGTGTTTGAGCTTTGTTCTCTACTATGGACTTGGATTTAGGATGCTTGCATAGAGTTTAAATAAATACAAACTCATTAAGTCAAAGACATGAAACAGGAAAGGCGTAACTAAAGAAAGGTCATTGTTTTTTCATCAGCCACTAATTTGAATTTACATCTTTATATCATCTTTCACTGGAGCCCATCTCACAGCATGTTGTGTAAGGTGCTTCTTTGGTGATTTCCCATGAAAACAGGTGCTAACTTGTGCTGTCAGATGAAGGCCAGGTTTGTGTAATAGGAAGCTCGTAGCAACTATTACCTAAAACCTAAGCTCTCACATTGTCTTGAGCAGTGTCTTCAAGGGTTAAATCAAATGTTCATCTAAAATAAAATTTTGTCCAAAATGTAGAGATGTAAGTGATAACAGCAGTGGAGAATCCAGCAGAGAGATGGGTCACATGTCTTAATACCTTGCCCCCTGAACCATGGGATTCTGTTACTATTTGGCAGTAACTAAATGAAAAGCTAGAGTTCTTATCTTTTCCCTTTGATTATAACCCATCTTTCCAGATTTTATTTTATTCTATCACCTTAAAAAAATATAGGAAAAGCTAAAGAAATTCCACAAAGCCATCTACCTCTGTGTCACTTGTCTTTGCGGTGTCTTCGTTATTAATAGCATTTGTATCTTACACAGAATTATCTAAAGGAGGAAACCACTCTCTTGGGAAGTAAATAATATATTGTGTATGTCATCCAGAGTTAATGTTGTTCATTAATTTCTTGCATTGCTTGATGAGAAGACAGCTCTTACTGCCCAAACTAATCAGGATCTTTTGTCTTTTCTAGATTGTGATACCATTCTTCAGTCTTTTAATCAAAGATATTTATTTCCTCAATGAGGGCTGTGCCAACCGCCTTCCAAACGGCCATGTCAACTTTGAGGTAAGGCTGGGCTGTGCAGATTTGAGGAAGGCCTACTTCTTCAGCACTGAATCCTAGCCAGGCAACCCCTAAAGTTCTAGAATCAAGCTTTCTCTTTCCTAATATTTTTTAAGAAAATAATATCCAAGTGGAATTACTAGTTCTACTTTTACTATCCTCTATGAGTACTCAAGTAAAACTACCCTTTGCCTTAATAAATACATCTATCTAGTTTTTGTTAAATTAAAATATTATAAGGCCCGGGCATGGTGGCTCGTGCCTGTAAGCTTCAGCCTGTGAAGTGGCCAGGGCTAGGGATCGCGGTTCGAGTCCCTGCTGGGGCCTGTAGTGAGACCTAGTTCCAAAAAAAAAAAAAAAATAACTGGGCGTGGTGGCGCACACCTGTAATCCCAGCTACCTGGGAAGCTGAGGCTGGGGATTACTTGCGTCTGTGGTACCCCAGGCAACATGAGATTAGAAGCCAGAGGGAGATATTGAATGAGTCTGTCTTATCAAAGCTCATATTTTTTGATAACAGCCTTTAATTTCTTTTATTTTATTCTTCAGAAATTTTGGGAATTGGCCAAACAAGTGAGTGAATTCATGACATGGAAACAAGTGGAATGTCCATTTGAGAGGGACCGGAAGATCCTGCAGTATCTACAGACTGTCCCAGTCTTCAGTGAAGATGGTAAGTAGGCCATTCAGCTGGAGCTGCCACCAACCTTTCCAGATCCTGCACTGGGGAAAGAGCTGCCTGTTCCTCATAAAGTATTAGGCTTGTCTGCTGACCCCATTCATCTTAAGATGTTTCTGTTGTACAGCAAAACATCTGACTTATCCTTAAAATATTTGAGCTAGCTCTTCACTATTCATCCATAATCAGTATGTTTCTATGTTTAAACATTTTTTAATACCAGTCCTGTAGGACTTTGGGCAAAAATGAAAAGTTATTGAAACATGCCTTCCCATGTTTGGGCTTGCTTCAATTGACTTTTTTTAAGAAAAGACATTTGGAGTATTTTGATATTCAAGGCAATTTGAAAAAAAAGTCAAAATAGTTCATTGTTATCCTCTGTTTTATGAAAAAGTAATGCAAAGTCCTGACCTGTTAACACATTAAGGAGTTTGAGGTAGAAAAAAAATCATTGACTGTACACAGGAAAAATACACCAAGTGACCAGAAAAGAGTTCCAGTTTGTAAAAGACATGGGGATTTACTCTGTAGATGTGTAATATCCTAATATTATAGAAATCAATTGTATCTACTACCTGACAATTCTAAAGAACATCTTAAATTAATATTACTCATTTAGAGGGGATTTGATTGTTTTTAATACTCTGTGAATTTGCTTAAGAAATAAACTTTTGAATCTTTGAATGAAGATTCTTTGTTATTTAAAAAATAGATAGCTGGAAACGGTGGCTTGTGCCTATGAGCTTCAGCCTATGAAGCGGCTGGGGCTAGGGATCGTGATTGGTGTCCTGCTCAGGACAACATAGCGAGACCTAGTCCCCCAAAATAGCTAGATGTGGTGGCATACGCCTGTAATTCCAGCTACCTGGGAAACTGAGGTTGGGGATTGCTTGAGTCTGTGGTACCATGGGCAACGGAATCCTGCATTCATGGGCAAAAATAGGGAGACCTAGTCTTAAAAAAAAAATGTATATATATATATATATATATATATATATATATATATATATATATATATATATATATATATTTGGCCTAGAAAATCTGGCTTTTTACCTACTAACTTTTTAAAAAAAATCAACTCTACTGTAACTGAAAGACTAGAGTCTGGGCCACCTGTCACCACCAAAGGCCAATAAAGTAGAGACAGAAATTGAATCTTCAAGGTTAGCTTTATTCAGACAGCCAGCAATCTGGAAGATGGAGGGTTAACTTTCTAAGAAATACTTTATTTCCAGCTGGATTTTTATAGTGAGAGCCGAACAAAGAGTGCTCAGCAATAAACACTACTGCCAGGAGCTTGTGATGTCCAACCCCCAGGGCTCCTTATCGTCCTCCTGGACACCTGGCCTCACACTCATCCTAGGGTGCTCAGGCTGGTCTTCAGATAACACTGGCTCCCACACTCCTCTAGATGTGTCCTTGGGCTAGAAAATTAACTCAGAACAGACAGGTCATAAACAATATGTGTGTGTAGATTTCCTACAATACCATGCATAGTGTCCTACTCAATCTCCTCCCCCTTCCCAGCCCCTAACACTACCAGCCTCTTCCATCTGAAGGACACAGATGTGAGGGTATGAGAGCATATTGTGTTTTGCTTTTGTAATCCTTTCTTCCCCCAAATAGTGCCTTTTTTGGCCTAGAGATGCTTAGTTTTTTGTTAAGGTGGTCAGTCAAGAAACAAAGTGATAGTTGAGCTCTCAATAAAACTTTGAAACTCAGTCAGTCACAATTTGATATTTCAAAGAGTGTTTTTCAATAGTGCTTGATTCAAGTTGGACAGGGGATGGATGATGTCAGATAATGATGCATGATATCAGGAGAAGGCTTCATTGTTAATGTATGTATCCTTGTTTTTGGTTGATTATAGCTCTCTATTTGGCTTCCTATGAAAGTGAAGGACCTGAAAATCATATAGAGAAAGACAGATGGAAGTCTTTAAGGTGAGTCTCATTACTTCTCACTGCTGTGCAGATTTGAAGATGTTGGTTTACTTGAAGAATGCCTAAGGCTTTCTAGAAGCCCCTGCATGCTCCATGTCCTCTGTACCTCACCTCTTTTTAACTGAGTTTCTGTGCCTTAGAGTACACTGTGGCACTGTTCAGTTTCATTACTTTTTTTTTAAGCTATCAGATATAGAATGATTCTTTTTTCTATCATCCATTATTTTATGAAAGGAGCACTGAACTTACCCCAGGCCGTGGTAAAAAGAGCAGTATCTCAGTTTCTCCATCTGAAAGATAAGGAGTTCAGATT
This sequence comes from Uropsilus gracilis, assembly GCA_004024945.1. Taxonomy (NCBI): domain Eukaryota; kingdom Metazoa; phylum Chordata; class Mammalia; order Eulipotyphla; family Talpidae; genus Uropsilus; species Uropsilus gracilis. The sequence goes on from PVHY01000941.1 coordinate 83,961, forward strand.
ATGTGTCTGAATGTTTTTAACTCCAAAGTTTTATTTGAGGAAAAAAGAGACATAGGGAAGAGCTGGCTGGTTAATTTTGGTATGTTGTTATCACCTGCATCTTGGTCCCTTTAGTTTGAGAGGGCAACTCTAGCCATAATTTAGAATATAAATTACAACAAATTTAGTAAATTTTGTTGATCTGAGTATTTTTAAAAATGGTCAATTTGCATTTTGAACATTTGAGGAATTTTGAGATAAAACAGTCCAGAATATAATAATATATATTCATTGATATCAAATAATAATATGTTCAAAATGGCTATTTGTGTATTTCTGCTTAGAGAAAGTATATTTTCTCTTATTTTCAAAGTGGTCTAGGAGCCTTCCTCATGCTTAATATTAAGTTAGGTTACATGGACCAAGATTTCCAAGATATATTTGTTTTCATGATTTTGTTTGTTTCAAGGGAAACTATAAGCCTGCTTAGTACCTTTCAATGAGGCAGGATGAGGTACAGAGAAACTTTGGAGTCATCCTCAGCAGTTGTGGTGATTGGTAGAGAATGGAGATGTTTCTTTTTACTTTTACAAATTCTTTCAAGCATATAAAAAGAAATAAAGGATAATGTTTACCCTTGACTCTAACTCTGTATTAAAGTCAAATTACATATGGTTGTATCCCACTTATAACCCTCTCCATTTTTTTTTTCTGTTGAGCAGCAGATTTTATTTATTTATTTTTTAATATAATTTATTTACATATATATTTCACATCATTGTAACCCCCCGGGGATCACCCACCACCTCCCCGCCCTGGCTGCTCCAGCTGGTCCCCCCATAACCCTTTCCATTCATAACTGAAACTGTTTCTTTCATCCCAGATACAAACATAAAGAAGGTGGGGCCACAGCCTGGGACCATGAGATACACAGGCCTGCTGCACTGTTGCCCGTATTTACTTTTATGAGATTTTTGCCTGCTAATGGCACATTGGTATTAAAACTTTATATTACTCTGTGTTAATATTAAAGGATATTTACTGTATTCTTTAATGTTATTCATGTATTATTAAACATGAACCTCAGAGTACACATCTTGCTGGATCAAAGATCACTGAATTACATTTTGTAGTTATCCCTTTTAGACAAATGTTGCCTTCTGTATTTCTCCCCTTTTTCATTCCCCAGTTCTGCTTTTTGAAGTCATTAAATTTGACATAGCCCCTGCATATAACTTAGCTATTGTTACTTTTATAGATTTTTTTAAAAAATGATAAGCTATATACAAATGATAGTGGATATCTGCATTACCTGTGAAATCCAGCCATGAAAATAATACAGACCTACCACATCTTTCTTTTCTGGTTATTCTTTTCTGGTTGTTATTCTTTTGTGCCGTATTCTTTTTGATTAGTGGTTAGGTTGGAGGGGTTTGTGAATCAAAAGATTGTTAGGGAAAGCCATGGACTGAATTGTAGAATTCCTTCCCATCTCTACACACAAAATAGGCTAACATTAACCATCTGGTTAGTTGAAATATTATCAAATAGAGAATTTAGAGAATTCTCTTTAATAGAGAATATAGAAATGTATAGTGAAAGCGGTATACTGTACTGGCTTATCTTCAGACAGAAAAGGATTTAATAGAAAAAGAGTTTACTAGAGAATATAGATATATGAAGCAGAAAAAGGGGTATGCCATACTAGCTTAACATCAGGCAGGAATTTGTCCATCCTCAGTGGTACTCAGCTCAAGTGCTCACTCATGATGCCTTGAGAAGAGTTCTGGGAGGAGCAAGCAATGGCACAAGTAGGAGTGATATGTAAGGAGACAGGTGTAAACACATGAAGGTGTGTTCTTCATCTAATTTGACTGATTTTCATGTTAAAATTGTTTTAAGGGACATGAGGGAATAAGTTGTTCTCCTTTGAGTCTGGGTTTAAGCCATGCACTCTGCCTTTTCCATGCCCCATGTGTTCTCATGTCCTCGGCCTCCACTCCATGACCTTCTCTCCTAGAAAGAGCCCCTCTGAATTCAGGACTCTTGGGTGGTCCTCTTATTCTGGTCCAGACCAGTGTTGTTTTGTGGTGTAAGGGCTGCCCCTTGAGGGAGGGCATGAATTTACCCACATGTAAATGAACAACAGGTCTGTGCACATGTCCCTATGAGTTGTTGGCCAGGGAGCAGCCACATGGGGGATAGAGAAAAAACACAAACTTTGATAATTTGCAATACTCCATGTCTTGAGTTTGGCTAATTATTTTCAAATAATAGTTTCTACTTGAAGTAGCATTGAAGGCAATCAATTATTTTTCATCGGTTCTTTACCTGACACTTTTTAGTGGCAATGACAAATACACCCTAAGGGCAAACGCGTTTTTTTTGTCACTTGCTATTTAACTGCTCTCAATACGTGCAGATGAAGATGCCTTATGTACTAAGTCAACCCATCTGTGATAAGAACAGTACATAACCAGAAGTTTTGTTTCCTCAAGATTTTTATTGTTAATGACTTTTTGTTTTCATATGAAATCACTCAAGAGACAGATTTACCTCCAAACAGAACTTTTGTCTTTCTTGTGATAAATATTTAAGTGACTACCAATTCTCCCCAAAAATAAACCAGAACTCCAGGGCTTGGTATTTTTCTCCTCTTTCTGATTATGTACAAATCAAGTGTAAAACCTAGGAAAGATGAAGGTCGTACTGGGTGATGTATTTTAATCCTAATTCAAAGGATTTGCCACATTCTTGCTTCTAATGTCTTCTTTATAACTTAGGTCCAGCCTCTTAGGCAGAGTTTAACAAGTGGGGTGCTGATCGCTGCTGCTGCTGCTGCTGCTGCTGCATCTGCATCATCTATACCTCCCATCCTTGAGCAGCTGGTCTTTGTCTTCTGGCCTCGACAAGAAATCATGAAGTCCCTGGAAAGCAAGCTCCTCAAAAGCAGATGGGGAACTGATTTCCCACAGCTGACAGATTGACTCAGATTCTGAGAGACTGAAATGTTCACTGAAGACACTTGGAATGGAATCCTCTTAAGACCCCAGTGCTGCACATGATTCATCTCCTGGAATTTCCATGTGAATCACAGCTCTGCACCTGGATGGAGCTTTCTTTTGTGTGTGTTTTTTTATTTGGTTGAACATTTGCTGCTAATGGGACTTGTCCAGCTGAGTGCTGGCTCTTGAGAAGCCCATGTTTCTTTGTTAACTTAAATGAAAAAGGGAGAGGAGGGAGAGGAAGCCCCTCCAGGGAGATTCCCCCATCTCGCCCCCGTCTGTCTTGCCAGGAGGGTCAGACTGGTTGAATGCTGATGCGGACTCCATCTCCCTTCGTGCGTGCTGTGTCGTGAACTCTTCCTCCCTCTTCCTCCAAGGTTTTGAGTTGGCTGCTGGTTAGCAAACTCCTTTTTACCCATATAAGTTATTTAATATAATGATGAAGCTCAACACTGTGGTAGGAAAATAGCCACTAGAAAAAGAAGCAGAGTTTGTCATTGGACTTCTTAACCGTCTAGAAGAACTTTTGATTTTCTTTGCCCTTCTCAGCTGTTTACAACTGACCACTGTGTTCTACAGATGTATTTTTCAGTAGTTTTTTTTTTGTTGTTGTTGTTGTATTTTAGTATTTCATTATGCCTATTTCTCTTCCTCTCTTGTAAATTTAAATGATCTGACTTTAAGGGTCTTGGAAAAAATCCCACAACCTAATTACAGTTTAATTTTTTTTAACAGACTGTTATTTTTCATTCATTACCTTTTGGAGTCTGTTGGTGACTAAACAAGTGAACAAAGAATAAATTGGAAGAGCTACTCCCTTACCCCCCCCTTACCCTCCAACTGCAGCAGTGAACAAAACAAATGAAAAACATCTTGCTGTTAACTTAAAGGTTGACCTAATTGTGAAATAGTTCGCCTTGTTAAACATCTAAGTCTGTAGTTGCTCTGCAAACAGCCATTATATTTATTTACTCTAGGAGAAACTGTAGAGTAGTAAACTGTGCTAATGAAAAACAAAACATCTTGTTCAAAACAGAGATGTATTTGAAAACATAATGACATTGTTTGAAAAAAACAGAGCATGTATATTTGCTGCACGCCATCTCAGTAGACCTGAAATGCCTCCAAGTTGTCCCTTTACAGCCATCAATATATTTTACACTCTGCGACTAGAAGTGGTGGCGTCTTTCTTTTATGATGGGGATTGTGGGGTTGGAGGGTCTAAAGTCTTAGTAGTTCAACTTACATGATTCAAAATGTGTCTGTGAGGAAAACATGTATGCAATGATTTTCTCAAAATGGATCATGGTAGACATTTAATAAACATCGCTTGCAAGTAAGGTGACTTGCTGAGACATTAGCATGAATTATCATCCCTGCTTATTAGGTGTGGAAATAACAGTCTCAAAGCTGGGGAGACAGGTCTGTGGACTCTTGCCTATCTGCTCATGACATACTTGCAAGACACATTCCGGGTCAAGGATCAGTGAACAAATAGGGTTTAGTTAAGTGACAATGGGGTTTACTTAAAATGGGGTTTATTTGAAAACGGAGATTAGAGATTGGAGAAAAGGAGAGTTCTAAGCCCACAAATGGTAGACTATCTCACCGCTGATAGTGTCCATGGTGTCTGCTAGTCCAAAATAAACGCTGATTATTCAAGATGGCACCATTCCTTCATTGAGAGCATGGAGCTCCTGGCTCACCAGCAAGCGGTGGACCAAGATCCCAATTCATGGTGGCTGCTGGAGATGAGATGCTGTTGAGGTGACCCCACAGCAGTCAACCCACCAGACCAGATGGTGCCAGAGGCCATAGCCCCAAGAGGTGGAGGATGATAGCATGGAGGTACCCAGACATAGGTCAGCAGAGCTGACAGTGGTGAAGGGCAGGCTCTATGATTACAGCCTTTGAGAGTTAAAAGCTTTAGAGACACACTGGATCAGGCCGGTGGGCACAGACCAATGGTGTCCATCAGCAGGTAAAGTTGGAGGCAGGTTAGGTCGCAATTTGAAGCGGAGTTCAGATATGGAGGTCTCAGAGGTCTGTGAAGGTCTATGAAGTTCTTTCTCGGAGAAGGTCCAGATGAATCTGAATTCAAAGGTCTGAGTCTGTCTCTCATACCCCCTGCCTTTCAAGTCTGATTGGTCCATTTACAGTTTCAGCTGTCTGGTGGGTACCTGTCAAACTGCAATCAGATTGGTCCATTTTATGATTCCAGCACCATATTCAAAAGGGAAATCCTAGCCACCTGCCTAGTGCTAACTTGCACTGAGGTCAGGGCAGGTTCATCACAATGCTGTCAGAGAAGCTTACTTGACCCAGAACCAACTGATGCTGCCAGAGCTGGGGAAGTTGCAGAGACTATGTGCCCTCTGGCCCTTTACCCCAGTCACATGCTGAGATAGCAATGGTCTGCAGTTTCTGTTTATAAACAGACCCAATCATCATCATCATCATCATCATCATCATCATCATATGGTCCAAGACCATATCACCAATGAGAGACATGAAGATTCAAACCAGGCCTCTAATTCCAAAGCCTATGCTTTCAACCACACCTACAAACCTTCTCAGACTTCAACATAACCTTCAAGCTTGTGTAGAATCTGGGGATCTTGTTGCCCTGACGATTTAGCTGCTGTAGGTCTTGGGGGTACAGATGCTGCTGCTGCAGATTCTGGAAACCTGCTTAAGGTAGCTCGGCATATTGCAGGACTGCCTCCTTGACAGCCTTCCCCTACCCTGAGGCTTTAGTGGATGAGGTGGCCACAGTTTATCCTTTGACCAGTTTGCATCAGGGTGGCCATCTCAGGACTGCTGGCCACACCTGCTTGTTTTGTTTGACCCGCAGCAATGGCCGAAGATCAAAAGAGTCACCCTTTTTTACACCAAGATTATATGGGATGTGATTTCAGTGTTCGTATATGAAGTTTTACTGGAACGCAGCCACACTATGCTTGCATTGTCTGTGACTTATGCTACTATGGAGTTTCAATAGAGAATGGATGGCCGCAACTATGGAGTTTCAGTAGAGAATGGATGTCCGCAATGTCTGAAATATTTTTTTCTGGCTTTACAGAATGTCTGCTGATCCCTCATCTAAGGATGATTATTTTGAGCATTACAATGAGTTTGCAAAAATGCTGTGATCTGCTATACATATAACATATTATGCATACCACATATATGTATGCTTATACATAGAAGTGCGGCTACTGAAAATATTTGCTCATGTGGCATTAGCATTAAAATATGTGATTCTAAGGCTATTTAAAGAAAAAAAATCACAAAGGGCAACCATCCCCAGACACCACAACCTCTTGCGTTAATGTGCAGATAAGCCAGAGGTCTGAGGCATGCATTTGCTTATCGGTGGAAATAACTTACTATTCTTTTGTGCTGCGTGTGTGTGCGCTTTGACTCCCTCAGGGGCTTCTGCACACGTTTATACTTTATGTGACTGGCTGGGAGCCTGGGCAAACACAAACACAAACAGCAGCCGGTGATGTCAGCCAGTGGATTTCCACCGCGGTTGGGTCCTGCCCTGGCACGCTGTGAATTCCGGAGTAGCAGGCTCTGGGCTGAGGCTGGAAGGAAGCTCAGCGCGAGTGGGCTTGGTAGAGAAAAAAAGAACACACTGCCTGAAGAGTCATTTCTCAAGATGTGGGCCCATATCCCCAGGGTGACCTGTCTTTTCTCTAACAAAGAACATCCTGAGAAGCAGGCTGACTTGCCTTTGTCTCTGGAGGTTTTGTCTCTGGAGGCTGTGCTTCCACTCACCTGATTCTGGCAGCTTCACACCTTTATTCTAGCACACTTTTACTTCTCTCTATCCTCTCCTGTCTAGCTGTTGCCTTATGCTTCCTTAAACACCGAGAACTCTTGGAAGTTGAGCTGCTAAACTAATAAGAGCATCGAACTGTAGATGATTAACATCCTCTTCTACTTTGGTGCATTTTGTTTACCCTGTGGCCAATCTCAACACAAGGCAGTGCTTACCTCTATTCCAAATATGTCTTACTATTCTGCTCGGGAATGCACACTGGGAATAGAAAAGAGATTTAGGCTGCTTTTCTCTTGGAGTTAAGGGTTCAAAGGAATTTCTGAATTCATTTCCTGGGGGGGAATTGTGCCTAGTGACCTGGAAACTATTCACTAACCATATAAGACTTGAAGATATTCTGATGGCAGCTCTATTAGCTTTACTCTTCAAATGAAAGACTTTTGTCAGATTTAGGTTTCTAGATTTTTAACAAAAATAGGGCACTTGCTACATAATTCAAACCAAAATTTTTAATGGGTTTGAATGATCAGACAATTGCCTCAATTCCTTGCTTCATGTAATCAAGATCACTTGAGATGTTGCAATTTGAGGTTCATTACTCAATGCTAACAAAAGAGATGTTAGAATTTGAGGTTAGTGTATCTAAACCTTTCCTGCCATGCAAAACTAGCAAAGGTGTTCAGCCCCATGTGAAGCAGGCCTCTGCCTTAACCTTGGTTCTTATCTATCAGCTCCTCTAAACACATGCCCATATTTTACTTAATGCATCGAGGAATTTCCCAGTAGTTAATCCCCTTTTTAGTGCTAGCAGCCTTCAGCAGCCTTAGAGACTGCTCTGCGCCCCTAACACCTTGCTTCACGCCTCTATGTCAATTGAGTAAGTGATGAAACATTCAAATGCATGTAATTACTTCTGGGCTGTGTTAGAATGTTGTTAACTATTGATGTACATATGTTTAAATATGCACATCATCCAACATTTTAGAACATTTTGGTAACACTTTGTAAGTCATAAAGTAGGAAATTATGAAGGCGAAAAAAGGGAATTGACAACTCTTGCAATGAAGGAATTTATATGCTCGAAGTTTGTTTCCTTTCCTATTATTTACACTACTTGGAGAAAATGAAAGTTATCATGAAATCATCTTTCTCTGGATGAATCACTGTGGGAAAAACTCAGCAGATGGTATTGTCAACTGGGTTGAGACATGAGAGTTGGAGGACCATGGGCATTGTTAAGTGTTTTGCAATAATGTCAGACATCCTTATAAAGTGCAGGGGACTGTGTACGCTGGGGAATGGTGTGTAGAATACACAAGCAAACCAATTATTAGTCTGGTTTTTGGAGACACACACGTTTTCACTTTATTTAGGTTGTATCAATTGGAAATCTGCCTTTAAAGCATCCAAATTTTGTATATAAATATAGATTCAAGTGATCCCTATCTGGTCTCAAGAGTGGCATTAGTCCCAAAGAGATAGGTAAGAAATTCAAGGCATTGAGATTTTTTTTTTTTAAGAAAAGAACTGGCCATTAATTAGACCTTTATCAGTCACCTAGAATCAATAATCCTTGTAAGAAAGTAATCTTTTAATATAAAAATTCATCATCTAAAAATTCTGAGATCAGGGTTATGAGTTATGCTTGCAGTACATCCTATGAGAGCATTAGAGGAAAACTAAGCACTAATACTCACTTTCCCCAGGTTTCTTGGAGATCTTTCTGGAAACTTTCTGAACCTCAGTAGCCTTTCTAATCTGTAAGGACTGGGCGTGGACTAATTGATGGGTAATGACCTTTCCCGATTAATAGTCTGGGGTTTGGGAAAGCACTTTCTCAGTTGTTGAACTAAGAAATGACTAATAAATAAAGACAGCATCCTGCATTTGTGCCTCCAACCTTGTCATCTTCCTGCCTGGTCCTTTCTGTTTTGTTGCATTGTTTTGAGGTGGGAAGGGATAAGAGGCTAATTGCTATTTTCTACAAGACAAAGGAGTGATAGAAGCTCAACTCACCCCTTCAGTTACAACACACACATAATAGAGTTCTTTATCATAAAAAGTGATTGTTACCTGACCAGAAATGAGAAAATGCCTTCTATGCAAGACCAATTGAATGATTTCAAAAGTGTGATGTGGAGAAAGCATAGTTTCTAAAGGCTACAAGAAATAGCTTAGCTGTGTAAACTATACATTTATCATAGTGGCTGCTGGTTATGCAGATAAAACCGTACACACAGTGCCTATAAACAACAGTCAGTTACAAGGTGTGACTTGTAAATGCTCTTAGCTAGCAGCTCCCCTGAATGCATGCTCATATTTTTATTAAGAGGGAGGAAATCCCCAGGTAGCCAAGCCCTTTTTTAGTGCTAACAGTCTTCAATAGCCTTAGATCCTGTTCTGCATTTATTTGATTCAAAAGTGATGGACAAGTGACGATCATTCTGCATATTGTCAACTTTCCCCTCTTGGACCAGAAGGCTGCCCAGACAGTGGTGAACTGCTGAGATTAACCTCCATGGGAGGAAAGCAGAAAGGGTGTGTTGTGTCAGCGCCCTGGGAGAATGGGTCCTTCATCCTTGGGTTATAAGTCCTCTGTGAATCCTAATCCAGGAAAACTTCACCAAAGCAAAAAGATCAAAGAAAGAAAAAAGACAGACTCACAAGAGAGAGAAGCGTACAGAGGAATGTGTAAATAACAGAGCTCTTGACAAGTGGGGGAGTTAAGATGGGGCGGGATATTACTCAAAGTCATTCCAAATCCAATAACCCTGAAGCTAGGAAATAGGTTCTCCGGGGAAATGACAAACTATTTGCTATTAAAATAGATATTAACTAACTAAATATATTAGCTAACTGGGAGGATTATTTTCAATCTAGTAATTTACTGATGTTAAACTTTTATAAAATTCTGGAAAAACAGTAGCATCAAACCCTCTCCATCTATTCAAATATTAGACTTTGTGTTGGGTTTAGAGCAGCCAGCTGGAGTGCTTGCTGTAACAGCCAGTTCAGATTTAGATAGAATTAAGAGTAACCCAAGGGGTCCTTAAACCTCCCCACTCCCCCAAAACCCCCACCCACCTGCCCAAAATGCTTGAGAATTGCAAATGCTTCTTTTATTGGATTCTTTTGGCTTCTCCATAAATTCAGTCTTTCTCTGATGCTAGTTTCACAGTAGAATAAAAGTGATCCCTTAGCTTTACCTTTAAATTTTATAGGGAGGTGAGGTTGCAGATCCATTACTATAATAGGCTTACTAATATAATCTCCTGTGTTCAGAAAGGTCACAGTGCAAACAGTTCTTTGGTTTTCTCCTGGAGCTATTTTTTCATCCCATACTCTGTCGACCTAGAATGGACCTCAAGGGAGTTTTGATTTGTCCTCATTCAGACCCAGATAGAAGTCACTGGCCTTTCATTCATCTCCGCCATGGTACTATCAGTTCTATCGGTGATGGAAGCTAAGGGGGAAAGGGAGTTGTATTATTGCTAGTACTGCTGTCCTCCTAAAGCACCATCCCCAGATGCTGTTGTATCTGGAAAGTCTCCTTCTTCTTTGCCTTAGCAAAAGTCCTTTCAGTTATCCTTGCTTACAGGGATCTTGACTCCAGGAGGTAATGGTTGCTTGCCTCATGCCTGCAGAGCACTGGGGAATGAAGGGCAGAAACTCAGTGTTGCCTCTGACAATTTCCCTAATAGAATCAGTAGGTTCTCAGGTCCCTACCTCCTTCACATATCTTGGTATGTCTCCTCACTCTTCTCTTCAAATCAGATGTCCATTTCTTTGGGGCTTACTGAATTTGAAGGTATAAATGTGTTCATCTATTCATACTATTATGTAGTTGACTGAGAATCACTTCAGTTAAATTTCCAGCTAGTCGTTTTCAGGTATATAAAAGAGTGAAATTGTGAAAATTGGGTAGCAAGGGGAGAAATGTGGATGGAGGATCTTGGAAAGTCATAAAATATAAGAGCTTTGAAATGAGTGATTAGTTCCTTTAGCCATCAAGCTGCTGGTGGGTGACCCAGACAGGACTAGAACTACATGCTAGCTTTTTCCCTTATACTGAGCAGACTCTCTCTTAAGTAGGCCAGCCCAACTCAGACTGTCCATGCTTATGCTCACCAATTTGTGGTGTTTCTAGCTATGCTAGCACTTTTGAAATCATGGGTTCTCTGTCAAGAAAAAAAAAAAAAAAAGGAAAAATCTCATTTGAGATTGCACAAGCACCTATGTCTGCTATCACTATGCAAAGTACCAGAATGCTGAGATGTGAAAAAGATGCCAGCACCTATGTGGCAGGAGCACAGTTTCTCCTGATGAAACCACTCTGTGGTGTCACAGATTTCAAAATAAGTCCCTCACTGAAACTATCATTCTTAGCTATCATCTCCTGAGATGATTATCTCAGGAGATCAGTTTTTCATGGTGGATGCAAATCTGAGGGGTCATAACTGTTTTCTGGGGAACTACTTTTGCATATGGAGCTGGACAGCCATGGATGGACTCCTCGTTTTATTTGACACAGTAGAGGGAGGAAGATTAGGGACTGAAACCCAGCCAGCCCCCATTTACCTCTCTATGAATTCTCTAGTGATCCAGTCTATCCCTGGAGAAAGGACACTTAATTGTATCCATCCTCCTTGAAGAGATACCTTTTCTTAAATGATCCAAATTGTGGAATATTGGTGGGATAAATGGTGATACTGTGGGAGTATAGAGGAAATTTCTCCCAACCCCTGCTTGAGGAATCGAATTAACATCAGACAGATTAATAGAATGAAAGAACAAATTTAACTTTACATTCATGAAGAATTTACATGGATGTAAATTCAAAAGTAAATGGGACAAATTGAGGCTATATACAGTGTATGTATGTGTGTGTATGTGTCTGTGTGTGTGCATGCACCCAGAACTAAGGAATGGGACAAAGGTTTTGAGGTTTCAAAGAGAGAGGAAGTAGACTCCTATGTTCAGAGGACCCTTTATAAAGAGGACCCCCATACAGAGAGGAAGAGGAGGAAATTCATAGAGAGAACCAGATGTCCTATATCTAGATGTTTGTATTGCTATACAAATAAATGTCTTTGATAGAAGAATTGTTTCTAGTAAAAATCCTAAATCTGGTTAATAGCCCAATTTTTATTCTTCTAGGTAGTAAAGAGAGTGATCAAAGTAAATGAAGGAGGGACTTCATTGACCTTAGCTCAAAACAATCCACATGCAGCATGACGCATCTTATGACAGTTCTTCACTATGCCAGCTATTCACGTAGCTCTTCATTATGCCAGCAATGACCCTTCAATGGGTACAAACGAGATGCTTTACTCAAAGGACCCCCCCCCCACATTTGTTACCGCTGGCTTGGGTTTTAAGGCAAGACTTGAGAGATAGTCAGGATAGAAAAGATTTGGGCTCTGTACTAAGAAATTGCACTTTATCTTAATGGTTTATTAAGAGCATGGAAGGATTTGTAGGAGTGAGGTGACAAGGTCAGAGGTACATTTTAGCAAGATAATGCTGTCTTAGTAGAGGATGAATTGACTGGGTGGGAACTGCAGACTAAGGGGTGGTAGAAGAAAGGATTCAAGAACTTAGAGTGATTGGATAATAGATCTTGGACAAGATAATCTGTTAGAAGGGGCAAAGTGATGGAGAGGAAGAGATAGATAAAGTGTTAGGAAGGCAGAGATGAAAGTTTTGGATGGAGGTGGTTATGTGTGTGGGTGTAGGGGGGCCTTGAAGATGAAGAGGAACAGCTGTAGGGCCACACAGTTGTCTGCAGGTTTTGTTGTCCCCCAGTGAAGTATGTTGAAAGCCTAACACCAGCACCTCAGAATGTGACTTTATTTTGAAAAGGTCTTTACAGGTTAATTGAGTCAAAGTGAGGTTTGTTTTTTTTTTTTGTTGTTGTTGTTTTGTTTTGTTTTTAATGTGGCTCTTAAGCAGTATTATTGGCATCCTTTAAATGGGGAGAAACAACTTACGTCATTTGCAGCAACATGAATGGAGCTAGAAGGAATCATACTAACAGAAATAAACCAGAAATAAAAAGAGAAATACTGGATGGTCTCACTAATATGAGGGAAAAAGGGAAAATGAGCAAACAAACAGACAAGAAAAATGTAAAACTAACTCTCAGCAAAACTGAAGCATAAATCTGTAGGGGGCTGTAGTGGGAATGGGGGAGTGGGAAGGGCACAAAAGACTAACATGAAGGTTCACCTGTGATAAGGTGAAGAGAGAACCGTGGGGTAGTTAATGATGTAAAATGAAGCAAATAATAAAAAAATAAAAATAAATGGGGGAAATCTCGACTTCCAAGGAGATGCCATGTGAGAATGGAGCATTTGACCTCAAATGAGGCACCACCATAAGCTGGAATGGAGGTTGGAGCATGTTCTTCCTTGAGGTTCACAGTTCTGCCCATACCCACATCTCACTTTCAGCTTCTGGAACTCCAAGACAAAAAATTTCTTTTGTTGACATCATTCTGTTTGTAATATTTATTGGGTGAGCCCTGGAAAAAATCATACCGCCTATCTCTTTCATGATTAAAGCATTTATTAGCTGAAATCTTCCATTAATTAAATCTCTCTAATAAAAAGGAGGTTTATAAAGAGATTAAGTAATACTCCCTACACTTTACCTGGAACTCCACAGCTACAATTACTCTATATTATTGCCAATGTTCTTTTAAGTTTCCACATTCATTTATTTGTATGTGCAGTTGTATCATGTCTTAACCAATGTGAAATGAAAAGGGAATTGAATTGTTTGCCCAAATCAGTGAAAGCAATTAAATAGATACCATGGAAATAGATGTGATCTAGTCCTACGTTCCAACCCATGGTGAGAGGAGATAGGTAAACTGAATGGTAGCTCAGAAAGGAGTTTGAAGCTATTAAAATGCACCTCATTTTATAGAAGTATACACTTATGTCTAGAAAATATATGCCCTTAGGCTAGTACTGTAACAAACTGGTGGAAGGGTTGGAAATTAAGATTTGAGCTCTTGACTTGTAGTCAATTTCTCTGTAACTGTTGGTTAAATGCTGTATTTTCTTTTGGACTGAATTGGCTTGATGCTACCCCCAATGTCTGAATGCAGGTATTGAAAGTTAAATTATCTGAAACTCTCTAGCCCGCAGTAGTTCAAGGGAAGAGATAGAATTAAAAATAGAAGCCTATAAGGAAGAAACACAAAATAAATGTAAAGAGAAAAAGAAATTATTTTATCATTGAATAGATCACACTGGCTACTCCTCAGGCCTTTTTGCTTCTTAGCCTGAAAACTCAGGATCACCCCAGGGTTCAGGATCTTATTTATATAGTTGCTTCATAGGTGACATCTATCAAGATCCCATTGCTTTACAGTCCTACTACCTGGTGACTCCCCCATTTACAGCTCTGAACCTTCTTCTCAGAGATGGATTCACCTTGACTCATTTAAAGCTTAAATATTAGAATCATTTACATGCATTCTCCTTCTAGGATCCTGTTCTTAATTTTGTATGGAATATTTTGTTCTTTATTTTTAGGATAATGTTTCATTTAACATTAATACAAACACCAGGACCCACAAACCTGGATCTTACTCTGGACTTCAGATGGGCACAGGAAAAAAAAAAAAACACCTCTCCATTTTCCACATGAGTGACAGTCACTGGGCTTGGTCACCAACTCTTTCCAACTCTCTTATTTGCCAGGCTGTACATCCTCATATCCCCTTTGAAATCAGTCAGAGCTCTAGGATTGCTTTGTCAGCTGAAATGGGAATGCAGGTGATTTCACTTCCACAGGCAGTTTGAGAAGTGAGAGTTTAATTTACTGTGTTTCGTTCCTACTGCTACCAAGAAAGCAACACGTGTCAAGATAAAGCCTCAGTCTCTCTGGGTCTCTGAGTGACCACTCTGAACACACTCCCTGTCAACCAGCTCTGGACATGTACTGGGTAACCCAGTGAAACTTGGGAGGTTTTTGTTATCACAGCATAATCTGGTCTATCTATCCCAAATCCATGCCTCTTCCCATCTTTGCATCTCAGCATCTCAATCCTCAGGGTTGCTCAGGTCAAATGACCTGCCCTCATCCTTGACCCCCCCTTTGGTTCATGTCATGTAAGTAGTAGCTCTTAGGCTGTACCTACAGAAACATCTAGAACTATTTCTTAACACCTCCACTTCCACTCTCAAGATACCATCATATGTTTTTGTTGTTGGAGTATTAAAGCAGTTTCCCAAACCATAACCTTTCTGTGTTTCTTATTTATTTTCTTATTTTATTTTTATTTGTTTTTTATTTTTTTGAGACTAGGTCTCGCTATTTTTGCCCGGGGTTCCATGGACCCAAGCAATCCCCAGCTTCAGCTTCCCAGGTAGCTGGGATTACAGGCATGCAACACCACACCCTGCTATTTTTTTTTTTTTTTGGAACTAGGTCTCACTATGTTGCCCCGAGTGGAACTTGAACCACGATCCCTGGTCCCCACCACGGCTTCCTAGGCTGCCACTTACAGGCATGTGCCACGGTGTCCGGCAATTTATTATTTAATTTTTAAAAGACTAGGCCTTGCTATCTTGTCCAGGGTTGTCTTGAACGTGCAGACTCAAGTGATCCCCAACCTCAGCCTCCCAAGTAACTGGGATTACAGGCACGGGCCACCACACCTCACTCCTTCTTTTGTTCTTTTAGACACAAGTTTGTCATGTCGCTCAAGCAAGGCTCATTCCTGTAATGGCTTTTCTCTCTCAGAGGGAAATCTGAGATTCTGTACCACTGTGTTGCCTTTCTGGTCTCACTTCCTCACACCTCCCCTCTTGCTCATTCAGACTTAGTGTTAGTCTCTTTGATGCCCTTCACACACTAAGCCTTGTCCTAATCTTCCCTTGACCTGGCACACCCCCTTAGACAGCCCTGTATTCTTCATCTGCTCTGTTCAGAAAGTCCCTTCTCAGTGAGACCTGCTGGTTAATTTTCCCGAAATCACCAGCTCTTTCCCCATTGCATCCACTAGTTTGTAGCAATACATATTGAACCTTCTACTACATGCTAGGTTACCTGTTAAGCCATTCAACTCATTTACTTAAAACTATCTTATGACACGGAAACCAACATTTTTCATATTTAAAGAGCCTAAAAATTGTAACAGAGATGTTAGAGTCTTGTTTAATGTCATTTAGTTTTATCCTGGCAAATTTTAAAGTACTCTTAATTGCTACATAATTTTGCTCATAGGTTAGGAGAATTCCAAAGACATGAAAACTAATTTTGACAATTTAAATACTGAGTATGTCATCTCAACAGCACACAAATTCAGACTTGGCCACAAAATGAAAACATTTAAGTTTGTTGAGGATTGTTTCCTACAGAGTGTGGATCGGAGTCTGTGTCCACAGGTTTGTAATGGAATTATCAGTGGTCTTTTTCTTAATTTCATTATTGTCCAGCAGAAAGGTTAAAAATATCACCATAGTTATGTGACAGAAATGTTAATTTTTTCCCCTCACTATGGTACTGAATTAAGACAGATCAATGGGGTTTGACAGGTTGGAGGCAAACTTTGCACTTGGGTTCAAAATTCACTCTTAGAAGTTCATGTAGAAGAAAATGGACCTTACAAAGTTTTATGTGAAGGACCCTAGTGATTTTATCAGACTTCTCTCTCCATGGACTAATGGTGTGATGGTGGGCAGGTTATTTTATTAGCTGTGTCCATCTCATTAAGAAAAATCCTGCATCCAGATGGAGGAATATGAGCGGAAGTTAAGTGTCAGCCAGGATGCTAACCCAATTCTATTTGATTCCAACATATAATTTTTATCATCCTGTTGTTTCTAGTTCTGAGCACCAGGCTATGAGGACAGTGACAAACTCGGAGATCAGCAAGTAAACAGTAAAAAAAAGTAATTAAGTTTTAGTACTGAAGCCATGTGAGACCTTGAGTGCACCCAGCACCTTTAAGCTGTAGGAGAGCTTACTGTATGGGGTAGAAGGGAAGAATGTGGGCTAATGAATGAAAATTACAAGGAAGCAGATTTCAACTCGTTGTGAAGAATTTTCTAATCGTTTCATATTTCTAACACAAACGTGTCTAGCATCCCTCATGCTTATAAGAGATATTTCACTGTGTGGTGACACATCCTTACCCCTGCCCACAAGTACTCACAGATTGGGAAGTAAAACTATTTACTGACTTAGAAACCTGCTTAAATGCAGCCACTGAAGTTGCTCTGGAAACCAACAGGACACAGAAGGAGGAAGGTGTTTCTCTGCTTGGTGGGCAGAGACTCTTCACAGAAGTCATGATTCAGCATAACCTAGAAGTGCAGATGTGAGTTTTGCAGAAAGGTAAGTGCTAGGGAGATGTTCCCAGATAAATCAGTAAGGGGGTTAAAGATATCCTGGGAGAATGGAAGAAGTCAAGCAAGAGAGGTTTCAGATGACATTCCAACTTCTGTCTGATTCCAGGAGGAGGTCTGGAGTGTACCTTACACTTCAGTTTGCTCCCATTGAACAAAAGAGCTGGACTTGTACTTCCACAGCAGTCTGTCTCTGGTATGCAACACCATGACAGGAGAGTGGGAGAAGGATATAACTCCCAGGCATCTCAGCTGTGGCAAGGCATTTCCACAGCAGCCTCCCGAGGGTCACAGTGGAACCAAAGCCTGCAGATGTTGGGGGATACATGCAAGATATGAAGGGTCACATATGGATCAGGGGACCTGGTTTCACCCCAACTTTGCCTTTTATCAGAGATATGAGCAGCAGGGCCTTCTGGCAAAAGAACTTGCTGAATAAAGGCATGAAGACAATGTGTATTTGAGGGATAGATGTATATCACTGGAGCTCAACAAAGATAAAATTTATGGAGGAAAAGGGCTAATATACTAAGTTCTTTTTCTAGTTACTTTTTAGAATGAAGTACCACTTTCTTACAGTCTTGTTAATTTTTTTTTTTTTTTTGGACCTGATAGGATAGTCATAATACTTTCGAGAATTTTGTAGTACCAAAGGGTGCCTCAAGAGAGGTAGGATTCCCAAGAAAATCAAGAACTATGGTTTATCAACACTCATGGCTGCTGATTCTGGAAGGTCATTCAGCATTCAGGGTCGACCTGGGCACCGAAAGGGCGGGAGTCAATGGTTTATGACTTTGGTACTCTAATAGATTTTATCTACCTTTGCTTAAGCAAATCATCAATGGCAAGACTCTCTTGGCCAGCTAACCATCCTGGCCTTGTCTGAGCAACACTTTGTATATCAGCGTGCTTTCTCACTTTAGGCATGTGCCTGACCTGGAGCCTCTAAGTGGTGGGATATAAGGATAACATGAAAGGACACAACAACCTGGACATATTTCAATGACAGGCAGATTACAGGACATGGTGGCCACAGAAGCTGTGCTTTGACAGACTGGAATGAACTTTTCAAGACTCAGACTGAGAAATTCTTTCAGCACTTGTCCAGGGATATGTAACCACCCACTCAAGGTCAGTACTAGCAGGAGGCCTGTGAAGTGCCAGGGCACAGAATTGAAGAAGGTGGTCACTTCAAGGTCACATAAGTGCAAGTGAAGGGCTCCTTATACTTTGGATTCAAGTCATAGTTTACCCTATTACTAGTCTTTATAGTAATAAGATCACTTACAAGTAAGTATAGTAAAAGATCACTTACAAAGACTTGCTGTCCATTTTATAAAGACAGGGCAACAGGAGAGAAAGACATTAGCTATATTATCCATATAGATAGAAAGGCATAACTATAATTAATATCTTTCATGATTTCTGTGATGAATCCCGCTAACAATAGTCAAGCACTTCTAAACAGTTTGGATATTTTGTTTAAGTCCAGTGATCAGTAGTGAAGTTTCTTTGTTTCAGATTCATTTCCAGTTTTAGAAGTGTATGAAAATATTACTTCTTCTCTGAGTCCACACACCCTATTTTTCTTCTGGGTAGCTGTGGTATTTTACCTAAGACGATTAATTGTCAGTGAGTTGCTCTGGGGCCCAAATGAGATGGAAGCACTGGAAGAAGATCAGAGAGTGAAGACAGACATGACTGAGTGAGTGGGAAGGCATCATTTATGTGGAGACATGAAAGGAGAGCTAGAGAGGCAATGACTAATGATATGATAACTGTGCAAACAGAGTGTGTGTGATGTGAATGCCAAAATATCATTGCTTCACTCAACATGAAGATATAATCTGAGCAGTAACATAGTAGACAAAAGAAACACAGAATCCTGAATTACAGCCACAGAGGAGAAAAAGAGATTAAGTGAGTCATAATTACTTCTTGTTTTTTGAGGAAAATCCCATCCACCCACCCATCCATCCATCCATCCACCCATCCATCCATCCATCCATCCATCCATCCATCCATCCATCCATCCATCCATCCATCCATCCATCCATCCATCCATCCATCCATCCATCCATCCATCCACCCATCCATCCATCCAATTCTTTCTTCAAACAGCTAAGTTCTAAGGTGTGGAATATGGAAGCAGGTAGAGAGATGGAGCTTCAGATAAGAGGAACACCTCCTATCTCTCTAGCCCCCTCTGGCACACTAGAGGGTGGGCAACAGCAATTCTCTTACCTGTTACCCCGCTTCCTAACCTCTTTGGAATGTCTCAAGAGACATATGACCTATTAGTAATGTCTGTTGCCCCCAAAGGTAACTTTTCTTGTTATCATGCATCCACACATCCTCCCTGCTGCATGTCATATATGCTTTGCTACTTCCCTATTACATCATTGTAATATTACCTTGCTGGGGTATATAAGGGATTCACAACTTCATTAAAGTTGGACCTGTACATGCTTCCCAGGATCCCCATTCTGTGGTCAAGCCTCACAGAGCGCTATCACTCTCTTCCGTCTCATTTTCTTCTTCATTCCACACATGACTACTAACACTAGGAAATTACACAGAAGCTATCTTCTCAGTGTTCCCCATGCACATCACAGGAAAGCCTGCCTCTAACCTTTCCTTCATTATCTGATGGCCCTCCTAATTCCTCTACATTGTTTCCTTCTGATAGTGTTTAACTAGAGAATCAGTGCTCAAAAGGTCAAAGCAAAAGTATCCTGATATATGTCAACTCATGTCAAGAAAATAATAGGCGTAGACAGCTTGATATTGCATCCACGCTGACTGGATCCAGGAGGTACCAGTCTGGAGAGACAATGAGTCAGTGTGTCCATCACTACGACTGTTATATGCACCAAGAGTTCTGTCACGAGTTATCACACTGCTGTGTCCCTCCCCTCATGCACTAGCTGTCTCTTCTATGGGATTCACCCCCACTGTGAAGACCTTCGTGGATCACCAGGATCGAGGGGAGGCCCCATCCAAATAGAGGTACTGAGAGTTCCTTTCCTTAGGAAAGTTGTATCAGCATCACTGAAATGAAAGAAATCACAAGGTCACTATTACCCATCCATTCAATAAAACTACATGGAACACGGGCTTTGAGCCAGGCTGTGCAGAAGCTGAAATAGGAGTCACCAGCGATCCAGTGACCTGGCCCCAGATCCCAAAAGCTCTCTGGGCTGTTTGCACCACATACACAATGAGCTGGAATTTTTGTGTCACAGTGTCATGGTCAGGACCTAAGTCACGACAGGTTATTTGGGAATCAGAAGGTGCCACTATTGATGAGGTAGGACCAAACAGGAAGAGGTTGGGATTTGAGAAGCTATTTGAAGGAAGACCCCAAGAAAATGTCAATTGTGGAAGAATAGAAAATGATTAAACTTCCACCAAGCACAAAGATAATGTGAGGCAGTGACCCCTCCTGGCTCTCACTGATGGCTTAGAGGGGAACGATGGACTAGTGACAGATGAGAGCAGCATATCCACATTAAAATCGAATGCAACTGGGAACTGTGAATAAAAGCATGGATTAGTACATTTTCAGAACTATCAGCTATCAAGATGAAAGCTAAGTTTCCATATTTAAGGGGTCTTCATTGCTTTCAAGTGGTGGAAACAAGAAGAGATCTAAAAATAACCTCATATCATTTACTTCTTCCAAGTAGCAGAGAGGCTGTTAGCTATTAACCACGAACGTATTTAGTGGGTTTGAAGACCTTTTAAAATGAGGGACACCACCACCATCATAAGTTTACAACTTTTCCTCATTTTAATATATTCTGTACTTGTTAAACTCCTAGCCCCTGTTGTCAGCCCTCTAGCTTTAATGACCCACAAATGTATTACTGAAGAAATACTTCCACCTAGTGGTAGATATGAAAAGACACACAGGGTAAGAGATGGCTTAACTTTGTGAAGCAAGATCTGGACTCTTTAAAGTAGGATTTTTTTTTTTTTTTTTGACACTCACTATTTTTGCCCAGGGAACCACAAAAAAAAAAAAAAATTAAATATTTTTGCTCACGTTGCCTATGGTACCACAGATTCAAGCAATCTCCAGCCTCAGTTTCCCAGGTAGCTGGGATTACAAGCACATACCACCATGCTCAGCTATTTTTTGGACTAGGTCTTGTTGTGTTGCTCTAGGCAGGACTCAAACTGTGATCCTCAGACACCACTGGAACTTCATAAGCTGTAAGTTACAAGCATGCACCACCGCTCCAGGCTTAAAGTAGAATGTTTTATATATATATATATTTTTTTTCTTCTAAATTCAGTTATAAATAAATTTCACATCATTATAATCCCAGGAATTCACCCCCCACTCTCCCCAGTGTTCCCTTCCTTCACCCCCTGCCCGAAGTTGTGTGCTTCAGTTTGGTGCTTAGCTTGTTTTGACTCTTCCTCATGGCTTTTTAAATTTTTTCCTATATTCCATATATTAGTGAAACCATTTGGTTTCTGTCTTTTCTTTCTGACTTGTTTCTGCTAATATGATTTCTTCTAAGTACATTAATATTATCATAAAATCATCCAATTTGTTATTTTTAATTGATGAGTAATATTCCATTGTGTATATATACCACATCTTTTTCATACAGTCATCTGTTCTGGGACATTTAGGTTGCTTCTAAGTCCTTGCAATTATAAATAGTGCTGCAGTAAAGATCCGAGCACAGGTGTCCCTTTGTATCCACTTTGAGGTCTCTTTTGGGTAGATTCCCAAGAGAGCAATTGTGGGGTCAAATGGTAGTTCCATTTTCATTAATTTGCGGGTCCTCCACACAGCTTTCCATAGTGGTTGGACCAGTTTACATTCCCACCAGCAGTGTTAGAGTGTTCCTTTTTATCCATATCCACTCCAGCACTTGTTGTTGCCCGTTCTTTGGATGTGGGCCATTCTTACAGGTGTAAGATAGTATCTCATTGTTGTTTTGATTTGCATTTCTCTTATTACTAGCGAAGTTGAGCAGTTTTTCATGTGCCTGTTAGCCATTTGTATTTCCCCGTTGGAGAAATGTCTTTTTAGTTCTCCTCCCCATTTTTTGATTGGATTTCTTGTTTTGCTTTTGTTTAGTTGTGTGATTTCCTTGTGGATCTTCATTATTAGACCCTTATCAATCTTGTGGAGGGCAAAATTTTTTTCCCGTTTGGTTGGGTTCTTTTTGTTTTTTCTGTTGTCTCTTTTACTGTGCAGAATGTTTGATGTAGTCCCATCTGTTTATGTTTTCCTTCATTTATTTGCCATCTGTAGATGTGTCCAGAAAGGAATTTTTGAATTGTAATTCATGGAGGGTTTTGCCCAGTTTTCCTCTATGTATGTTATGGTTTCAGGTCTGACATCTAAGTCTTTTATCCATTTTGAGTTGATTTTTGTACATGGTGTGAGGGAGTTTTCTTGGTCCATTTTTTTGCATGTCTTAGTCCAGTTTCCCCAGCACCATTTATTGAAGAGGCTATCTTTGTTTCAATGTAAGTTTTTGCCAAAGATTAGTTGTCTATATATGTGTGGTTTTATTTCTGGGCACTCAATTCTGTTCCATTGGTCTGATTGTCTGCTTTTGTACCAGTACCAAGCTGATTATTATGGCTTTGTAGTATAGTTTGAAGCTTGGACTTGTAATACCTCTGTTCTCTTTTTTTCTGGTCTGATGCTTTTTGATATTCAAGGTCTTTTGTTATTGCATATGAATTTTAGTAATTTTTGTTCTATCTCTTTAAAAAGTGTCATTGGGATTTTTATCAGGATTGTATTGAATCTGTAGATTGCTTTTGGTAGGATGACCATTTTGATGATATTAATTCTTCTAATCCATGAGCACGGAATGTCTTTCCATTTCCTTAGGTCTTCCTCTATCTCTTTTAGCAGTGTTCTAATGTTTTCTTTTATAGTTCTTTCACATATTTTGTTACGTTACTTCCCATTTAATTTTTTTTTTGGTACAATGGTAAATGGCATGGTTTTTCCAATTTCTTCTTCTATTTGGCTTTTTGTGTATAGGAAAGCTACTGACTTCTGTGTATTGATTTTGTATCCAGCTACCTTACTGAAATGGTTTATTATTTCAAGCAATTTTTCTGTGGATTTTTTTGGGTTATCTACACAGGTAATCATGTCATCAGCATACAATAGCTTCAGTCCTCTTTTCCTATTTGTATCCCTTTTATGTCTCCCTACTACACATGTTTTCATCAATATTTGTTTTCAGTTCTCTTAGTAGCTGTCTTATGAATCTTGGTGCACCCTCCTTTGGTGAGTATATGTTGATAATTTTTATGCCTTTTTGGTTGGTTGACCCTTGAACCATTAGATAGTGAACTTTTTTATCCTTTGTCACATTTTTATTTTGAACTGCTTTGTATGCAATAAGAATGGCAATCCCTGCCTTTTTTAGGGGGCCATTTGCTTGTAAAATTGTTTTCCATCCTTTTACCTTCAATCCATGCTTGTCTTTTGGGATCAGATATGTTTCTTGGAGGCAGCAATATATTGGGTTCTGTCTTTTAATCCAGTCTGCAACTCTGTCTTTTGATTGGTGAGTTTAATCCATTGACATTTAAAGTAATTGTTATTGTTTCAAGTTCTAACAATGGGTTCCTTGTGGTCATTTGGGGTTCTGTTTTAGTTTCTTCTCTTTTTCCTTTTTATTATTTGTTCTTTTTATTTTTCTGCAAGTTTAGGTCTTAGGGCTTCTTGCAGGTGTTTTTGGAGTGGGGGTTTGGTGGTTGCAAATTTCTGGAAGCTTTGTTTGTCTTACAAGTTTGTAATTTTTCCTTCATAAAGGAAAGACAGTTTTGCTGGGTAGAGTATTATTGGTTGGCACTTTTTGTCTTGGAGTGTTTTGAAGATGTGGCCCCATTCTCTCCTTGCTTGGAGTGTCTCTTATGAGAAATCTGAGGTCAGTTTAATTGGTTTTTCTTTGTAGGTTATCTGTTTCCTCTCTCTTGTTATTCTCATAATTTTTTCTTTATCTTTGACTCTTGAAAGTTTTACTATGATGTGTCTTGTTGTGTTTCTTCTTTCATTAAAGTAGTTTGGTGTCCTTTATTCTTCCTGTATGTCTATTTTCTTTTCATTCTTTAGATTTGGGAAATTCTCCATTATTTCATTCAAAAGTCTTTCAGATCCTATGTCTTTCTGTTCTCCTTCTGGTATTCCAAATACTCTTTGTTTTCTTTAGGGTATCTGACAGATCTCTGATTTTTTTTCTTCTGTCTTCTTACTTTGTTTTTCTTTCTCTTTCTTCATCCTCTCTGTGTGCTCTAGTGTGCTGATTCGTTCTTCTTTTTCTTCTGATCTGTTTTCTTGGCTTTTCCCTGCATGTTTGAGCTCTTCTATTGCTCCTCTTAAACACTGTATCTCCTGCAGCTTCTTATTTAGGGCTTCAATTTCATTTTTCTGTTCCTCAATGATATTGCTCATTTTGCTGCATTCTTTTCTATATTTTTCTGCTACTTCTTTTAGTTCATTGAAAGCTTCTAATCTCTTGTTTTTCCTTTTTTTCCCCTTTTCCTTGGCGTCTTTGAATGCTTTTATCATGCTGACTCTGAATTCTTTGTCTGACATATGAAGCATTTCTTCCATGTCATTCATGTTGGTTTCTGCAGATTGTTTATCCTTTGGTGGCAATTTATTTTTCTTAAGGTTTGCTTGAATATTTGTATTCTTCCTCCTTCCTGTGTTTTCCTTTAGAACTTTACTCTACATATTGAGTAACTACTGCTCTAGTATTAGATGGCATGTTGAAGCCTATCCAGTGTGCTTAATTCTGCCTTTGTGCTTTTGCTGCTGTTTTGATTATATTTTGTTTCCATTGGCTATTTTGCGGGACAAGTTCCTTTTCAAGAGTGAATGTGGTGAGTAGATGTGGTTTCTATTGTATTGTCTGTCTTCTTTTTTTGGTGTTTCTCCTCTTTTAGATTGGTGGGTCTTAAATATTTTTTAGTGCCTCTGAGCATCTGGGGCTTGTTGTATAAACCTTTTTGACTGGGATGTCTTGACGCTCTTGGATAGTGAGTGTCCTTGGTTCTCTAGTCTGTGCAGCGGTGGTTACAAAGCTCGGAGCCCCACCCTATCTCCCAGGTGTGTTATCTCGGCAACTGGAAGTAGTCCAGTGCTGGCTGGAGCTCTCACCTGAGCCCCACCTGGCTGCTGGGGTGTGAGCTCTTCACTGCCAAGTTGTCTTTTCCTGGGCCAGTAAAACACAGTCCATATATATATATATATATGTACATATATACACACATATACATATATAAGAAAGAAAAGAAAGGAGTAAGCCTTCAGTAAATTGTAAAAGCAACAGAAATAGTCTGACCAATCACTAGTGTGATGTCTTTTAGTAAGGAAAAAAAACACATACATGACTTTTGAATTGTAGTCTGAGTATTTCTGAGTGACTTTAAGCAAATTAATGTTAGCTTCAGTTTCCTTATTTATAAAAATAGACTTAGGGTAAATTATCAGGGTTTTAACCCTTCTACCATTGGTCTCTATGACCAGCACCTGTGGTGTTGTGCCCTTCCCATGATTATCTGAGTCAGTGGGTGTGCAAATGCATAAGTGTGCACACCTGGGCCTCCGAGAGGATTAAACAGGTGGTGTTATCCCAGGAGAGGATGAGGAGAGAATGGGAGGAGAGCACAGAAAGGAGAACACTGAGAACTTCAGGGTGGGGAGAAACCACACAGAGCCCAGAGAAAGATTTCTGATGACCTGGGGGGGGGGGGCTCTTCTGCCTCCCAGCCTCTGGTCCTACTCTGTCTTACCTGGCCTAGCCAACAATTGGCATAAGTCAGCAGGATTCCACACAGGCAATAGTACATTTGGAACATAATTAAATGATATATTTCTCTGCTTTTTTCCTTCTTTATCAATAAAGGTTTTTTTTTTTTTTTTTTACTATTTCAGATGGAAACAATTATGCCCTGCTGACATTAATTCACATTAAAAAGTATGTAAGAGTTGAGCGGTTTTTTTTAAATGAAAAAACAAATCTTTATTTTCATACCTGAACATACTTTTCCAGATCATGAATCCTCCCATCCCTCTTGGTAATTTCTAGTTTTTCAACTAGCTCAACTCAGTAGAATTCTAGTTAACTGAAGAGTCATTTAACTCAGTTTCCATTTAAGAGTTTAATATTTAGGCTTTCCACACTTTGCATTGCTCCAGTCATCATTTACTGGACATTCCTCCCACACGTAAATGCAGGGAAGTCCACAGGACCCACAAAACACAGGTTTCTCAAAAGTTTCCAAGGACTTTGCCTAAAGCATAACAACTTAAGAATATGGAATCTCTGCTTAGGTTTTACCTTTCTTCCTATTTTTTATACTATTAACTGCAGTAATAGATAATAAAACTGGAAAAATATATGGAATCATTTTTTAAAATAATGAATATGAAACAGAGATGTTACTTTCCCTTGGAACCGAGGAAGTTTCAACAGGACTTTAATTTCCCTAAAAATTTTGCTCACTTCCTCCAAGTTCCCCAGTTCTGCCTGCATATTTAATAGTACCATAGATAAAAAGAAACACAGATTCCCAAACTGGCCCTTCTCTAGCCCTAAGGTATCAGGGAAAGGATCCTTTTTACACTCACACATGGCCAGCAGAGGGGGGACTTCCCTTAGTTTAGGATTTCATGAGCCCCTATCCCTTCCCATCTGCACAGTTTTCTTCCTCTAAGAGAATTTTACTTCTCTTCAGTTTACAACATCTGAGAACTACAGATTCATAGATTTTTCAACTTAAGAGGGACAATTTCTCTTTTTTACAGGAATATACATATTATGTATTTCTTAGAAAACAGAATATTCAGTCTTGTGTTTTAGGTAAATGAAGTAAATAAGAGCAATTACATTTTAAGACCTTTTCTTCCTAAGTATAGTAATTATCCCAAGATGAAGACTGTATCTGGGTTAAATTTCCACAAAGCTCTCAGAGAATTCCTTAGCAAAGTCTGAGTTAGGAAGTAAAGTGAGTGGTTACTGTAGAGTATTGCTGCCTGGTCTTGATTTGTGAGCACTGAGAAAGGTAAGGAAGGGGAGGTTTGGTTTCTGTCATTGTCTCAGGTTCTGCGTTTATTTCAAAAATCCTGATGTGCCTAGCACAAGTCACGTTAAACTCTGGTCACATATCTTATGGGGAATCATGATTTAAGCCACCCCTTTCAATGAATGACAAATGCAGTTTGCCTCCTCTCTACAGCCCAAGCATCAATCAGGTGTGGATCATCTATGGAGAGAGAACAGACAGCTTCTTTCTTATGATGCTTGAGCCAGGAAAAGTCAGTCTGCATAAGAAAGGTAAGTGAATGTGTGTGCATTCATTTACCCACAGCCAGATCCTTGTCCCACTATCTGGTCTGAATCTGTCATTGTGAAAGTGAGGGATCAGCCATCATGGCACTTTTTTCTGATGCAGTAGGTAAAATGATTCTAAATTGATAGTCCTGATTTGGGTTCACAGATGGATTTCACAGGCTCTGTGGGCTCCTGCCATGGAATGTAAGCCCTGTGTATATTTGTTTGGACTTTGCTGTATTTTTCAGAGGATTAAGTTCACACATTGCAGAGACTTCTCAAAAGGATTCCCATATCTTCAGAGGCCTCCTAAATGGCTCCCCAGGATATAAGAATTTGGTCTCCCAGGTCAGTGTCATTCCCTTAAAATCTGGTTATTCCATCTGCTTAAAGGAAAATCAAGTATGGACTGTCAACTGCACCCTAGGCACATTCATGTAGAGCAACTCACTAACCATCTTGACACTGTGCAACTTTTGTGTGTCATTACCATCCATAGATAAGGTGTAGGAGCCCACAAGTCAAGTGACTTCCCAGAAAAAACTTGGAGTTCAAACAGGTGTTCCAGACTCCAAGATGCACCCCTTCCCAGAAGCACCCTGGTCCTCTGACCATCCTGTTCCTGCTGAACCTCTTTGCCAATTCCTTTTCCTATTTTTGTTCTTTAGCTTTCTTACTAAAAGTGGTTGAAATCAACCATTTCTCTCTGATAGGTATCTCCAGTTTCCTCACCCATTCTTTGCTCATACAGTGATTGTCCTTGGGTCAATTATGCCTTGCTGATATTTTTTATGATGAATAGCATTGTAATGATATTTAAA
Organism: Uropsilus gracilis; assembly: GCA_004024945.1. NCBI lineage: Eukaryota > Metazoa > Chordata > Mammalia > Eulipotyphla > Talpidae > Uropsilus > Uropsilus gracilis. The sequence goes on from PVHY01000941.1 coordinate 112,251, forward strand.
AACTAGTCAAACATTTTGGATTTCAAGTTGCTGATGAAAAGTCAATATCCAGCATGGCCAAACCCACACTCTGGATGAATGAGGCTGGTGTTGAGCAACTAAGGCGTGTGGGTCCCTGCTCCCCATGTTTATGTTTCTTCCTGTTGGCTCTCACTCTGGCAGATCACTCTTCTAGGTCATCAGCAGGGTAAATGGTTTGCGCCTGGCTTTCCTTTCTCTTTAGCTCCTCTTTTCTTCTTTCTACCGTCTATATTCACTAATAGCAAGCTTTCCTCCCCATAGAAAACATTCTTCTTTCTCTGGGTTTTCTTCACCCTTCTCTCTCATGCTCATTTCTGCCTTCCCTCCACACCCAAATAAAGATCTACAGACAAATAGAACCAATCCTGTTTCTCCATTTGTGTGTCTGTGTCCACACCATGAAGGTGCTGAGTATACAAAATAGCCCAGCCCCTGCCTCCATTACTATCTCCTTTCTAATGGTTCCCTTAAAGATGAAACAGAACAAACAAACAAACAACAACAACAAAAACAAAACCTGACATAGGAAGCAGTTTAGATGTTATTTTTATCCCAACTGTCATGTCTCTGCAAAACAAAACAAAACAATGAAATGGTTTTGTGAGACACACTGAGAAAAATACAGATCCACTGACTCCATCCTTGCTTGCCCCATTTATCGTGACATCCTAAGACAGGGTTTGTAGCTTTCAGGCTATACAGCTATTTGTGTGACACAGGACAGAAGATCCTTCCATATTCCATGTTCCACTCTCTAAGTTAAGCTTTCCAAGGTTAATGTGATTGGATGTTCCACCAATCACCACTTTGGGGATGTTTTATTTAGATAAATTATGCTAAAGTTCCAGCATGTCTCTTTCTCCTTTGCCTGTCTTGGGGGACAACAAATGGGGGAAAGAAGGCTTAGAAATGGAGCAGTATTAAGATTTCCGTTCCTGGATTGCACAAATACATTTACCAAGTTCTCCAGAATCAATGTTCCCACTCATTTCAGTGATGATCAAAGGAGGTGGGGAGTCCCACAGGGAAGAGACTGTGTGTGTTATTTGGGAAGAAACCCACCAGGTATCACCCCTGCTGATGTGAAGTGTACAAATGATGTGACCTTCAGTACCATATTCTTTGCTCAATGAATGTGTCCTACATAGTATATAACTCCAGCAAGGCTGGGTTGACTTATTTTTTTCATTGAAATGAGCCATTTGGAGAAGTTTAATGAGAATATTTGTTTGATCTTAAGTAGATCATGGCTCTTCTAACTTTATTTATTCACACCAATTACTTCAGTACATTTTCCATCATGGGTGCACTTTGTGCATTTAAAGAACTCAGCTAATTTAATGACTTCAGACCTTAAGACCAGAGACCACAGAGGACAATTAAGTTAGTTCACAATGCTGAACCCCTGGCATGGATGGGCGGTCTGCACTGTAGACTAAAACTAATATTTTAGATTCAAGTGTGGTTGAGAAACACTAAATTAGACTCAATTTATCTTCTCACAAATGGGAGATCTCTTATAAACTAACTAACCTTTTTGTGTAAGAAAAACACAAAATAGCTATGGGCCACAACTCACGGGCTGGGGATCCCTTAACACACCCTGAATGTGGAGACTCCTTTGGGTAAGACTATGGTTGTTTCCCCTTTAACATGTCTGCAGCTACATAGTTTGTGGGATTGGTCTGAAGTATTTCTTACTCTCTCTTCTGTATTTTTCAGTGTGACATAGAAATGAAAGGTCAAAGCAGATAGTACATTGGATTGGGGTGATCTGTGCTGTAATTTCTTCTTATTCACCTTAAGCCCCTTTTCTATGTATGCAGGTCACTCTGTGGCTACAATCCTACTAGCCGATCAAATGTACCTCTCAGGTTGAGCCTATTTTTGTCCCAGTGCCTTTTTTGGTGGTCTCACAGCTGCTTGTGGGGCATCCAAGAGTTGTACTGCCTCTGACCAGATCCCCAGAAGACCTGTCCCCACCTGCTCAGTGGACCACTGCTTGCTGCAAAACAATACATTTATGGATGAGCTCATTTGAGATTCAAGAGTTCATTTTATCTCTGAACCTGGCACCAATGTGTTTCATGGTTTGGGACAATTCCTTGGGTTCCTGGTTTCCTCTTCTAGTAGAATTTTTAAGAAAACACTTTACCATTCTTTTAAAATTAGCTAATTATTTTAAGAAATTCAGTTCAAATATTTCCTGTGTCTGTAACATGCCTGTCAAACAGAATGGAAGGGCTGGGGTTAGGGAAGAGGATACAAAGTAAATACTAAAAACCTTATGATGATGGTATTACACCCATTTTACACATAAACCAATTGAAACTTGGAGAAAATAATTACATCTCATCAGACAACTGACCTAAGAAAATCTGGCATTCAGACAAAAGCTGTTTGATTCCAAAGGATGTGTTCTTCTCATTGTCCCTCACTTGCTGCAAAGATGTGGTGTTTGCTTCTCAAGGGGCTGTCTGTGTAGAAAGGGTGTACAAATACAGTAACTCCAGTTCAAGAAGTAATCTTTAACTCTGCATATCATATGAAAACAGAGTGAGAAGGGACTGGTAAAGGCAATATTCTTTAGGGTTATGTTTGAGTCTTTATTATTTGTAGTGTTGTTACCATAGTTACAGTTTCAGCTTAAACCTCTCTTTTAATTCTGAATTGCAAACTGCACAGATGTGTGTGCTGATACTCTGACATTCATGGGTAAATCCCTGCCACAGAAGACAGCAGATGCTGGTGGCAAAGATGTTCAGAGAGTTCTAAATATTCTAATAGCTGTCAGGTTCAGGCGCTGATGCAGCTCCCAGCCCTGCCCCGCCCCAATTGTTGTGGTTTCCAACTTAGTCCTGCACACGGCTTAGTGACAGAGATAGTTCCTTTCCAACTCTGCAGATCTGAGTTTATCCTGTCTTTGCTAACTAAGGGCAAGTTAACACCATCCCCGCGCTGTGGAAAGGAACGACTTCAGAAGTCCCACTGCAATGTTCTGTGTGGAACCAAACACTCAAATGCTTGGCAAAGGTTAAACCCTGGGCCATATTCCAGATTCTTATCCTCTGAAGCTCTCAGAGAATTATTACTGTGTTCAGAGACCAAAGGTCTGGCCCAATAAAAACAAATCGATTTATAACTGTGTTACTGACACATTCCATTTATAACTTGCAGGGAGGAGGCATTACATGCTTCATAGGAAGCCCAGTGACCACTGTTCCCACCAGACCCAAAGCAGTCTCATTCAACAATTAGCCCTGGGTCAGACCTTCTTTGCTTTGGATACCCAGAGGTCTGCTCAGCTTGGAACACCTGTAGCCCTGCCCTGGGGATTAAGAAGCACTTGTTGCAGCTGTCAGCTTTACCAAATGTCTCCACAGCACAGAAATGGGATCTGGTCTGTGCGGAGGGCAGGGGTCCCCAGCTTGTATCATGTTCTTCCATGCTAAATCTACTCAGCAATCAAAGTGGGAACTGTCCTTCATCCTAGACAGTGGAGTGCACAATGTCATCCACTGCACTGTGGAGCAGGTGTATGGGAAACTAGCCCCACTCCACGTCCCCCCAGAGAGATACTTAGAACTTTGCAGAGGGTATGATTTTGGGACAATGGTCCTTTATCAGGAAGAAGAATAATCTAATAGGACCTGAAAATATGTAAGTTTTGAATGGCAATTACAGTTTAATTTTAAACTAACTTTTAGCAATTTACTTATAAGTTGCTTTATTCAGTTGAATATGTAGGAAGATACAAAGTGCCTTTTTTTTTTTTGAGACAAGGTCTCGCTGTTTTTGCCCGTGGAACCGCAGGCTCTCGTTGCCCGGGGTACCACGGACTCAAGCCATCCCCAGCCTCAGCTTCCCAGGTAGCTGGGATGACAGGCGCGCGCCACCACGCCCAGCTATTTTTTTGAAACTAGGTCTCGCTACGGGCCCCAGGCGGGACTCGAACCGCGATCCCTGAGCCCCGGCAGCTTCATAGGCTGAAGCTTACAAGCACGAGCCACCATGCCCGGCCCGATACAAAGTGCTTCTATCTAGGACTTCTATTTGAAACATTGATCTTCAGTTGGATGGGTAGAGACACAGTCCCTTTGAGGTGTCTCTCCACAGTTTATTCATAGGAGCAAGAAGAGAGAAAATTGCATGAAACTTCCCCAAAGCATGGTTGACTGAATCTGCAACACTTAGTCTTGATTTTCTCAGCTAGCCCTTGGAGGAGGATCTTTCAAAATTAAGTGATAAGTGTCATTGGGTCATTGCTGTTGGTTTAGTAGTGTTGCGGTACTGCATTTATAATTTCAATAATTTTTCATACAAGGATCCCTCTCTGACTTGACTCACTTTAGTTTCATATAGCACGCCTCTTCTTTGTTCAGAAGTAATACAATAGATACACTGGAAGAGACTTGGACCTGTCTTTAAAAACAATGAAGCAACAACAACAGCAACAACAACAAAACTCTGGATGAGGAAAAACAAACAAAAAAAAGTGTCAATTAAGAATTTTTAAAAAGATTTTTCTGCTTTATTAAAAAAAGTGAATTGAATTTAACTTTGGACAAAAAGCTTTTTGTTCTGAGCAAAACTAAAGGAAAACAAAAAATTATTGAACAGTTTAGTTATGAAAATGCATATTCTGGGAAGAAAAACTAAATGCAGTAAGGCAGTTCAAAGCTGAGAAATTGAATGCTCTGCTGGTCATGTATCCAGTAAACCTGAGGCAACATTGCTTCTCTCAATGCTCTTTGTACCACAACACAGAGTGGGCAGGCCTGGTGCAGGGCTGGCACTCAGCATCTGACTGAGGGCTGATGAACTGACTTGTCATGCCACTGAAGGAGTGGTGTGGATTCCTCTGTTCTAGTTGTGAATTGTTGGGAGCTGCAGGTGGGAAAAGAACAGATGAAAGAGATTGAGACAGTCTAAGACTGTCAGTATTTGGCTTTAGTATCCCTTTATACCTTGGCAAAGGAATGATTACAATGAAGCAATAAGGAAGGGGAAAAAATAACAGCCAGGATCCTGTGGTGTGTAGCATAAAGGGTAAGTGGTTGGGGGTAGGTGGGTGGGGGGGAATTCATTACCTAACAAGAAAAATACCTGTGAGGGCAAACACCTTTATCTTTTAGGAATGTCTCTTCATTGGGTCTCTCTAGGAGGTTAGGGGGCTACCATCACAGAAAAGAGACTTGCCAGTAACCAACTAGAGTGCCAGAGACTGACAAGAATAGATAAATGTGTTCCTTTATCTAAGGCATATCTGATTTATTTTCAGCACCCCACAGGGAATGGCATAGGGTGGACCTTTCCTTAAGCAAGTGGCATGTATTTCTTAAGTTGTGAGAAGTTTCAGTTCTTATGAAATAGTCATAAGTTGCACCAAGGAAAAGCCACTATAAATCTTTTGTGGTGATTATCTTAAAAAGATGAAGTTGGAGTGTCTTTCATTTGTTTGCTTCTTTTCCCATAAATTTATTTATTTGTTTTATATCATTATTCATTTTTGTACAGTAATTGGTTACCCCCCTCAGGTGTAGTCCCTGTAGTTCTCCCACCATCACAGCACCTGTGAACCATTACCATGGTCCTTATGTTCTTTCCTCTTCTCTTTTGAGCCTGTCCTTCCTCCATATCTCAGATCTATAATCAGCTTGCAAGTTTTATCTTTTTTCTTGAAGTTTTGTTTGGTTTCTCTATATTCCACATGTAAATGTAATCATTGACATTTATTTTTTTCCATTTGACTTCTTTCACTTAACATGGTCCTTTCCACCTCTATCCATGTTGCTGTAAATGGCATGAGCTTATCTTTTTTGATAACTGAGCAGTATTCCATTGTGTGTATATACTATAGTGTTTGATCCGTTAGTCTGTTTTGGGCATTTGGGCTATCTCCATATATTAGTTATTATACATAGTGTCACAATAAACATAGTGCAGGTTTCCTTTCTACTTAATGATTTTGTGTTTCTTCTGTTTAGTTAAAGCAGATCACTTTTATAATTAGGAATGGCTAATTCATTGACATGATTGATAGTCGTTTCTCTCCCACCCCAAAAGTGTGTGTTGTTTTGATTCTTATACATGTACTCATCTTTTGGAACATTTCTGCTGGGTTTTACAGGAAAATCTGTTCTGTATATATGCTTTGCTGTTATTCTGCCTGATGGGAATAATGAGAAGTTTCCTTGTAGCTCCTCCAGAATATTGAAAGGAGAAGATTCTGGAAAGAAACTGGGTTTTTATTTGTTCTGTATTCAAATTGCCCCTTTAAGAGTGTAGTGAGAGACAGGGGTTAGATGGATAGAAAAGATCTGTATGCTAGAAAAAAAATTATTGAGAACAAGTAGGGAGAACAAGTAAACATAAAGCAACAGGAAAATTAAAGTCACCATATGAATTTAAAAATAATTTTATTCTTGCCTAAAAGATATAGTGCATGAACTGAAGAAAAATATTATTACAAAATATATATCAATTAAAAGAAAGAAAAGGAAGGGGGGGAGGAGGAAGTAGAGAAGGAGGAATATAACTGCCACCATTACCCACATGTCAAACATATTAATGATTGTTTGGTTATGTAGTACTTGTGATTGTCTAGATATATTTTAAGATGTTTTATCAGACAGAAAAATCATCTCATAAGAGTAACTGACTATATGTATTCAAAGTACTTTAAGTCTAATAATGTTTCTAGAATCATTGCAACTATAGATTTTAATGGCCAAATGGAGCACAATTGTTGAAATCCTATATTATTAGTTCCATTGTAGTATAAAGGGTTTCTAGTATCTGTCAAAAATATTTAGCTTACAAAAAGTCACAGAAAAAGATAACAAAAGGCTCAATAAGGCATAAAAAATTAAATCCATTTACTTCTTCTAAGTTTAACATTAACATGTTTTTGGTTGATAGGTAAATATTAACTAAGGGAAGTCAGACATGAAGAAAAAACTTTTGCATTATTCCTAAGGCAAAAGTCACAGTATTTGTTTCCTTTAATGGTAACACAAGGCTGTTGCAAGTCATGCCTCCCATAGCAATAACAACACCAGTGCTCTTGTCACCTCCACAAGGGATGTAAGTAATTTTGCCACCTGCCTGAGGGAATGACATAATTCATGAAAATAGGCAGAAAGAAAAATCAAGGAGTGTGGTATTGTGGTTAAATGGCATGGCATGGTCTAACAAAAAACTGCTGGTTACCAGAGAGGAAGGAAGAGACGGTAGAGTAGAAGACAGAGCATGATTGGTGGTGGATATGACTATACATTTGGTGGTGGATGTAGTGTGGTATATAGGGTTGTTCCAGTTAGAAATTGTACACTGAAACATATGGTATTGTCAACTAATGTTACCACAATTAAAAAAAAATGGCTTCTTTGACTGAGGAAAACAGAAGTGGGATAGGATAGGCAGTTAGGGACAAAAATATATGGGAGCAAGGCCTGGCAAGCTCAGAGCTCTGGAGGATTTGAAGCCTAAGAAGAAAAAGCAAGCCTGAGGTGGGGTCTACTTCGTGGGATAGAGGAGAGAATACCTAAAAACGGCATCTCTTTGCCTCTTTTTGACCAGAGATTTTACTTTCATGCTAATGTTGTTTTGTTTTTTTTTTATTTGTTTTAGTTTACATCTTTATCAACCCCAGGGTTCTTCCACCACTTTTATCACCTAGGAACCATCATCTTAGTCTTTTGTTCCCTCCCACTCCTGCTTTTCCTCCTCCCCATCTCATGCTCCATGCTTCAATTTTGCTGGCAGTTAGTTTTAAATTTTTCTTGTGTGTTTGTTCATTTGTTTCCCCTTTATCCCTTATATAAGTGAGACCATCCAGTATTTCTCTTTTTCTTTCTGACTTATTTCTGCTAGCAGGATTCCTTCTAGCTTCCTCCATGTTGTCACAAATAGCATAAGTTTGTCTTTTTTTGAATGATGAATAATATCAAAAATATGCTAATGTTTTTAATCATTAACTTAAGAATAGCTCTATCATGTATTTCCTCAAAACATTTATTGAGAATTCTCAGCTTTGGATAAGTGTGCTAATGCTGCATCCCCATCTCCAGCCTCAATTCTGAGGCTTGGAGTCCAGTCTGAGAAAGCAGCTTCATGCCTGATCTGAGACCCAGCACAAGTTGCCAGACAACCTTCTGTGTTGCTGGGAGCATCTCCTGGCCCTGCTTCCCACAGGGCTGACAAGACAAACCAGAATCTGGGCTTGGAATGTGAGTGGAAAACCATCTCTGACTTCATTACCATGAAGATCCCATGTCCTGTGAGTTCATTTACTTCTGTCCATTTGTGTTTTCCTTTCTTTTCTTTGATTGCTTTCCTATTTGGAAGTGAAATTCTTTTAGAAACTTCTAACTGTATCTAGATTGAAGTGAGGAGCTGAGGCTGCAGAAAAGGGAGCTGCTTCTGTTGCCCCCAGCCTTTCGTTATGCATACTTCTATACAAATGGGATCAAAGGGAGCCCCAGGTAGGAATCCAGTAATTTTCAGGAGCATTTTGTTAAATAGGCTGGAGGTAAGTGTTGGTTAGCTCGATTAGAAAATTCTAGACCTGGAGAGACTGAATCCTGAATCCTGGCCACTTCCTGCGTCATTGTAAACTGAATCCTGGCCACTTCCTGCGTCATTGATCACATGGCATTGCCAGGATCTACATCTGGCCTTCCGAGGAGACAGAGTAGGCAAGAGTACAAGCTTAGAATCAGACAGAGCTGGGTAGAAGCCTTACCATCTTATAACTGTGTAGCTTTGACAAAAGTTCTTTAACCACCCTACTTCAGTTTCCTCAATGGTAAAAAAAAAAAAAAATGTGTTGCTACAGAAACATTGACAAGCAGATGAAATAATAAAGGTAATTGTTTAGTACAGACCTTGTCCATAATAAAATCTCACAAATGGAAATACTATTTACTTATTTTGTTGCAATAGAGTTGCTGACATATTGGGGATATATAACCATTCTTTGTTGAATGTAATTAAATCCTGGTTTTCCAGTGGATGTATTTAGCAAGTGGCAGAAATTTAATACAAGTTTCTAGGCATGTTTAGGATCAATCTAGAGTAATGAGAAACTGTCACTTGCTCCATTAAACAAGCTTGTTAATGGCTCATGAGTCATCAGGGTTTAATATGTTTGCTATTCAGACAGTCCAGTGAAACTCAGAACTGAGCACAGAAGTATCTGGAAGGGGTGATGGTGGAGACTGGTGGGGTACTCCGTGTACCAGGGATGGGTGTGCATCTTCCTTTGCTCTAAAGGTGTCCCTTAAGTTTGCCAGAAAGCAGACTGCTAGTTGGAAGCCCAGTATCAGAAGAGTGAGGTTTACATGACCTGACTGGGGCAACCAGGAGTCAGTTCCCACCCCACAATTCTCTGCTATTTCAGAAATAGTCCTTCCTGTTCTTAAAGTAGTAACATAACCTATTTAGAATTCATGCAATCACTGCTTCTGATGTATATTTCACAATCTAGAAGGATACAAATAAGCTGCCAATAAAAGAATACATTAAAAATTACTTAAGAGGTTTTCAGAAGAGAAAGCGACAGATTAATCATTCAACCAATGATAGTTATTGATTTCTCTGTGCCAGGAACTGTGGCATATACAAATAACAGTTTAAATAGTCTTTGAACTTAGAAGAGGGAGAGATGGTAAGGCAAGAAAGAACTTAGAAAATTATCTATTTCCATTCTATTTTTCTGCTTCCCCATTCGTTTCACACTCCTGAGAGCAAGGGAGCCCCAAGAAACTTCCAGGCTCTAGGTGGGGGTGAAGACTGCTGACTCTAGCCCAGAGCTTGCCATTATGGGAGTCTTCCCTATTCCTTAATGATCATGAAATAAATGAGCTTTATTGGCATCAGGTCCCAACTATGGGGATATTCCACTTCATGATCTTTGCAATCAACATTACATATGAGGGCCAACTGAGAGACTTGCATCAACTCTCTCTACGCCCTGCTTTCCTTCAGAAGCCAGGCTCCTGCTATTCAGTTTCGAGAATACCTAGCACAGTGCCATTAGGTTTGGTCTTTCCAGGTCATTCATAATGGGAAAGGAGACACAAATAGAGCTTACTTTGTTGAAGAAAAGGAAAAGTGAGGCAAGAGAGAAGCAGTTTTTTTTCAGTGTTGGTGTTACATTTTAGTTGTAATCCTTTCTCCCCTGATAACCTACCCATCTAAAGGATGTTTTGTGTTTCTGACTTTGGCTTTGGTGACTAGATGGGGAAAGCCTTCATATTTGCAGGCCAAACATAAAATGACTCATGAACTGAAAAGTAACTTGCTCTCAAGTTTATTTTACTAGACCTCCTTGAATCTGACCATCAGTTTCAGTTTGTGTGCTTCCTTATGCTTCTCCACACCTAATTCAAAATTCAACCTAATTCTCACACTGTTGACTCCAAGATAGCATCAGATTCCACAACTAAAAGCCCCCCCCCTCTGTGTCAGAGGGTACTCAAAGACTCATACCTCTGCTTCTTACCGTGTTGAAGATTCTCATGACTGAATTGTGGGTTGGGTTAATTTGCTAGAGTAAGTCACAGGGTTCAGGAAACCCATTTTTCTCACTAGGCTAATGATTATTACAAAGGGTATTAAAGGCTACAGATGGACTTATATACAGAAGAGGTGCAGGGGCAAGGTATGGGCAAAGGACATGGCTTCCATGTGATGCTCTCTAGGAGCATCACTCAGTACCTCCACATGTTCACCAGCTCAGAAGCAGCCTTTCTGTTTTTGTTACCCCAACATGATTTATTAAGCAGGCAAGACCTCCTTAGAGGCTGAGAAATATGGCTGGAAGTTCTAACTCTGAAGCAATAGGGTTGTTTGCTTTGACTTTTGTGGTGTAAATGAGTTATCAGGTTTTTTTCATACCCTTCCACCGTTAGCCTCTATGACCAGTACCTGTGGTATTGAGTCTCCCTACGATTGTATACCCAGTGGGTGTGAGCATGTGTGAGTCAGGCACCTGAGACTGGGAGAAGAGGATAAATGGGAGACATCAGTCTGGGGTGGCAGAGAACTCTGGGAGAACAACAGAAACTCAAGTCGTTATTTCCTTTCTGGCTTTTCCCCTGTTCACTATTAACTTAACAGTCCTGTGAAGATGATGCCAAGGTCTCTGCCATTGTTTAGATGCTAGAATCTATTTGGATTGGGATGGTTGCGAAACAGCTTCCAGCTTCCACCCTTCCATTGAGACCTAACAAATTCCTAGTTTTAGAAGCCTGTATTCACAGTACATTTGATAGTGAAGAGAAAAACATCAATATGGATGTTTTATGAGATAATATTTTTAACCTAAGAGGGAAAATGTCAAAAAAAGTAAATACAACTTATTTCTGCTCTAACAGTTTCTTGACAAAGTTAACCTTAGATTATTTATATAAAGTAGAGAGCACTATCTTTTTTTTTTTGTATACTGTTTGTAATAAAGTTTATAAGGAAAAATGCAAAAGCCAGATTTTGGGAAGACATGACAAGAATTCTCAAAAATAACTGAATGTTATCATTGCCTGGAGAGACTTTTCAGTGACTGATTTCATTGAGTAGGGAGAGTTGAAAGACTTTCCAGCTGATTCTAGCATGCAGTCAGCTTTAGCTGGAGTTAGAGACGTACAAGACCCCACACAGGGGTGCCCCCTTCTAAATCTATACCACAGGTCTGAAGTCTAAGTTTGGGACCCTAATCACTTTTCAGTGATTCCAAGCTGCATTCCACAGCATTTGTCACTCTGAATTTGGGATGTGGTTAGTTGGTCGGGGCAGATGCTCAACTGGCTTGAGTGTATGCAACATCCCTTGTGGAAGCTTGGAACCAATACTGCACTGGTATAGCTGTCGTTCAAGGAATTTGGAAATTTTATATCTAATGAGGTTTTTGAAATTTTCAATAAAAAGGATTCAGAAATGTTCATTCTGAAAGAGAAGAATATCTCTTAATCAATTTACTTTGCTTAGATATTTCTTTTTAGAAGAAATATATGATAGAATCCATCTTAATAAATCAAAATTTTTTTCCAAAAATATAAGAATACAAATTCTAAGTGAGAAGAACACTTTGGTTCAAAATTTAATTGACAGCAATTTTATCATCTTTCTTACATATAAAATAATGGTAGACCTGGTAGCCACTTATATTTTAGATTGATGAATGATAGCAATCCATTTCAAAAGAGAAAGACTATTAATTATTATAAAATGGGCAACATCAAAGAAACACCCTCTTTTTTTGGCCATTTCCCTGCAATGAGATATTTATTTGAAATTTAACTTCTCCTTCTTATCTCAATAAAGTTGTCTTTGTAATACAACCAATGTTGGAACATCTTGTCAAATAGCTGCTTTTTACAATCCCACTTTCTTTGTCAACACTAGACAGAATTACTAACTGCCATTATGTATAAATTGAAGAGTACATAGTAGTTTGTCCTTATATCTCATCAATATACAGATTTAATAGGTAGAAATTCTCTACTTTGGGTTGAGGCATTGTCATTGGATTCTGCTTAGTATATGCTTGATAGAGCTAGAACATTAAATACCTCCTTATCTACTACTAATTAGTTGATTGGAATATTTCAAATGTGTGAATATCTGAGGACAGAATTTGACATAGGATAAGGTGAGGGGGAATAAAACTAGTGGTATCCTGATATATGTTTAACAAAAGGCTAAACATCTATACTCATATTTATACTGTATCTGTGTCCATATTTATATTGCATTGATCTGTAATATTTGTTAATTTCCATGGTATAAAGTCCCCATAAATTTGATGTCACCGAATGTGGCATTGGGAAGGGATTTATAGAATAAGCTCACATGAGCAGATAGGAACTAGTTCCTGCATACTCTTCTAGACTACTGGGAAGAAGTAGGGAGACAGAAGGAACACAGAAGAACCTGAGAAAATTCCTTGAGCAGACAGAAAGGTAAAAGAAGTTAGGTGAGAAAAGAAAAGGCTTTGGTATTTCCAAGTGAGAAAAGAAAAGGCTTTTGGGACTTCCAAGTGTTGGAAGGCTAACCTTGTTAAAAGAGATGTGCTTTCTCCCTTGACATGAATCCTTTCTTTTTTTCCAGTTCCTCAAGTATAATGGATGCAAAGTTATAGTCTCACCATTACATTTTTTTAAATTAAAAAAATTTATGGGGTGTTCTCATGACTTCATAGTGCAATGGAGAGTGGTTTATTTCTCCAACTAACATCTGTAGAATTGAGTTGTAAATCTGTATCTGGAGTGTTTGGTTACCTTACTCACATGGCAGGCATGCAAGTATTTTTGGCTCTGCATCAAATTAATGAGAAGATTCTCATATTTGTAGTCCTCTTGAATATCTACTCCCCATTACTTGTGGGAAAAAGGCAGATACATAAGTGACAATTAAATCCAAGAAAAAATATTCTGTCATTTAAAATCTTTTTGTATTGAAGTAACATTGGTTTACTGTCATTTTCATTTTATTAGCAGTCATTTCCTAAAACATAATGTCTATTATGATTTGTCCTTAGAAAGTAAAGGAATTATTGGGAGATTTGCTAGATGCAAAATATTTCGAACTTTTGAGAGAAATAATAGGAAAGTAAGAGTGCTTGAATTATATATTTTAGACTTAAAAGAGAGAATATACTTTTCCTAGAAAGTGACCTGGGATTTTTTTTTCCTAATTATTTTTAATCAGTTATGTGATGATGTTTTCTGTATCTCTTGTCAACCACTTAATTCTTCACTTGAGATCAAATTCCAGTCATCAAAAGTCAGGATCCTCTGCTCAGGGAGAAGCCCATGCAATTATATTTATACACACCAGATATAAAAATTGCAATAAATAAAAGGTGGATTTTATAAGAGATATACAGAAATATAATATCTCTTTACCACTTTTAAGCAGAAAAGAAAAATTTAAATCTATAGATTTATGATTTTGCATGACACATATGGGCTCAGATTCAGAAGAGCAATTTCTGTCAGTTTCTTTCATTGAATGATTTTCCCTGTCCTGACTCCCTCTTTCCTCCCAGAAGATTAGCCCCAAAAGAGGCTCATGAATGGTCAATAAATGGATATTATTCTGCACATTTGCTCTAATGATAATGATTTGTTCATTTAATTGTCATTCAGGACTGTTGACCCATCAAAACTGTTTGTTGATCTTGGAAAACTGTCAGTTTTGATGGATCTCAAAAATTATTATATCAGCTTTTTCCCCATTGCTTTTTGTAACATAGTAACAAAAATGTTATGTCCCAGTAGCCATTTAATGGAAAAACAAACAAAAACCAAAAAGTCTGAAATAGGAGTCTTGGCAAAATCTTGAAATTTGTGTGTTGAGGTTGTGTAAATCTTTGTTTAGCTAATCAAGTACAGAAGATTGGACTGCAGATAAATTTTCTGCAGATAGGTTAATTTGTGAATAAATAAAACCGGTTGTCGCTAGACTTAATCTGACATCTTTCTTTAAATATGCAAATATTTGAAGACATATTTAAGCATGGAAATACATATATATCTTTGTGCATAAGCATGTATATTTCCAGTCATGTGAATTATTCCTATGAAATATTCTGGTGGTGGGCTGGATTGATGAGGACTCCATAGTCCCAATTCTCAAATAAAATCATTTCCTTACCTGACATTAGGTCATTTTTGTCCATTTTTTCCAAAATATAAATATAATTGCTTGTCATCATATAAGTTTTACATACTTTATGACAACAAAGCGAAACTTTCCCCAAGATGGCTGACTTCTTTATTCCCGAGGGTTTCCCACAGATGACTGGGTGAGGCAGGGGCAGTCTTCACAGCAGGGTTGGCCTGAGTGTCCAGGTTTGCCCTTCAGAACTGGGGTCAATGTTTTAGATTTCTCTTTCTTTCCAGGCCACCTCATTCTCCCTTCTCGAATTACTAGCCCTCTCAGCCACAAGGTCTCTGTGCCTCTGACGTGTTTATGGGGCACCTGCACCTGAGAACTTGATAAGGAATTCCTGCTGTGATAAAAAGTCCTCTTAGGTCAAATGTGTAGTGGTAAAATTAATTGTTCTGAGACTGCATGTCTCAAACCATCTATAAAAGCCATATTATTTATTACCTAGGATACCACCTGTGTAGTGCAGCTGTCGCAACCATTTTACACACACATACGTTGCCCTCCCTCTCCCCCCCCCCCACATGCACAGTCAAAGAGAGAGAAAGGGAGAGAAATCATATTCAAGGGGACGTTTTATTTGGGCTAAAGCCATACTCTCTGGAGGTTTTGTTTTTCATCTAATTGAAAACATCTACAGTATTTCTGCCAAAGAAACCCGGACATAGGCCAACCTGGAGATGGGGGCCCTCTTGTCTCTGAACCATGAATCATTGATGGTCTTGCCTCAAATCTAGGCCCAAGTATAAAGTTCTGCTTATCAAATGAAAATAGTAGCAAACAGCAGGATCACTGAAGTGACAGCTACTTGATTCTCAGCCAAAGAATTGTCATTAGACTTTTAGTCCTAAAATGTTTCATGGAAGTAGCTGAAGCGAGGCTAGTGTAAATATCTCAGGGAGCTCACGGAAAAGTTTTTCCTACTTGTACTCCCTGGCGTGTGGTTTAGATCATCTTTTGGAATTTTCTTACCCTCTGTTCCTCACCTCATTTCTTCTTTTAGATTTGAATGGTAAGAAGGTCATGTTCAGTTAATTGATCTCTATTCATTTATACATCCTAAATTAATCTGAGACCTAGTTTCTTTCATTAAATTAAATAGAAAAAGTAAAGATCATTCTGAGACCAAAAAAGAAGAAGCTGAGGAGCCTAGGTAACGGCTTAGCAAACTGACCCACATGACAAACTTTGTCCATTGTCTGTTTTTGTAAATAGTTTGATTGGAACACAATCACACATACTCACTGCATAGTGTCTATGTCTAGAAGATAATAACTACAGCATTAGAGACTCCCCAATCTGGAGATTTTTCTCATTCCAGCTCCTAGAAAAAGTAGTTGATTCCTGACTATTGGAAGTTAGTGTTTGAGGACTGTCTTGAGTTTTGGAACTATCCCAGTAAGCAAGACTCCTGAGCCTCTGAAAGTGTAAGATAAACCTTCTGAAAATGAGGGCAGCAGGAAAATCTGGTCTTTGTATTCATTGGTGATGAGTTGTCTATCAGAATTCACTATTCTAGATGGGTCTAAATGTGGAGAGAGTATTTAGGATGATATTTCCCACGCATTGCTTTGAAATTAGTGTCCTACAAAAGTTAAATAATTTCACGATAAAGAGATTGTTTCAGGACAAGAAGCATATTATATGCTTGGTCTAAATAGAGTTCAATGATGTTTTTTCAGTCCAAGACTTATAATTGAACAATGTGTTGTGGACTACAAGAGGAGATTAATGTGCACAGTATTTTTCAGTCTTACTGGACCGGAGAAACTCTCTGGTCTATCTAGTAGTATCTTATGGGCTTCATTTTCTCATGGAATACGGTCTAGGAATCCTCTCCAAGATCTCAGCACATATGAAATCTGAGTGTTTTCTTTTTTCAATAGTAATTGCTCCAATTCTGTTTTCCAGTTGGCAGAGCTGATATTTGCTGGGTACACAGCAGTACAACTTGTCCAGTTGTTAAAGATCCTAAAATTATTTTCTACCAGTTGGCAAATAACAAGTTCTCTGAACTCTCAAATATCCCTTGCACGGTTGGCTATCCTGTCCCCTTCCCTGAAACTCTACTAACCCCTGCTCATTCCATTAACTAAAGGTGATCATTTTTCAGGAGGGTGCAGTTGGGGGAGAGGTAACAACATGGATGAAACAGGAAGGGGCTATGGTAAGCCAAATAAGTCAGAAAGAGAAAAGCAAATACTGTGTGGTTTCCTCATCTGTAAAATATAAAGAAACAAAGGATCAGACTAAACAAACAATTTCTAGAAATATGAGCACTGAGTTTATCAGAGAGAAGGGAAGAATGATGTGCAAACTATGGTGGAAGTCCAGTGAACTATGGTGAAAGATTGTTGGTTCTTTGGTAGTAAGCATGTGTGGTAACAGATTTGAACAAGTTTGAACTTATACCCCCAAAACATGTACCATGTTGAAGCCAATGCCATCTTTAAAAAACTTCATGGAAAAAAACTGGTTCTAAGAAGATACTTGGATGAATAAAATGGGTAAATATCCTATGATGGGGTAAAGCATGAGTATCTCAGCTGCACTTGGACAGAGGGGATTGATTAAAAATATTTTTTGAAGAAGTAGGCACATGAGCCAAGTCCTAAAGTAGAAGTGGTTAGAATGGGAAAGAGAATTGAAGAAGGCATTCCAGGTATTCAATTCTGCTTCTCACGCTCATTCCTCTTGCATTTCTCCCTCAGAACCTACCTGCTGTTAAAAGGTCCAGTTCAAATGTTATGTTTGGCTTAAAATTCCCTTAGAACCTCAACCAGATGGCTCTCCACTTTAGTCTACTGTATACCTGGGCACTGTAGGGGAGGAAAAATGATTTTCATTCTGCCTGTCCGAGCTCTTTGCTGAAACCATGTAATAAAAGACAGGTTATCAAGAATAAAACAAACAGAAGTTTATTATTTATTTCTCTTTCTGAGACAAAGGATTTTATTGCTCATAGCACAGCACATACCATAAGCTTCCAGTTTACATTGGCTAGTCCTCATATGTCCCATGGGTAAAAGGTGGAGGGCCCTAAGTGAGTACTGAACATGGCACAGTGAAAAACTGAGCTTAGGGAACCTGGAATTTTTGTATTGACTGCAAACAAGCCTATCTGATATTTGTTCTAGTCTGATGTTCCATTTTTTTTGTTTGTTTTTTTTGAGACTAGATCTTGCTATTTTGGCTTGTGGAACCACAGGCTCACATTGCCCATGATACCATGAACTCAAGCAATCCCCAGCCTCAGCTTCCCAGGTAGCTAGGATTACAGGCACACGCCACCGTGCCCAGCTATTTTCTTGGAACTAGGTCTTGCTGTGTTGCCCTGGGCAGGACTTGAACCGCGACCACTAGACCCTGCTGCGATTCCATAAACTGTCGTTTACAGGCATGCGCCACCGTGCCCAGCTGATGTTCCATTTTTATCCTGAATGGTAAAAAACAAAAATCTCTGCTTTTTTTTTTTCTGTGTAGAAACACTATCTCTACCTTTCAAGGCTATGGCTTACACAAACATCCCTGGACATGATAGTCTGGACAAAGGATAGTTAGTATCTTATCAATAAGATGAACAGAAAAGGAGAGACATGGGGAAAATTGTCTCTAAATGGAAATTTTTATGATTTACATGCAGCTTCAGATATGAATGGGAGATACCCAAGGGAAAAACGAATAATTCCCCAAGGTGGTTTAGAATTTAGGATTAAGTACCATTTTAATGGGGAAGGCAGAGATGGGCTGTAGTACTTTTAGGAACACGTAAATGATTAACAGGAAAGATGAACGGGCCCCTAGAAGAACAGATGAGTGTTACAATAGTTTGTGAAAAGGTTTGTGTAGATGTGATGTTGACTTCTAGTCTCTGTAATGAGTCGATCCTTCCTGGATGATGAAACTCTGGGTGAGGGATCTATGACAGCAAGTTCCTTTTGGAGAATCTGTCTGCTGTTTTCCAAAAACCTATAGCTCAAAATAATCATTATTCCAAAGTAGTGTATTTAGAGATGGTATATTCCACCACCACAGAACCTGCCTTAGAGTAAAACTCCATAGACTTCTTAGGATTAGAGTAAAACTCCATAGACTTCTTAGGATTACTATTTGCATACTTACCTCAACTATTAAACTACAGTCTTTTTAGGTGGAATTTTGCTTATGTTTTGATAGATATACTTACCTAATACCAAATATATTGCATGTTGTATGAACTGAAAGTTTTAAAAGCAAAATTGAGTTGGGAAAAGTCCTCTTTCATCTCATCCCTTCCTTTTCATTTCTTTCTTCATTACCTATTGGGATTCTCTTGACATAGTCCTCTAGGAATAACTCTTTGCAAGAGCTAGGTAATATCTTTTATGTGTGGGGTTCAATATCTTGTGCTCTTTAATAGAAACTAAATGTGTTCCTAAAATGGAAGTATTACAATTATCTGTGTATTGACAATTTGGAATAATTTCACAGACTAAAAATCTTTTGGGATAATTTTGCTATCTATTTGTTAGATTTTGTCCATGTTTGGCTACCCATGACTTTGAGAAACAAAGGGAGGATATATCCAAAACTGGATGAGTCACCATTTTTCATTATAAGCTGAATATAATTATCTAATTTTTTCAGCATCAGAAAGACTTAGCTCCATCAGTTGTTTTGCAGACCTATGAGTGCCAGTAAAAATGATGTTTCAATTCTTGCTTAGGTTTTCCTATGAAGCTTTCCTAATTCTTCAAGATTTCCAAGGACTTCACGCTCAAAGCACATAACATGGTTGTCAATCTCCACATGTTAGGTACTGCGCTTGCGGCATTAAGATATGGCTTCAGTCAAACCTCTCCAGAGACAGAAATCCATTTCCAACCATTTTATGTGTAACATAAATTCCATGTGAGCCCCTCGAATTAAGTCACTCAAAAGAGATCAGGAAGTTTGCAAAAAAGGCACAAGAAACTAGAGACCTCTTAGAAACCCAGGCAAACTGTTCTCTTGTTTTCTTCTTTCTCTTCAGACACAATGTATTGTTTTGGCATGCACAAGGTGCCATGCCACACCCACGTTTAATCTCATCAGTTCAAATAGCCAACCTAGATTTCCTAGTGTTCCTTAGTTCTAGCCAAGACTGGGAAAAGATTTATTTGGATAAGTTACTTTTTATTCAGTAACAAAGGGGAATTAGCGTCACACGTTCAAATGAGGCCACTTTGAACATCTTGATACTTCTCTGTGTGGAGGAAATAATGCAAAACAACTTCTCTCTATTATGCCATTTAATGTAACAACAACCCAGCATGGCAGGTATTACCAGTTTGTTTATTTATTGGTCATGTTTTGTTTTTCATTCTTCTTTTTTCAATTGCCAAATGTCAGATATTCTAGCTTCCCCATAAATGTCATACTCAGTGATTTCTCATTAAAAAAATTTTTTTTTGAGACTAGGTCTTGCTATTTTACCTGTGGAACCGCAGGCTCACGTTGCCTGGGGTACCACAGACTCAAGCGATCCCCAGCCTCAGCTTCCCAGGTAGCTGGGATTACAGGTGCATGCCACCATGCCCAGCTATTTTTTGGGGACCAGGTCTCACTATGTTGCCCCGGGCGGGACTCGAACCCCAATCTCTGGTCCCTGCCGTGGCTTCCTAGGCTGCCGCTAATAGGCATGCACCACCATGCCCAGCCTCATTTAATCTTCTTATGTCTGTATAAAGTGATTCAGCGAAGTAACAATGATGCTGTTGTAGGCGTGTTTCTGCTGTTTTTTGACAGCTCTAACTTCGCTCATTTTTACTCCAAGGGTGAGACCCCACTGGCACTGTTCCATTTCTTTACCCCTGCAACCTCCCAGCTGCCTCGCAGAGGATCCAGGCAGCAATTTACAAACACCTGACTATTGCAAAATGCAGGCTTCTCAACTCTACGGTCTGGGAATGATCAATTAATGATAATTGATAAGCATGTATCTATGTGGTTCTCAGTACTGCATGGAAAACTCCTAGTGGCCAAGAGAAGAAGGAAAAACACAGATCTTATTCAGCAGGGGAAGATTGCAATCTCATAGGGAACTAGTAAAGCAACCAATGATGAAAGGTTGCAGATAGAAGGTGACAAAAACAAGAAAGCTGATGACAGATCTGAGGCCTAAAGAAGGCGAGGGGTAAGAGAAGGTTCAAAACGTGAGGGAAGAGCAAAAGCGGTTGTGGTTATGGACCACAGTTGCAATGGTGGTGGGAGAACTACAGGGACTACACTTGAGGGGGGAAATCAAATTCTGTCCAAAGATGAACAATAAGAAAATAATTTGTTTTAAAGAGAGAGGTGTGAGTCTTTAGATGCTTTCAGAGACGTGAGGAGGACTGTGCTTGGGCTCAGGATGCTCTTGGCAGGCCTGTCAAGGGAAAGATGAGTAAGAATGAGGGTCAGAAGACTGAAGGCAAGAGATTTCTTTTAAAAGATGTGCAAAGCACTCTACAAATGGAAGTGTACAGGAGAGACATACAGGGAGAGAAGGCTATGAGAGCATTGGGCTGCTTGGGAATAAGACTAGGTTTCAAAAAAATAAAATTCAGAATTAACTATCCCAGAGGCAACCGTAGGTTTAGATTCATGAGCACTGTGTAGCATTAGCTCTCATTTTTCTTCACTTTGTTCTCTTTGTCTCTCTCATTTTATGTCAATCTGGAATACAATTCATCAAATATTCAAAGTGTTAATTTCTGGTAGTAAGATTTGTATTTATCTGTGGTTTTCTCCTCAAGCTTTATTGCCTAAACAGTTTGTAACATAAATATGTATGATTTTTATGAAATCAATGTAAGGAAAGAGATCTGAAGTCACTGGCAAGGAAATTACAAGTGATGCTCAAAATCATGGATTGCAGATCCCATGTAGGTAAAGGTCCTCTGTGGATGGAGAGCAGTACCAAGAGATGGAGGGAGGAGTCTCTAGGTAGAATTCTTTGTAAGAATCCTGAAATATTTTCTCCTCTGAGGCTAACTCAAAAATTCAGCTGACTGAAAAGTTGAAAACTGAGGTCTAATTCTGTATTAGCCTTCAGAAAAGACAGAGTGTCCATTATTTTGAGAATTGTCTAACCTCTTAAAAATAGGGCTTAGATTAATTCACCTTACCTCTCTGCAAGGAAAATAAAAGACAATTATTAGGCAAACATTAAATGGCATGCAATTTTAAAATAGTTGTTTCTTATGGATATAATTATGTATTTGTTATTTTTAAATTTTTTTATTTATTTTTAAATTAAGTACCACTGTTTTAGCAGCACTACTTAGGACTTCTCCAGCTGCTTGCCCACACCATCCTGGAAATGCGCTGAAGAGGTTCGGGAAATCCCTTAAAGCATGGTTGGTACAGATTTTGATAGCACCCCAATTGCAGGGTAACTGAATAAATACTCATTCAATCAAAAACTAAGAGTTACTGCAGACATTAAACTGTAGGTTGACTGTTTCAGATCAAGGGTAAGATTGGCTAACATCTAGGTGTGTCTATTTCATTTGGAAGACATTTTAGCATTTTGTCCTAATTAAGAGTATTTACAATTCAGTGGGTTAAGAAAATATGCATACTTATAACCAATTGTATTATCACATACTAGGTTTCACTTATATTGTTGGTCAGTCACTTGCTAAAATGAGCCATTGTAGATGACCACTGAGTAAAAGTCAAGCACATACCCAACTGTCAGGTGGGGTTCATCAGTGCTGTAAGCCAGAGCTGGCCTAATGGTACTCTGCACATTGTTACCCTGGAGTGTGTTCTGCCTTCTGACCAGTTGTGACATCTGTGTTAGTAAAACAACACTTCTGTGTTTACAAGAAGAGCAAGTTTAACTGCTTACCCACAAAAAGTATCTTTTCCAACTGGCAGAACAATATTTTTACTTTGCAAAATTTTCTCTGAGAAAAAAGAATAATTTTCTTCTCTATTATAACTAAAAAGGATTTTCTTCCCCAATCCTGTCCTTTGTTAAAATTATCTTTATAATGTTAATAATCAATAAAAACCTTTAGTTAAACTCCCCAAAGTGCCTATGGTAACCCAGTCCTTCGATAAATCTGGGATTCTCCTAGGGGTTTCCAACCACCCCACTACTTTTATGATGATATATGAGGTCATATACAGGGACTTACCCGACATCCTTTAAATTAAAAGTCATCGGAGCAGGTAGTTTAAGGAACAGATTTATAACAAGCTTCAAATGAAACAAAGGTATTCCTCACAGCTGTGAGTCATCTGCAACCTATTTTCTCATATACTCAGGGTATACTGAAGATAAATGTTACCCCCATACCCACCCCACCTCCTCAATGCACGAAGACTCATAATATGCCACCCAGAGGACCCTTAACATTTCCAAATTATAGCTGCTCAGGCTTCCTTTGGCCTTTCTCTTGTAGTTCATATCAATTTCAAATCATTACAGCACTTACTAAGCAGATCCTTACATTGTTGTTTAACCTGAAAATGCTGGTTAGAAAAATAAGAATCATTTAATTGCCATGAGGTTCAGAGATATGACTGATTATTCTGTGTAGTTATGAGTAATATTAGAATCAGAGTCTGGATAACTTCCCATAGGAGTACAGAGAAAAATATAAATACAGAGAAAAATATGAATACAGAGCAATATATCCTAGTAGTCCAAAGCAGGGCCTGGATCTGTGCATATAGATTTAAGGTCGTCTACTAGCTATATAAATTTGGTTTCCATTTTCTTACCTATAACATGGGAATACAAGGAGTATCTACATCATAAGGTTGTTGGGAAGCTTAAATATAATCCTGATGGGCACATACTTAGTAAAATCTCCAGAAGGTATTTAACATCAGGTAAAGATTAGTTATTATCTTTAGGATGACAATAGGTTCAAAATTATTTTCATTAACTCTCGTGATCATATAGTAAAATAGTAAGATGTGAATACCCAGGTAATAGCTTGGAGCTGTCATCTCAGAACACTGCACCCCACACTACACAACACAAAGTAGTGTTTATCCCGTTCATTTCCCCATTGTTGCTGTTCTCTGTGGAGCTCTAGCATCCTATAGAAGGTACCAGGTTGCACATATTTTCTCTTTTGCTAAACCAGGCAGATGAATGCTGGGTTGAAAACATATATACTTATTGTCTCTGTCAATTTCACAAGATGGTGATACTAGCAGCAATGGCAGTAATGGTGGAAAGTATTGTTTCCCAATCTTATCTGACCAAAGGACATTTTCTCCTGTTTTTCTCAGAATACCAATACAATTTATTGAATCACCTGAAATTGATGTGTATCGTGTCCATTTGGGCTGTTAAAGGAAAAATTCCCTACATAGGGTTGCTCAGCCAACAGAAATTTGTTTCTCAGTGTTGAAGGTGGGGGTAGTCCAAGGTCAGGGTGCCCACAGAATCAGTGTCTGGTGAGGGCCTATGGCCTGGCTTCCAGATAGTCACCCCCTGGCTGTGGTTTCCATGACTGGAGGAATGAGGGGGTTCTGTGAAGGCTCTTTGATGTGGTCCCAAATCCCATTCATGAGGGATCCCTCACTAGCTGCCCTCTGAGAGCAGCTCAGCTGATGACTTACCTCCCAAAAGCCCCACCTCTAAACATTATCACAGTGAAGATGGGGTTTCACCATATGAAATGACACACTTAGTCTACATCAGTGTGATATGAAATGGCATGAACAGGGAATCTTTTTTTTTCTTCAAGATTATTATGTGCCTAATTGAATCGTAAAATAAATGAATAAGTGACCAAATGAAGTCATGCTTTATATTTTAGTATGAATATAATATCATTTAGGCAATGTATTTTTAATACACATGCCCAGGCTTCAATGGCAGGGTTTTTCAATTAATGGACTGGGGAGACAGGATGTCCTTTGAGAACCACTAGCCAGTCCTTGGGTAGGGTAGCATTGCATGGTTCTCACCTACTGGTTAATGGCTGCTTAAACACGTGTTTTTAATTCTAGTCTCAGCAACTGTTTCACATGAAGGCATGTGGCAAAAATAGAGCAAGGCATATGCTCACACAAATACACATCACACACTTGTAAGAAAGAGAGGAAACAAGGTACAGGGTTGATGAGTGAATCAATACTTTGGGTCTCATGAATATATAATTTCATGGGAAATGTCAGCGAAACCCTATAACCACCTTGATTTTCACATGTGGGTAAACATTCCTTTCTTATTGTGATTGCATCACATGTTTGTATGCTTCCAATCAAGATTCCTTAATTCCCAAGAGACATGTCTGTGGTGAAGCATAGGAAGGAGCACGGGTGGGGATGGAGTGCTTCCCTTTCGCAGGTGGTACCAGTTACAAGCATAAATTATGGTTTTGACTTTAGAGTTTACAAAGCAATGTATTTCACAAGCATAGAATAAAAATTATAACTTCAAAATTTCCAAAGAGTGGTAATTCTCATTGCAGATGAAGAAAATTTTAAACTATACACTAAGATATGTGCTCTCAAAATAGTCTGATTTAACTGAGAAATATTTGAGTAGACAAGGATAATCTTTTTCATGGAAGTGAACTCAGATTGCTAGAACTTGTTTTATTTCATGTATATAAAGATTTTTTTATTGAAATACCCTATATAAAGAAAAAATGTACTCCATACATTCGTTGTTATTCTCAACATGCATAATGGAATTTTTTAAGAAATGGAGTAAATATTCTGAAATACTGTGCATTTGAAATGTTGTTTCAATCATAACCATGTAATAAATCATTGCAAAGGGTAATTTTACCAGATCATTGCCATTTTGTAAACCATGGTATTTTCAGGTATTTTCTAGAAAGTTGGAGCATATTATATACCATTTAACTATCAGATAGAGCTTAAGTCTCAGAAAATAGCCAGGTAAGATATAAATGATGGAGGCCACAATTTCAAACTGATTTTTTTTTTTCAATCAGGAAGACTCTTCAGTCTTCAATATTATGAGTATAGGGTAGGTGGCTTGGTCAGACTTTTTCCACCATTAGCTCCTATGACCAGCACCTGTGGTGTTGCGCCCTCCCCATGACTGTGCCTGGGTTCAGTGGGCATGTGCATGTGTGAGTGGACACACCTGGGCCTAGAAGGGAGGGACGGAAAGGATGTCATCACCCTGGAAGGGCAGCAAAGAAAGGAAAATGTAGAGAGGAAAGAATGTGAAGAGAACAGAGGAATGTAAAGGAGACCCTGTGAGAACCCAGAAAAACAGCATGAAGATTCGGGGTGGGGGGGAGAGTTGGGAGGCTGGAGGGGTTGCCTGCCTCCCAGCCTCTCTACTTCTGGTGCCTAACCTGCCTGATGAATCCTAGCCTCACTATCTTGTATGCCAGTGTACCTGTTTCCCAGAAAGCACTGAAGACTGTGGACATCACCAAGTGCTCTGACATTCTTCTTTAGCTGCTAGAGTTGGCAGTGAACATACCCAGGTTGGGATGATCGTGGCACAATTTGTTATGAGCTAATTCCAATAGTCCATTTCCCCCAAAGCTACCACATAGAACGAAAGCTGAGATTATAAGACAGAAATTGAGCAGAATTGATGCCAAATCTTTCTTGGATTCAAGTAGAGACACAAAGATTCATAGAATGGTGGAATTGAAAAATGTTCCATCAAGAGTAAGAATTGAGAGATTTCAATCTTCTATTGTGCAATGAAACAAGGTTTTCATATTTGGATGTTCTATGATACCTCCTCTCTTTCCCTCTGTCTTTCTACTCTTCCTCCCTCCCTCCATTTGATTTTGTTTATTTTTTTTACAACTTCAAATTATTGCTTTCCATTTGACCACCTGAAACAAAAGGGAGAAACTACAATAGCATAATCAAAATGACTTTATCCTCAAGTTTTAAGTCTTATTTAAGACTTAAATAAGACTTATTTAAGTCTTGTTTATTGCTTTATCTTCAAGTTTTAAGTCTTATGAGAGAGATGTTTTTGAGTTGCTAGATGGTCCTTGACTTACAACAGATCAAATTAATATTTTGTTTTTATTTTATGATGTGAAAGCAATGTGCATTCAGTGGAAACACTTTAATTTTGATCTTTTCCTGGGCTGGTGATATGTGGTGGGACTCTCATGATGCTGGGGATGGCATTGAGCACAGCTCTCAGTCACTCTGGCCATCATAGGGTAGACAGAAAGCACCCCATTTTTCACTCTCTGCACAGTATTCAATAAATTACTTGAAACCTCCAATACTTTGTTGTAAAACTATGTTATATCAGCTGTATAGTCTGATATAAATATTATGTCTGAGGTGGGTTAGGCTAAGCTATGTTGCTTGTAGGTTAAATGTAGGAAATGCTTTTTTGATTTATGGTATTCCCATTTGCAATGGGGTTATCAACATGTAGCCTCATTGGGTAGCCAGAAAGATCAGACATTGCTGTCTCTGGTTCCTTAGGGAAATGAAAGGGATGGGAATACAGGAAACTGGGGCAAGGGACAAAGTTCAAACACCAATGAAATCTAATCAGGGCGCTGTTGGTTCTATATCCAAACAGTTTTGTTTCCTTTCAACACAGAACTCTAAATTCTTCTAGCACAGTTATAAAAGAAATGTAGTTTTATTGAGAACCTTAGGATAATCTCCAGGCATAAAACTGGAAGTTGGGATCAGCTCTCTAATATCTCAGCGAAGAAACTAGAGTAAATGAGCTGTCTCAAAATCTCTGTAGAGCAGGACATGGTTTCCTGGCTCCTGCACTGACAGTAAAGTCCCCTGGCTGACAGGTGTCTGAAGTTGCATTATTTGTTGACTCTAGGAGAGAGAGGACCATGGCAAGCAGAGGTGGCAGATTTTCACCTCACTGCCTCCCAAATATGTTATGAAGATTTTTTCCTTATATTTCTGCAGACAATATACTATGTCTAAGTGTTGTCAATCTCAAAAACTTTATTCCTTTCCTACACATACTTTCTAACATTCAAACTAGACATATCTCCCACTTCATTCCCTTACAATGTTCTCAAATCCCTGTCAGGATCCCAGCTAGAACTGCAGAAAGGTGTTAGCTTACTAAGAGGTGGGGGAAAAACAAAATAAAACAAAAAACCAGCTCAGATGGGATATAAACCTGACGTTAACAAAATGAGGAAATTTTTATATAATTTTGAGTCATTTTAAAAAAGGGGAAACTTAAAAATGTATTCTATTATCTTTAGAACTCTAACTGCTAAGAATGAAAACAATTCAGGTGTTCAATAAAATGTTAAAGTTTTCTCACTTTTTATTTTTTGCTTTGATTTTTTAAAATAGAAGTACTCATGCAACAGTAGATATAAAAACACATAACAATGGAAGGCATAATTATGACCTAAAATTATAGTTGTGAATCACTATTAGGCAAACATTTATGTGTTCCACATGATGCTAATTGCTCTCTTTCAGTAAGACCCAGATTCTTTTCTGCTGAATTAACACAAAGTTATCATGTATTTTACTGCCTGGCTTCTTTTGTAAGTGTGCACCCTTAGTTCATTCTTTTACCATTTTTCATTAACTGACAGTTTTGGTCAGTTGTTAATGACACACTGTAGTGCAATGATTTTATGACTATTCAGTCTGGGCTATGCTCATGATTCCTCAGAGGAGGCTGTGTCAAGTAAGACAAAGAGAGGAGCTAGAAATAAGTTGGACACTAAAATGAAGTTAGTAAATTAAAGCATGAAAAAAATGTATGTCTATATGTCTTCTTAAAATTGTTAGTCAAATATAAATTTTTTTTGTCTTTTCAACAAATAGACCAACTTAAATTTCACCAAATAT
This sequence comes from Uropsilus gracilis, assembly GCA_004024945.1. Lineage (NCBI taxonomy): Eukaryota > Metazoa > Chordata > Mammalia > Eulipotyphla > Talpidae > Uropsilus > Uropsilus gracilis. The sequence continues at coordinate 140,733 of PVHY01000941.1, forward strand.
TATAGAAAACTTTTATCAAACTTTTTTTTATCTCTTTAAGTGGGTATAGTGTGGTAACCTAAATTTTACCAACCAAATTTTCAAATAGATCAAACGCTTACCATAGATTCTTGGTGCAAAACAGCCTTAATAATGTATTTGCTTTGTATACTATGACTTAAGGGACCACTTTCTTTATTCCAAGTAAAAATGCAGAGCTTGATGTAAAGGAAGGCTTCTATAATGTGTATATTGATTTTTAGATGTATCTGTGTGGGGGTTGAATGCTTGTCTTCCTTTTAAAATTCACAGGTTGAAGTCCTAGAGCCCAATGTGATCTCATTTGTAAGTAGACCTTTGTGTGATGATTAGATTTAGAGTATATCATGAAGGTCGCACACTCATGGGATTCTGCAATTTTTTAAGAAGAGGAAGAAAAATCTCTTCTCTAGCATACACAGCAGGAAGGTGGCTTTCTACAAACCAGGAAGAACCCTTTCCAGAAGTTGAAACTCTGCTTACTTGAACTTACACCCTCCAGAATATTGAGAAATTAATTTCCATTGTATTAAACCACCAGTCTATGGCATTTTGTCATGGCAGTCTGAGCAAACAAAGTAATCTGCTAGGAATGTATAATTCAGCTTTAAGGAACAGAAAACTCTGAGAGCAAAATAAATGCCTGATATTAGACTTTTAATTGCCTAAGTGTCCATTTCAAAAGACTTTTATTTTGAATAAACATAGTGCTAGGTATACAACAGCTGCCAGCCAAACAGTCAGATAGAACACAAGGTCACCTCCATCCATGACATTTTCCTTCCAGAAAACCCTGGGTGATCTAGATAGCTGATCACCTGAGAGACCCTGGCCCCACTTCCCCTGCCTTCATTCCCATTCTTATGCTTCAAATTATCCAATGTGAATGATCCCATCCAACCTGAGGCACTCAGCCCTTGCACTATAATGAAGGCTGACCTCTGGGTTTTTTCTCCTGTCATCTCACTGGTGGCCCCACAATGTGCTATTCCCCCAGGGCTTGTGAGTAACAGATCAAGTGTGTCCTATAATCCTAACAGCCATGTGGGCGGTATCAGACACAGCATTGGCCTTTGTGGGGAAATGTTTGAAGGGCTCACCGTGAGTAATAATTATGTGTTCCTAGCCCAGAGCACCACCATCCAAATGTCAGGGGGGCTATGTAACGAGTGACTTAAAAATCAGGGCTAATTTGGCTCACAAAAAGAGTTGCAGAGAGACATAGAAAGTTCAAGGTAGGTGTGGTGGCTCAGCAATGCTGTCACTCAGCCACTTTCCTAACCTTAACACTGAAGCCTTGATTTAGCACTTCTGTCCATTTTTTTGGATTGGGTTATTTGTTTTCTTGTTATAAGAGTTCTTCATAGATTGAGGATAGATGTAAGATATGCAAATATTTTCTCTCATTGTGTCTTTTCAATTTAATAATTTCACGGTCCAGAAGTTTTTTCATTGTGATTGTTGCTATTTTTGCCTGTATTCCATTACTTTTTAGTTGACTCCCCAGAGACATCAGTGAAACCAGTGTCTCTGAGTGTTTTGCTTATGTTTTCCTCTATTTAATGATTTCAGGTCTTATATCCAAGTCTTTAATATATTTTGATTTTGATTCAATTATTGTGCAGGCTCTAAAATAGTGGTTTAACTTTAGACCCTCTCCAAAGAAAACATACAACTGAACAAGGCTCAAGAAATAATGTTTATCATAACTCATTGTCAGAGAAATACAAATCAAACCACAATGAGATACTACCTCATACCCATGAGAATAGTCAGTATCAAAAATACCAGAAACAACAATTGTTGGCAAGGATGTGGAGAAAAAGGAACCTTCATACCCTCTTATTGGGAATGCATATTGGCCTAACCCGTGAGAAACTCCAGTGTGGAGATTCCTCAAAAGATTAAAAATGAATCTACCTATGATCTAGCAAGTCTACTCTTAGGAGAATGTAAAATAACTATTTGAAGAGCTAGCTAGCTAGATGGTTCTGGAATAAACATTCATTCCAGCACTATTACAACAACTAACCTTTGGAGACATGCCCAATTGACAGATTAGTGGATAAAGAAGATAGGATATAGATATAGATATAGATATAGACTATGGAATACTACTTGACTATAAAAAAGGTGAAATCTTGCCATTTGTGGCAACATGGATAGAACCAAAGGAAACTGTGCTGAGGGAAATTAGTCAGAAGAAGCAAAAATAAATACTGCATTATTTCATTCATATGTGGAGTATAAAGAAACAAAACAAAGGAACAGCTAAAACCAAATGAAAACAAACCTTTGAAATCTGACTACAGGACTGAGGTTATCAGATGGGAAAAGTGGGGGTGGGGAACAAAAAGGGTTGTTTTCCGATAGACTGTGATGAAATATTACTGTCACTTTAGTGATGGCTGTGGACTCATAACAAATTTGAAAAGCTGTGAACCTATGTCCCTGAAACATACACAGGGATGCAAACCAACCTCAATAAAAATAATTATAAAAAAAATTAAAACTTTATTTTCATGCTTATTGCCCCATAGTCACAAGAAAGTTGATAACTTTGAAGCCTCTCCTTTTCCTTTCCAATATGAATAAAGAGGGAAAAGAAGGTCTGGAAAAAGCTGTCCTGTCTTCATCTTAAGGTTCTGCCTTCTTACCTGGAAAATACTCTTAGTAGATTTCTCTCACATTGGTGAGAACTGGCCACTTTGACTTGCATGGAAAGCCCTCGTCATCCTTTACTAGGAAAATGTATTTTGTTCCTTGACGATCCACCAAGTATAGATCCCTCTTCAAACAAATGTACTTTCTACTGAATGCATTTGCACACTCTCCCATAGAAATACCCCCATTTTCTTCCCCAGCTACTGCATCTTGCTTGAAGTCTGGATACCTGTATGATATGTAGATCATCCTGTCCACATGAGTGACAGGAAGATCTTTCAGGGAACTCCAGCACACATGTGACTGCACTGACCACTGGATTTTGGATGCATCTTAGGATGTGCATCTTAGGAAACATACGAAGCAACAGCAAGTGGCATCTGCCCATAAAGATCCCTGATGTCATCCACACCTTTGCACGATTGTTGACAGCTCTGGAAATAAAACCAAAGCAGAAGCAACCTTGAACTGGTCCAGCAACCTTGAACTGTCCTAATCTATTGGGTTGGTTTTGCTGTGTCTATAAGTCATCAAAACAACTGGTGGAGTCAGTTAAACCTGTTCAATTAAGCCATGTGTTAGTCTAGCCAACCTGGTCAACTTCCTCAGATGTAACTTCAGAGTTTTTGCTTTTTGACACACAAACTCTGGAAGAAGGTGTAATAAACAGTCAATTAAACATACTTAAATATTCTCACAGCTTTTACCTGTACTTCCCTTTAGAACGAATCTTTCAGAGAATGATTCCCAGCCTCTCACTATGCCTGGAAAATCCCCACTTCTCTCAAATTCAGAAGAAAATTCCAGAATTACTAAGCAGTGGGCTGCATTCCCTATTTATATTTTATTGTGGAAAAAAAAAATAGTGCTCTCTGATTTATGTTCCCTCTGTGACATATTTTGAAAGGAAGGGCTTGTTTGTCGAGCACACATCCATTCCATCACCGTCTTCTCTCTGGGATTTTCAGCTTTTCCCTCAGTTTCTGATCAATGGGGAGAACAATAAGAAATGTTTCTGCACCCAAAGCTGGTGAAAGGAAGAATGCATCTTTTGGAATCTTTCTTGGTGGTTTGGACTCTCTCTCCCAAACCTGAGTTACTGGGAAGAGGTGAATATGGTTGCCCATGTGTCATTCAATAAATCCACTCAAAAATATTTTAAGGAATTCATTGAGTGTAGATTTGGTACTTGTATTTTCTGGGCGTTGTAACAAGATGTAGTTTTAATGTTTCTTGAGCCAAAGCTGCATCTACTTTTTCCACTAGGGGGCAGCGCGGCACAAAAAGTGTGCGCGAGTAGAAGGTGTGAAGGTTTTCAGGGTTTCTGGCAGGCAAAAGGGAGACCTCAAAATGCAAATAAAAAAGTAACTCCTCCAGTTACCCTCGTGGGGGAAAAAACAGATTAAACATATGTGCAAAAACCGCTATATTTCTTCGGGATTCATGGTCCGAACTAGGAGACAGCGGTCGACTATATTTAGATATATATTGCCCCATTCCAGGAATGGAAGAAGGTGAATCAGTTACTTAGTTAAGCTGAGAACAAAGTTGCAAAGCCAGGAACAAAGTTTAAAGTATAATTTAATTCATTTGGGGATGATGACACTTAAAAACAACAAGAAGCACACCGACTGAGCTATATCAAGTTTATTATTTACTGATGCTGGCACGTGAATTCTCCAGGCGTCAGTTTTTCTTTGCAAATGGGAATGATAATTATATCTACCTTATCGAGGGGTTATAATATTACGTGGAATAATGCAGACAATTTGCTTTCCCCAGCTCCACCTAGTTCACCCTTGAAAATGTGGTTCTTGGGCAGGTGGGAGAGATCAGGGAGGGGGTGGGGAAAAGCAAGGTGAATCAGAATGACAGTCCACGGGTGATATGGTGGTGGGAGAACCCCGGGGAATACAATGATGTAATATATACATATATACATATATACATATATTACATCATTGTATATATATATTACATCATTGTATATAGATACATATATAGTTATTGCTAAAATATATAATATATATAATTATATATGTAATATATATAATATATATAATTATTACTAAAAAACAATTCCTGGGAAATTTAAATTAATGTATATCCTCTGTCCTTCTAACCAAGACATTGAAATTAATGATCTTGTTTATGATTGAATTTATTGTGAGGACAGTTGAATTATTTTTATCCAATGGAGGAAAGAAGGCAAATTGATAAAGCTGGTAAGCAATGCAAAATATGTGGGAAAACATATTCAGGGGAACAGTAATGACACAGAGTGGAAAAAGAAGCTCTGTGTAGGGGAGTGGATAGGTGGTACAGACATGGAGAGGAAAAAAAGAAAAAGAAAAGAAAATGTGGGCCATGACTGTGAACAAAGCCATTTCACAACTCATCTTTGGAAACAGACTTTGTTCAACCAAAGTCTTTTAAAGTCTTTTAAATTCTGAAGCCAGGAATAAATAGGATTGGCAGGAGGAGGTGGAGGATGCAGAGGCCAACATTCCCTTTCCTCAAAGAACTCTGGGCGGGCGGACAGGTTCCGTCCTCCAGGTTCCTTGCAGGGAACGTCCAGCAGGGGGCACTGCACAGAGGTGGGTTGGAGTGAGCGACCATGATTCCTCCTTGGGTCCCCTTAACATGTTCTGCTGAAAACTGCAAGTGTGAGAGGAGAGGAGCTGGACCAACCACTTGCTGAAGTCTGTCCCCATGGGGAACTTCTCTGGGAAGTTGGGTTTCCAGTGCCACATACCAGAATTATACAGCACAGAAGCGGAAATCGGAATGGAAGAGATAGACAGCATAAACAAGGAGGCATGGTATCCAGAAAACATAGATCTGGGAAAAGGATGCAGACTCCCCTACCATAGCAACCGCCACAATAGAGGAGCCTGGAGAACTGCAACACGTACATGCCCTACATGAGGTTCCTGATATGCTCCTCCTAGGTGCCACCTCAGTATTCCTGAGATCAGAGTAGCATGGTCTGCTATGTTCCAGGAGTGCAGGTCCAGGAAGAAGGACATTGCTCCAGAAAAAGACCAGTGAGCCAAGTATTACCAGTGACTTGCAGTGAGAGAGGAGCTGGAGTGACCAGAGTGGGGTAGGGGGAAGGGAATATGGGGTGAGGGTATAGGGGTATAATACTGAAGGGAGCACCATACCTAAGGGGAACAATAACTATACTAATATGACTGATGTTGTAAGAAAATTAGAAAAAAATTAATAATTTTTAAAAATGTGCTGCTGATAACAGTTCTTTTAAGCTCTGCTCAGTTTCTTTTTTAATCAGATCTTTTTCTTTTATAGACATGAATTCTTTCTGATTTTTGGATATAAACTCCTTACACAGTTACAAATACATGAAGACATGGTTTGCAGAGAATTCTCTCTTACTCTATAGGTTGCCTTTTAACTTCATTATTTCTTTTTGCAGTGGGCAAACTTTTATATTCGATATATTGGTGAGAGATAAGTTGGTCAGAAAATGACAAATACACATGAGCTCACTTATAGGTAGAATGTAGAAAAAGAAAAATGAACTTAAAAGAACAGTGGAACAGTGGTTACCAGAAACTAGGGGATGGATAATGGGAGAACGTCATTTAAAGGCACCCCCTTGAACTAGTAGATAAATATGTCCTGGAGACTTAAGCCACAGTACAGCAAGACTACATCATAGGCAGGGCCCTTGCTAAGAGACTGCATCATAGTTAAGGGGTGACAGAGGTGTTACCCACTGCTACAATGGCAGTCACACTGCCATATAACTGTACCAAGTCAATGTGTCCTACACCTTAAAATTATACTGTTCTATGTTGATAAAAGAAAAAAAACCTGTTTTTACAGAGCTTGAAGTAGGAGTGACAGGAAAGCCGAGAATGGGAGAGGAGCGCAGGGCCTCAGCTAGGGATAGGGTCCCTGCTCTTGTTTTTAGTCTCATTACTCAGGACTCTTCTTCTCTTGCTTCTTTAGTCTAGCCTATAAGCTAATCAACTCTTAGTTATGCTGATAAGTGTTTTTTTAAATAATAATTTATATATATATATTTCACATCATTGTGGTCCCTGGGGGCCCCCCACCACCTCCCCTCCCTGGCCCCTCCAGCTGGTCCCCTCCTGCGGTTGTGTACTTTCCTTTGGTTGTCCATATATTAGTGAAACCACTTGGTTTCTGTCTTTTTCCTTCTGACTTGTTTCTGCCAGTATGATTTCTTCTAGATACATCCATGTTACCAAAAATTCAGCTGATAAGTATTTTTTTAAATTATTTATCTATTCAAATATTTAAACTTTGTTACAGTAGCAATGGTCTATAACATTATATAGCCTTCGTGTGAGGCATATGAAATCAGCTGATATGTACAAAATTTTGTGACCATTAAACATCTAGTTTTACCCAGTTTACATGCCTCTCTTCCTCCTCTCTCCCTCCCAATCCCCCAGTAACTTCTATTTTGTTCTTAGAATTTCATCCCATAGGTATTTATTGAGGACACACCACATGACTGGTAACTCAGGAATGACTTGAATTCAGAACCAAGATCTCATGAAACATGCTCTATCGTATGAATACATAAGATAATTTCTGACAGTGGTTAAGTTGCAGAGAAGGCAAGGATTGTGCTTCACAGGAAACAATGGTCAGGATGGTTCCTCTGAGGAGGTGACATTAAAGCTGAGGCCTGAGCAATGAACACAGCCACATGCACAGGCCCCAGCATCCAGGCATGTGCCAAGTCCTGAGGTCTCAAAGCAGCTTGGTGCCTGGGGAGGGGTTCTCCCCATTGAACCATGACCTGGGACAAGAAAGGGGACGATGATGGGAGATGATGTCAGAGGTCTGCTCTGTATGTCAGATGTTGAAGTCCAGGGTAAAGAGTTGGAATTTACATCTATAGCAAAAGTGGGGTGCTTTTTAGTGTCCCTTCTGTTCATGTCATAGATATATTTTCTTCTGTTTTCCAGTTTGGATTTCTTCTCTGAAGGCCCTATGGATAAACCATGCCTTTCCTTGCTGTGGTTTACTCTTAAGGGAGACAGGATTTTGGGTAGGGGATCAAGACCTCAGCTGATTGGGTCTTTTGGCACAGACAGGGTCACCGCTCATGTGAATGGGCTTCCTGGATTGTGATGAGCCCCTGGGATCTCCTCTGAGCACAGGAAGCATCAGAGAACAAGGTTATCTGTAAAAATATAGCAAGTCATACTTTTCATGTGTTATAAGGTTAATTTCCAAAAAAGTAAAGTAAATCACATATTTCTGGTTAGTAGATCAGTACTCAGAGCAATCATTTCTGCAAGAGGGAGGTAGGGGAATGGAACCACAAATGGAACCACACCAAACAGCTTGTTCAAGTCTCAAGTGGTTGCGTTTTGCTTTTATAAGGTGTAACAGGTCACTTTCCCTTCATTAATAACATACTGTATTTATTGTCTGGGTCAATAAACTTAGCCCCCATCATCCCCCTCTCCTCCATCAGTATTGTCTTAGTAACTGTAGTCAAGGTTGGGGCTGCAAGTTATGTAAGGATGTTGGTGACTTTGTTGCAAAAGTCTACCATTCTAGAAGAAATAGTTCTGATAGCCATGTATCTTCTCTTGCTAGAGACTTTATCCTTTCCTTTATTCACTTAAATCATATTCATTGAACACTTAACTACTTGATAGGTAGTGAATGAACAAGGCTAAGTGAACATATAGTCTGTCCTCAAGGAACTTCCAGTTTTCAGGAGCAAGGTAGCTCATACAAATACATGTGGGTGGCTGAGTGCTCTTACAAGCATGATGGCTCACACTAGGTCTCAGTGTTAGGTGAACAACAGAGTAGTAGAGTGTCTGGCAAATTAGAAGGTACTTACCTAGTCTAAAGGAATGGATATTAATCACTCTAGCATATGGTTGCATGAGGATCAATGTTGCTGCATCTTAACTTTGTGAAAGGAGTAGGAAGTACTTGGTATATATAAAATATGCTCTTTAAATAGGGTAATTAAAAAATTTGTAAGGAACAAACAAAACAAAAATATCACTATTATCTGCCTATATTAAAATTAATATACTTCCTTGAGATTACAATGTTGTGAAATTTATATATAAATAAATTTTTAAAAAATTAATATACTTTATATAGTAATATAGATTTCCTAACTATATCTGCATAGATAATTCAGGTAAATATGTCACAAAACATATTTAGGTATATATGCATATTGATGCTGACTAGTAAAGAGATATAAACATTTTTATACTTTTATGTCATCTGTGTCTATACTATGTATCAATATCTATATCTATAAAATAAATTTGACCAGAGGACTAAAATTTAATATCACAATCTAGTTTCATGAAAACACACTCTATTTTTCTTATTATATGTATTTTATTATGTATGCTAAAAATGGCGTAAGTTTTCAGTCGCTATGAGTTTGTTTTGTTCCATTACATTAAGGATGCACTAACATTTTCCCTCACATTATTAAGTTTTCCCAATGTCCCTGAGTGCTTTCTCTTATATTTTTCATGTTAATGTATAGTTTGGAGGGTCATATATTTACAATTAAATTTAGGCATGATGAATTTTTTCAACTGTTGTAATGTTTTTTTTTTTTAATTTATATATAAATTTCACAACATTGTAATCTCAGGGATTTGCCTCCCCCCTTCACTTCCCCCTTTCCCTCCTGCTCAAAGTTGTGTGCTTCAGTTTGGTGCTTAGCTTGTTTTGACTTTTCCTCAAGTCTTTTGCTTGTTTGTTTGTTTGTTTGTTTCACTATATCCCATGTATTAGTGAAACCATTTGGTTTCTGTCTTTTTCTTTATAGCTTGTTTCTGCTAATATGATTTCTTCTAAATACATCCATGTTGTTATAAAATTGTCGAATTTGTCATTTTTAATTGATGAGTGATATTCCATCGTGTATATATACCACATTTTTTTTCATCCAGTCATCTGTTTTGGGGCATTTAGGTTGTTTCCATGACCTTGCAATTATAAATTGTGTTGTAGTAAACATCCGAGCACACGTGTCCCTTTGTACCCACATTGAGGTCTCTTTTGGGTAGATTCCCCAAAGAGCAATTGCTGGGTCAAGTGGTAATTCCATTTTCATTAACTTGAGGGTCCTCCACACTGCTTTCCATATGGTTGGACTAGTTTACATTCCCACCAGCAGTGTAGTAGTGTTCCTTTCTCTCCACATCCTCGCCAGCAATTCTTGTTGCCCGTTCTTTGGATCTGGGCCATTCTTACAGGTGTAAGGTGGTATCTCATTGTGGTTTTGATTTGCATTTCCCTTATTACTAGTGACGTTGAGCAATTTTTCATGTGCCTGTTGGCCATTTGTATTTCCTCTTTGGAGATCTGTCTTCTTAGTTCTCCCCATTTTTTTACTGGGCTTTTTGTTTTGCTTTTGTTTAGTTGGCACACTCTAGTTTGACTTACTATCTATATGGGCTTGAAGAACTTCAATAAAGAAAGCAGGTAAAATTATGGCAAATAAAGAGAAGCACAGATAGATATATTCATTAAGAAGCACAAGAAAGTCTCCTTTGTGCCATAAAGAGAAATAAAATCCCGCCAAATTCAGTGTCATTATGTCCAAGGGATCATCACAAATATTAATCTCAATGCAGTGACCTTAATCCGCTAAATAGAAATTCCTTGTGGGGTAGGAAAATGATATGCATTTAAGAAGCTGGATAGATTTAGAAATCAAAGTAACCAAAATAATTGAGAGCTCCCTTCAGGCTACCTCTTGAGTAAATAATGATTAGATTACTGTTTTTGTTCTAGGTCAGAGTGTCATCATCAGGATTCATTAGTTGCCTCAAAATTCAGACTTTTTAAAGAGAATGAATGTGAAAACTAGCATTGGAAGGGTCATCCTGGTAGCACTGGTGTTGGTTTAGAGATGTGGGGGAATTATGTGAAAGAGTATTAGGAAACCCCAAGCCAAGACATGTATTGTCACCGGTAATTTCCAACATAGCCCTTCCTAACAACAATCACAAACCACCCAAAAGAGAAAAGTCTATGAAAGAAATAGACAGATTTCCCTACAACTTGTAAAATAAAATGCGATGCAGGTAGGAGAGATGACATCAAAGTAGTCTGCATAGCCCGGGTCTTCATGGAATTAAAGTTATCCCAAAAGTTTCCCTGCTCTCCTAGTGAGGCACTGGCTCCTGGGATCTGGCCAGTTTTGATTTAGAAAATACACATATCTATATGTGTATTTTAATACAAATACAAATATCACAAACTCTCCAAAAGTTCATTCTTTTTTCTTATAAAAAAGTAGCTTCCTTCAGAAAGAATGGAAATATCACCGGTTTTCCAATTAGCATCTTCTTCTATAAGAAAGGAAGTTTCTATGTAAAACAGAGATAAGCCAAAATATTTTTAAAAAGTCATTTGAGAATTTTCATATGTCAAAGTCCTTTGTCTGACTTGTTTCAGTCAGAGCAAAGATATGAGCTCTAACATATTATGGGTGTGTCCCATAAGGATCTCCTCAGATCCTTATCTTGTTTCCTTGCACACACCTGATTTATGGAAGCCAGTACCTATGCCAGAGCTGCTGGCAGGCATCTTCCATTGGAACCCCTGGGGGCTGATGGCCTTGGGCATCTTTGATGGGATTGGAAAAGTCCCAGCTCACCAACCCCAGGGCAGGGTAATTCTGCTATTGAACAGCTCTGTGTGCCTTTTTCCAGTTTCTCAGTTGGGTGAAGCTCTTTGTTCCCACTAAAACAGCTGACTTGGTTTTGCACCATAATTTGTTGTCTTATTTGTCCCTTCATTGCAAGTAATCAATGTATATACAAACTGTATCTCAGGGCCTGCTTCTAGAAGAATACTCCTATTGAAACAATCCCCTGCTTCTTGACATATGGAAAGGAAGCATATTTTCTGAAGAGTTAGGGACATTAACCTGCAGTTTCCTATCAGCTATGTGGTTGAGTACAGGCTATGTAGTGTGATGACTTTAGGATTAGCAAAACTGCCTTTAATCAGGTTTTTGTACTATGGGAAGAATTCAAATTTAGAACAGACCATTTAACACTATCCCTTCCCATTAAATAAAATATAGGTGGCTAGAATATCTCAAAAATACTGCCTAAAGAAACAGGGAGGTGGAACTTTTTAAGTTAAAAGATGTCCTAAGATGACAGCTAAATAAGTTTTACATAATTAAGAAAAATTTAGAGTTTAAAAATTAGGTTCTTAGCATCAATTCTCAGAAATTGATTCAGTGACTCTAAGGTAAAATACAAATGCTTTATTTTTAATAATTGTTTCAGCCTCAAAAGAGATTCTTTGGCATTCCTGGTATTGATATTACAGGTCAAAATGAAGACCCCTCCCCAAACCTGCCTGCCTCAAATAGGTTCTGCCATCTGCTGCATCAAGACAAAACATACGCTAGTGTTTAAAACCTTTAATATAAAATAACTTTAATAAAATTCATGTGTACAGAGAAGAGAAAGAGTATAGTTAGCTTCCAACTAAATGACCAAAGTTACTCATCTCCTCATGGGTAAAGGCCCAGTCAAACAGGGTTGGATGAAAGTAGGACCACTGAGGCCCAGAAGCTTGCCATAAATCTAAGCCACCTTCTGGTGGTGATAGGGGTGATATGGTGAAATTGGGGGGCATGACCCCAGCATGATAATGCTGCATTAGGATAGCAGGCATTTTGCCCTGGTGGGTGGATATTTGGAGAAGGAAGACAAGGTTTTTCATGAGAGAAACAGAGAGGGGATTTAAGAAGAAACACCATTAGAGAGCAAGAGAGAAAGCTGGAGAAGGGGGAGAGCAGAGGAGCAGCAAGGAGGCTGGAGACCTTGGAGCTGCCCCTGCCATGTATGGCAGCAGGGCAGGGCAGGGAGCCATGCTGTGGGCTTCCTTCCCCAGCCTGGGCCAGTGAGGAGTCTGGGAAATCATGTTGGAGAAACTTGTGATCTGTGTAAGCTGAACTGGAAATGTGGTACTTGAAAACTTGCTCTAACTTAAAACTTCAAAGCTTGAGAATTGTCTGGAGATGTGAGGAGAACTTGGAATGCTGCTGTTTTCATCATGACACATTCGAAGTGGTTGCTGTTGTTTCAAGTGAGTCTTTATGGTTTGGGGCCACTTTAGAATTGAAGCAAAAAGAAAGCTAGAGCTATGCCTTTTGTAGGAGGATCAGCAATGCCATTTTGGTTTCTTCTTGGGCTTGAAGTGAATAACTGTGCCTTTGGAGTAGGATTGATGGCACCATGTTGGTTTTTTCATTTGGCTTGAGGTGAATAGTTGTGCCTTTGAAAGGGGATTGGTGACATCATCTTGGTTTCTTCATTTGGCTTGAAAGTGGGACAGGCGCCATTTTGTGGATTCACATGGCTAAAGGACCTGTGTAGCTTTTTGAACTAGAGACTGGACTGTGTGGTAAGACTACCAAAGAGTTCCCTTAAACCCTCAGTGACTCTTGTCTATTTTGTCTTTTTTAATGAATACATATGTTTCTGCCTCTTTTTAAGATAGTGTGGTCTTGCCACTGCGTGAGTGGGTTGGGATGAACTTGATGAGTGACTGGACTTAAAAGGCCAGCTGCTCCCATTCGTAAAGTTTAGTTAAGTACCCTGTTTTGTTGGTTTTGTTAACCGATTTCAGTGGGAAACTATAAGAAGGGTGAAGAAGGGGCTAGGAAGTCTGGAAGAAAAAGAGCATACTCAAAACCCACGTCAAGATAAAGGTTACCACTGTCACCCTCCACAAAGGACTCTTACCCACATTTCTGTCTCTTCAAATGTCTCCTTCCATGTCCCCTGGAACAAATCTGAGTCTGAAAAGCAAGGGAGGGATTAGTTTCACATGCTTTTCTGTCATGAGCTTCCTCCAAAATTCCCTTCAACCTTTGCTCCTACCTCCCTTTCAGCCTTCCCTCCCTGCTCAACTTCTCCCTTTCTTGATTGAACAGGGAACCTTAGAATGCCCCTCTTCATGGGGATTATACTGTTATACTACTTTAGGGTATTTACCTAAAGAAAATGAAGATGCTAACTTGAAAAGATATATCTTCATGTTCATTGTAGCATTGTTTGCAATAGCCAAAGCATAGAAATAACCTAAGTATTCAATGACAGATAGATAAAGAAAATGAAAAAAAAATATATATATATACACACACACATACCCCATAAGGTTATTAAGTTAAATAAAAATCTGAACTCATCAGTATAGAACAGATTAGTGGTTTCCAAAGGCAGAGATGGTGGGTGGAGAGTGGGTAGAATAGGTAAATATTCAAATTTTTCTTATAAAATGAATATTATTGCTGGTGATGCAATGTAAGCTCAATAACTAAGGTTACATATTTACAAGTGACTAAGAGTAAATCTTGAAATATTTCATCCTGAGGAAAAAGTTTGTTTACTGTGTGTGGTGATGGATGTTAATTAGTTTTACTGTGGTGATCACTTTGCAAATGTACATACATCAAATCATTATGTTGTGCACCTGAAACAGAGATACTGTTTTATGTCAATTATATCTCAGTTACAAAAAAAGAAAAATAAAATGATCGGTAGTTTTAAGCATAAAGGAAAAATATTTGACTATCCAGCCACTGTTGATAATGTGGAGAACATGGATCTCAGTTTACATTTTCAAATATATAGGAGGAATAATCTGAAAAATTTAAACACAACTTAATCCGAACCTTTCCTTAATTTCATTCTTTCCAGCGCTGAGGTCCTGGAGGCTTCTGCTCTTGGCCATCAAGTCTTACTTTATGGCACCATTGCCACCTTCTCTCTCCCATGTCCGACTGCACAGACCCCTGGGAGGGCTGTTGTCTCTGAGCTTGCCATGAAGTACCTTTCAGGCTGCCTTGTGCTGTGGAGGCCAGGCCAGCAGCAAGCTGCTGTAGCTCTTCAACCACATTTTACAGCTCCTTCTGCCCTGAACTGTGCAGTCTTTCTGAGGCTCCCCCGGGAGAGAAAATGAGTGAAGTAGAACAGTTTTAAGACAAAAGAAGCAGCTGCTACTTTGCTCTAGCTAATTGTTGCCATGAGGGACTATGGCAAGGTGCCAGACTCTTTGAAGCAGCCTTGAAGTGTGATGGTTATGTAGAATCTCCAGATATTAACTTTGTGCAGCAAAAACAACACTTTAAAATATTTTGGAAAAGGCAAACAAATGTCTGTGAGACAGCCTTACAGCACTGACAGTTTGCGTGTTGTGACTCAGTTAACTTCCTGTGTGTGGGCTGGGGGGGGGGGGAGGAGGGTAGGACATGAAAGACAAAGCAGAGCAAAGAAAAGAAACTTTGGAATGGAAAGGCTATCAGTGAGTTGCTTTAAAAATTTTTTTTTATCCCAGTTAGAAGAGAACAGAGAACAATATAAAACTCAAAGGAAAGGGTTTTGAATCCAGTTTCAAATGCAGACACTTTTTCTGCTGTGTAAAAATAATTGGGCAAACAACAGACAGTGCCTTGCCCTAAGATCAGATTCCAGGGTCTAGAGTATTATATCTGCAAAGGGAAGGAAGTGGGAAGAAAACTCAATTGATCAGAGCAATGTGGCTAAGTTAATTTACAGAGATATAAGCAACCAGGTCTTCAACGGTCATTTTGATTAATTTTGGATATTAGGCTCATCTACAAACTCATTGCTGAAATAATTGAAATTCACAATCCGTTCTTTATTTTCAATGATACCATTCTAAGAAGAAAATCACAATCCCTCCTACTCAGATATAATCATAGCTCACTAAAAGGTTAGCTATTAAGATGATAATTAAAACAATGCATTAGACTTAGGGATACAGAAAATGAACAAGGGCAGAAGAACGCAAAGACTTGTTAGATGAAGATATGTTAACTGGGATCCAAAGAAGAAGAGGAATTCAGTGTAGAAGTCCTGCCTGCTGTCATGAGAATGCCATGATTCTAGAGAATACCATGATTCTATTGGAAAAGGTCCAGAAGGAAGTACAAACACAGGTTGGTCTGGTTATAGATTTGGGCTTATATCCTCCTTAATTGAGATCCACTTTTCTTTAGAAGATATGAATGAGGGATTTGGGAAATGAAACAGAGGAAAGAAATATTTAAAGCATTAGGATTCTCTTAAAGGTGACAAAATTAAAATAAAACTAACTCGAGCTGATCTAAAGCAAGAAGAAAAATATTTACTAAATAAGCTCAACAGTCCAAAACTAAGATGAGTGTTTCTCTCTCTAGGGTCTCAAATGATATTCTTTTGAGACCAAAAAGGTCTCACTTTTTGTCCTCTCTGGACTTCACCTGGATCCCAGCTGAGAATATCCAGGTGTTCATCTGAGACCCAGTTCAAGTCCAGTGGGAAAACAGGGCAACTCTTTCCTGTCACTCCCATTCAAGTTCAAAGACTAATTCTCATTGCACCAATCTGAGCACACAATTCTAGAGCTAATCTTTTGATTTAACCTGAGAGAGAGGGGACATGAATGGTCTGATTGGCTGGGACTGGGTCACATCACAAGATCCAACATTAGAGCTTTTCTACTTTGCATTGTGTTTTCCCCAGTCCTTTTACTTTCTGTACTTCAGTTTGGGTCGCTGGTATTGATCTTTCCAATGATTGGTGTTATCTTTATTGCAGACTATTCACTGTAAAACTACCCCGATGAGTTCTTACTTTCATATATTTTATTTTCCAGCTTCTGAATGTCATTTTTAAAAAATGAATTCAACCAAAAAGGTAAGTACAGGTTAGTTCAAATTAGCAGTAAAATATGCAGTCAAAATAGGAACCAAAATAATTTTTATCAAAAGTGAGTGGATAAACTATTGCGTATGGTGATAAATAACATTCTCAATATACATAAATATAAAATATATGCATATAAATATACACACGTGTGTATGTTTGTATATATGTAGAGAGGGGTGGGAAATGAGATACCATATAGTAATGAAATTAACTATATCCAACATCATGAAAGGAAGTCAAAAATAAATTAAGACAAAAAAGTCACATGAAATAATGTATGGTCACATTTACATAAAATTCAAAAGCAGACTAAACTACTATTATTAGGGGTCAATATGTAAGTAATGGTAATGAAAGTATAAATTAAAGCAAGGAAATAATTACTAACAAATACATGTACTTTTGTATAGCTGCATTACACTTTGCAGTAAGGAAACTATAAGATACAGGAAAGGGGTAACCACAAGTTTTAGCAAACCTATGAGAACACAGAAAATCTAACTCTGTCTTTTCCTTCTATGGCCATTTCCTACTAGCTCCTTAAAACACCATCACAAACTTTCCAGAGGTGACCTCAACCCCTGCATTGGGAAAGTGGAAAGTAGCATTTTATCTAGAAGTCCTCTGCTAAATTTTATGTTACCTGGTGAAGCAGAAAAGAAGTCAATGTGCATTTTCAACAGCTCTATTAGCTGTTTCTACCATCAAAATTGTAAATGGGAAGCTCCAGAAGCAAACATGAGACAAACCTCAACTTCCTGAAAGAAGGAAATAAGAGAGATGAGCTCATGCACAGAAAATTAGACTAGAAAGTTAGATCATAGTTAAATGAGATTTGCAAATTCTTATAGTAAATAAATTCTTATAATAGATAAATAGAAGATCATATTTATTTAGTATTTATTAAGGCTAATACTGAACGCATTGCAAGCATATTCCTACAATAGCCTTGCAAACTGAGTGGGATTATTTTCTTCATATTGCAATGAAGGAATTATTAAGACACTGTCAGTAAAGTCTTTAGAGTCACATAACTGAAATGAGGCAGAACTGAGATTCAGAATGAGACCTTCTGATTCTCTTAGCTCTGAACTCACACAGATCATCTCTCTGCTAAAGAAGTACAATGCTCTCCAGCTAGAGCAAAATTGGAAGGTCCTATTGTACATGTTGTTATCGATAAATGGAAGTACAGAAATTCAGCATAACTTGGGAGGGTCAATAAGGGCCTGTGAGAATAAGTCCTGCCAATGGATTCTAGTTTTCATGGTTCCTTTGGTTAAGTGGGGCTGCAGTAAGGCTGGATATATTAGACTTTATTTGTCTCATGCTAATAAACATTGTAATTAAGCAGATAATCTCTTGCCTCTGAAATCTTGGTTAGCAAGCTCTTTTCTGATTATAATTTGACTTTTCTAAAAGAACACCTTAGTATTTTATATCTGTAAGAACTTGAATATTCTGACCTGTGTGACAGCTTTTATTTCTCATTGCATATGGTCGCATTCTTATTGATACATTTATTTATAAACTAAGTGAATGTGAATTTCTTTTTCATTAGAAATTGAACTTTGAGTGGTACAGTTAAAAAAATCTAATTTCACTGTGAAAACTGATGAATATTTTCTTACTATTGACAAATTGGTCAAGTGGAATTTTTGTATATTAAACCTTTCCTACTCAGATCTTAAACCTGGAGTAGGGTTTAACTATTCTGCATAACTTTATAAGCATATCAGTTCACTTCATTTGATAAGAAATCACCATATAAAGCAGAATAAGCCATGAAGTCATTAATTTTTTAGTGAAATGATATAGTAGGAGAATATTAAGGGGCATAGTGTGTGCTGAGTTGTATCCCCCTCCCACCCCCAAAATTCAAAAATTGAGGCCTTAACCTTAAAGGTCGTATTTTTGAAGATGGGACCTTTGGGACATAGTTAGGTCTATATGAGACTGTGAAGCTAGGATTCTTGCAATAGAGTTACTGTCCTTTAAGAGGGTACACCAGGGAGATTTGTATGTTTACCTTTCTACCTTCCTGTTTGTCTGTCTGCTTGTTTGTCTACCTACCTATCATTTATTTATTTGTACCCCCATGTGCACAGATCAGATGGATAAACAGCAAGGTAGTGGTCATCTCAACTCCAAGACTATATCCTGGTTATATGCTTCTAGCCTCAGAGTTAGAAAGTTACTGCTGCTGTTGTTCAAGTCAGCCAGGCACTCTATAATATGGTGGTATAGCACTCTGAGCACATTAAAAAACCATCAATGGAAAATAGGGAGGCAACTCTTCACTAATTGACTAAGAAAAAATATGATAGTGTAGGCCAGTTTCAAGAAACCTGAAAGGCCAGACTCCTATGTGAAGAGTACAGAGACCATTATTTTTTGAAGTCTGCAAAATTCCCTTTGCTTCATCACAAACCATCTTACACCTGGCATTCTGTTGTCAAGCCTCCTGTCTTAGATTTTTCTGTTTTCCACATCTGTTTCACTCAGCAGAAGAGTCAGACTAATGTCATTAACATATAGAGCTCTTCCAGAAAGAAAATAATTCAACTCACTAAAAATGTTTCATTACATAGTATCCTTTTAACACATCATTCTTTCCTTTCTGGAAAAGAATCAGGTTATAAAACCTTGGGAATGCAGTTAGCAGGACTTTTAAATGGTGTTTGATTTTTTAAAAGCCTAAGCATCTGACCATGGTTATTCCAAATCAAACAGCAGTTTAAAAACTAAAATACTTTGAAGTCAGAGGCCTCAAATGCTGTGGGCTACTTCTCTCTCTCCTGAAATAGTAGGTGAGATCAGATGAGAAAATTTGTTCAGATGCTTTGTATTTGTGCTTCTCTACCTAGAAGACCATTTTTTAGTAGTCTGCCCTTTAAACCTTACTTAAGGTCTATAATACATTGAGCCATTTTTGAAATGTATACTAAAAAAAATTCAATGTGCTGAGAAAAACTTATTTAACCACAGCTGTTTCTTTTTAATACCAAAAGTGTCATTTTACCTTCATTTCTCAAATAATGAACAGAAAAACAATTGAGTTTTACTTAGCAAGCCATGACCAATCCTGATTTTGAACCCACAGTGGTAGAGTCCTCTGCAAAGGATTCAAAAGTCTCTATAACAGTAGCTATACTGTGGACCTACTTTGGACCTACATCATGCCAGTCACAATTCTTGTTATTTTGCACTAGTTTTCACTGTTGCAGGACAGTGGCAATGAAGATTCTTATAGTGGATAAAGAAAGTGAGATTTAGGATGGTTAAGCTATTTGACCAAATTATATTGTTCATCAAAGGCTGGGTTACAATTCAACTCTCTCACTCCAAAATCCAGATTCTTTCCACTTTTATGACATGTGGTGGTATCCATAATGAAATCTACATTTCTGGAAAGACCAAAAACAATTTTTTATTCTTGAATAGCAGAAAACTCTTAGTGAGGATAATGGGCATCAGTAGTCTAGTGACTTGAATATTATTTCATTTTACTGCCAGTAAAATTCTTTGAAAGAAAAGTTGATTTAAAAAAATGATATTAAGTGTGTATTGAAAAGGAAGTTAGGTCAGAGGAACTGAAGACTATTTTTCTAGAAGATTCTATCATGCCACGATGACCAGTCATTAAGGTATTGATTGATAAAGCTTAGAGAGATTATTATAATTCACCTTTGTAGAGAACTACAGAGAAAAATTTTCTGGAAGAAGACAAAGCAACAAACTGGTTCAGAAAAGAGTCATACTATGTAGATTACATTAGCCATTTCTGGGAACCCTAAAACCAATCTTGGATCCATGTTTCTATAGTGAAAGTGGGAAGCATAGATTATAAATGGTCAACAAGGAAGTAATTTATTGTATTGCAAAATACAATCAATACAAAATAAATTTGAAACTGGGTACTCCCTATACATGTACATTGCATATACATATAATAATGTATGAAGTAAAGAATGGTGTCAAAGTTGAGGTAGTTATAAATATCCCAGAGAGAGGAAGATTACTTAGCAAAAGAGGAGTGAAAGAGCGTAGTTATAAACATTTTCCTGCACCCAAGAAGGAAAGCTCTTTAGTCTGCTAGACAAATCTATCCTTTTATGAGCAAGGGGGCTCATTAGTTTGCCTTATCTTCATGATAATGTTCCCAGGATAATCCAAATTCATCAGTTCCAATTCTATATTCTCTAAGCAACCTTCCGATGGTAATTGAGTTTCTCAAATAGATTTCTCTCCTGGGAAGGAAATTAGTGGACAGATTGACATGACCATCCAATCTGTTTGACAGTGTGATTCCTCTCTGTAAATTAAGACCCTGGCTCCTGCATATGATGCAACTGGGTGGTATGAGTCAGTTCTCTTTGGGCATGAGTTCTTGTGTTTAACTAAAAATCAAAGCCTTGGATCTGTAGAGCTTATAATAGCAATTGCATTTGTATACTATTTCATAGCTTGTAAAGCTTTTTGGTAAATATCTCTATCACTCACAGTTTATCTGTGAAATAGCATTATGAGATTTGGAAAGGTTAACCAAAAGTCCTTAAGGTCACACAATCAGTGGAAAATAGGACACAAAACTCAAGGTTTTGACCCCAGAATTTTTCCACTACCAGGAACAGGTAAGAATATAGATATGCAGAGAGAGGGAAATTGAGTTTAAAAATAAAAATCTTCTGCCTATGTATTGTTGAGCAGTGCCTAGTAGATAAAAAGTTGACCTTTTTTTAAACTTATCTAGACGTGATCTCCAATATCTCTATCACTCTCAATTCAAGGAAACCATTAATCTATTTTATGTCTCTATCAATTTGCCAATTCTTGCCATTCCACATAAATAGAAGCATATGTATGTCATCTTTTCTGACTGGCTTCTTTCATTTAGCGTAAGATTTTCAAGGTTCATCCATGATGTTATATGTATCACTATTTTGTTCTTTTTTATTGCCAAATAATATTCCACCACTTGGATAAATATGCATGCAATACATTTTATTATTCATTTATCAGTTGATTGATCTAATAGCTATTCATTTATTAGTTGAGTTGTTTCTACTTTTCAACTATTGGGAAGAATATTGTATTCTGTGAACGTATATTTTCATTTCTCCTGATTATATAAGTAGGTATGGTATTACTCAATGACATGGTAACTATTTGTTTAATTATTTCGATACCCAACAGACTGTACTTCAAAGCAGTTGCACCAGTTTTTGTTTTTCTGGCAGTGATGAGAGTTACTATCTCTCTATATCTTCTCACCCACTCTTGTTATTATCGGACTTTTTGACAATTACCTTTCTTTGGTAAAACTTTGTAATATAAAAGTTTTAAAGTCTGATGATGTTTAATTTATCCATTTTTTCTTTGTTGCTTATAACTTAGTTTACAAATAAATTTTTTTGAATAAGAGGAAAACCTGATTAGATATTAAATGACATTGTTACTGTGAGGTAAAATCATAAAAGAAACAGAGAATAAAATATGCTTTTATGGAGTTTAGTTATGATAAAATGAAAAAGAAATTTAAAAGACAGCAACTAGTAAAAGGACAGAAAAAGTATCAGTAGAAATAAATATGAAAGCTAAACTTTCAATAAATAACTTGTTGACCGTATTTATTGTCTTGTTTTTTTGTAGTACAAAATTATGAGTTAAGGATATCCATTTAGTATATTTCACAGTAAGATTTTCTGCTATGTTTCTAGAGTTGGGAAGAATAAAGACCATGTTGCACATTTACCTTCAAAATTAGTATAAGTCAAATGAATTGTCTGTATATATTTGTATAATATTTGTTTATTTTAGACTAAATATACACCCTTGCTAAAAGAACATCTTGGTTGGTAGAAATACTTTAAACTCCCTCTCAAATTCTCATTTAACATAATCTAATCTCTTTATCGAAAACAAGATATATGTAGCTTCAACCTAGTATTTAATTAGATTTCCTTCCTGTGCTGTTGAGAAGTATTTTATGAGTAACATCTGCAAAGTTCAGTAAACTGCTGGAAG
Source organism: Uropsilus gracilis (assembly GCA_004024945.1). NCBI lineage: Eukaryota > Metazoa > Chordata > Mammalia > Eulipotyphla > Talpidae > Uropsilus > Uropsilus gracilis. Next base: position 163,187 of record PVHY01000941.1, read on the forward strand.
AAATAGTGCTGATTTCATTACAAAATAATTTGCCTTTCAAAACACTTTTCCATGTACTCTAAGCATTATTCAATTATATAATTTAATAACAGGTCATCAAGGTAAATTCTAGGTACAATATAGAAAAAGTTTATCAGCTCAGTGTTGAAGGGAAAAGTGAATGGAGACATTTCATCCATGATTTGCATATATATATATATATATATTTGATGCTAATGGTTCATTTGTATCTACCTTTATATCTTGGTTTAACTTTATTTACTTATCAGAATTAAATTTTTGAAGGTTGATGGGAAGCCCAGGATTACTATATTCTATATTGCTATATTCTATTATTATATTCTATAGAATTTAAACACCAAAGCTTAAGTACTTAATCAATGGTTTTACTAAAGTGTTACTTTGAAAAAAAATTAAACTCACTATTTGGCAACTTAAACATAAGCAATAGTAAGTAAATACTATATTTAGGAATAAGGTGACTTCCTCATTTGTCTTCAGTTTTTCTCAATTAATTCCAATTATATTCTTATGCACAAATGTTTACTGAAAAATTCTTCTATAGTTGACCCTGCTTATTTAATATGAGATCCAAATCTTCCTAAAATTAGGGACACTTTTCCAGATTTTAGGATATTTTTGTAAGAAAGTGACTAGAATGTTTCTTTCACACTTGTTTTTTGTTGTTATTCTTTTTAAATTAATTCTGCTGCCAGTAAAACATACATACATACATACACACATTATATACACACACACCAACACACACACCAACACTAGAAAGATTCAGATTCTTCTTTATTTCTTTTCAGTTGTTTTATTTTGCTTAGAAAGAACATGAGGAAAAGCTTCTGATGGGAAGAATAAGGCGATGGCACAACTGAATGAAAATCATCTCTACCCCTGACATCCACCACTGCTCAAGCTGCACTGCCTGTGTAGTGCTGTGGTCCGAATTCTGCTACCGATTTCTTGAACTAGTGTTCTGCTTGGAAGGGGGCAGAGCTGGCCAACCATTTTGTAAGTTTTTAAAAATGAGTCAAGGAATTGACCTTGCTTTTCTCCTTTTTCATTGGACCTCTGTAGAAGATACCACCAACAAGCATTACACATTAACCCCCCTCACTCATGAGTGGCCCTTCAATCATGCCAGTACTTGGCCTTTATCATACCCTGCTGGTTCCTGTGAATTACAATCCACCCCATCCCATCAGTGGGTTGTTTGTCCTTCTCCCTCTTTCTCTGCTCTCTTGTTTATAATACATATTTTTCTTTTTTTGCTGCACCAAAGAGCCTTTATGTTTGTGATGGTAGGTGTCCATACCCACAAACAGTGATAGAGGTTCTGACCCAGAGACAGACCATTGCCCACTAAAAGGCCAAATTATGTCTTTAAAATGCAAACTAAGATGTCTGATACTATTAGAGGACAACCCCAAGTGGAAATGGGGTGACCTGGGGCTGAGTTTTCACTCTCATGCTTAAGAAGTCAGTGTAAAACCCCAGAGCAGGCACAGAGAAGTTTAAACAAGGTTTATTTAGAAGGTAAATGAGAAGAGGGAGCACATACAGAGAGAGGGAGGGTAACTGATCATTCATCCTACTGGTAAAGCTGTCTGAGTTGGGAATACAGGTATATTCTGAAAACAAGACAAGTCAAGAGAACATTAATTCACATGTGTTCTGTTTCATACCAAATACAGCTGGGAGATAGACGTCTACTTCATTCTTTTGCATTTGGTATTTTAAATCTCAAGTAGAGCTTGGGCAATGTTATAATTTAACTTCTATGAGCTATCGTTTCAAGGCCTAGGTGGAGAAACCATAGCTTGACCACATCAGAATATGGCTGATGAACCATTTATCAGTTTTCATGATAGGAGGAGTAAGAAAAAAGGATGAAAGAGAAAGGTGAGGATAGGGTGGGGGGCAAGGGTGAGCTCTGGCAAGCTGGCTTTCAGAGGAGATTTGATCTGGCTTTTGGAATCTGATATGATCTGGCATTGGGCATTTGGTATCAGGAGCTGACATTTTTACTTCAGAAAACAAAGAACCCAGGGGTTGTTGAATTTTTTGGGGCTCCCAGCATTCAGGTCCTCTAAGGCTGGGAACTGGATGAAAGTGAAGAAATGGCATAGGTATTGAAATGCTGTGATGATCCAGAGAGGAGAATGAGAGGGAGAGAGAAAGAGGCCTGAGTTGGACATTGAATATGCTATGGAATTTACTCCAAGTTGGCTGCAGTGACAGGACAGTAGACAAGTATGTGAACTGGTGGCTTTGGACTAAATGGCTCTAGAACTGAGGTAAAACTTACATAACTCTCAAAGGAGCAGAAGTGGGGTGCTTTTCTGTTTAAGGCATTTGTGAGAATGTGGACTCTTCGATTCTTTTAGTTTGTTTCCTCCTACTTGTAAATAACTTTCTGTGTTTATAATTTCCACAAAGGCTTGTTCTTTGGGCAGCTGTTTGGACATGGGTAGAAAGCATGCTCACTGACTAGTGTTCTAATACTAAAAATTAAAAGGGGTGACCCCTCACCTGACAATACAAGCAAAGCTGCTTGATTCCCCCCTTAGTTCCCAGTAGCCTTTCAAGAATGATGGGGGATTCAAGGCATGATGTGGGTTATAATCCTTGGTTCCTTTGGCATGAAGGTGGGGGTGGAATACATTCAGGACACACTGTTCCTCCACAATACAAGTAAATTGGAGCTCTCTTGAATGATCTCTGCGTAAGTGCACTTGCTTGTTTTTTTCTGGAAGAAAAAAAAAACCCGCAATGACTAATGTCCCCTTTATGACCTCATGTCACCCTTGGAACACTTTCTAATTCTCTTCTCACTTCTTCCACGATTAAGTTGTGTGTTTCTCAATAGCCTGTTGTTTTTAAACTTCAGCTGGTTCATGCCAGTTTTACTTGTTATTGCAACCATGTAATTTAATTGACTACTAGGTAAAACAATGAAGAAATGAGCACAAATAGAAAAGAACTTGTTTCATTAAAATAAAATTAGTTTTGGAAAGAATCTAAAATTGAGTCATGTAAAAAGTTGCTATTGAGGGACTGGTGGAACTGAATGACTAGAACAGCTCAGGTGAGCACACCAACTCTGGTCCCTCTGGAAACACCTGACATGCCGTGCTGCTAACACGACATCGGCACAGACACAGACACAGACAAAGGAATCATTAGCTGTCACAAGCCAGCTGCAATGTAATTGAAGGATCCTGAGGGGGAGCATAAGGATTATAGCTGAGTCAAGAAGACCCCAACAAAAGTGGCGGACAGTCTCTCTCTCTGGACTGTGGCCCCCAGTTTATTTTGCACCAGACTTTTATAGTCACAAACAAACAATCAACAACAAAGGGGTTTCACCTGAAACTTCTCAAGCCATGGCCAAACCTACTCCACCTGAAGGCGGTATTCCAACTAAGTAAACATTCAACAGCTTTATCAAGGCAGGCCACTAATGAGAGCACACACAGCTCCCGACAATCAGCAGCCACAGCACAGGAGTGAGAACTTGGAAAAAGCAGAATAAATAAAACAAACCTAAGGAAGAGAGGAGGGAAAAAAAGCTATACCTACCCTTTATCCTCTATGGCTCCAAAGTATTTGATACCATCGCAACAGTCAACCTGAAGCAAGGAACAAAAATAAAGTAAAATAAAATAAAATAAAATGTGGTGGGTAGATTAACAACCCTAATTTTACTAACAACAAAAGACACTCCCAGGAAAACATTTGCAAGGAAACATAGAAAAGCAAGTTAGACCTAATCAGCCTATGAATCTACAAAACAGAAAAAGTCAGATTCTACAGCAGATCTCACACCTGCCCATCACCCTATCTGACTGCCAAGGAACTGGTTCCCCAAAACAGCCAACAGAGTCAAGGAAGGTAGTTACCTTCTTAAGTAAAATACTGGAAAATTGAATCTAACAGTGCATAAAAAGGATTATTCACCACAACCAAGTGGGATTCATCCCAGGGGCACAGGGATGGTTCAATATCTGAAAATAAATCAACATAATCCATCACATCAACTAGGAGAAAACCAAAAGCCATATGATCATGTCAATAAACTCAGAAAAAAAATTCAATAAAGTTTAGCATCCATTCATGATGAAAGCCCTTGGAAAAAATGGAATAAAAGAAACATATCTAAGCATAATAAAAAACCATTCACGACAAACCCACAAGCAAATATCTTCCTTAATGGGGAGGAACTAAAATCATTTTAATTAAGATCTGGAACCAGGCCAGGATGCCCACTCTCACCACTACTTTTCAACATAATCCTGGAAGTTCTAGCTAGCAAAATAAGGCAAAAGAAAGACACTAAAGGAATACAAAAAGGAAAAGAAGAAATAAAGCTATCATTATATGCAGACAATATGATACTTTATATAGAGAACTTCAAAAAATACACAGAAAAGCTAATTGAAAAAATAAACCAGTTCAGTAAGGTAGCTGATACAAAACCAACACACAAATATCAGTGGTCTTCTTATACACAAAAAATCAGTCAGAAGAGGAAATAAAAAAACTCACTCCATTTATTATCACACCAAAAAAAAATTAAATACCTGGGAATAAACCTAACAAAAGAAGTGAAAGATCTATACAAAGAAAACTAAAGCATTGTTAAAAGAAATAGAAGAAGACATTAAAAAATGGAAAGACATTACCTGCTCATGGATTGGAAGGATTAATGTTATCAAAATGGCCATACTATCAAAAGCAATCTACAGATTCAATGCAATTCCTATAAAAATTCCAATTGACATTTTAAAAGATAGAAGAAACAGAAGAGATATTGGAGGTATTACAATCCCAAACTTTAAACTATCCTACAAAGTCATAAGAATAATAAAAATAGCATGGTGCTGGAATAAAAACAGATAATTAGACCAATGAAACAGAATTGAGTGCCCAGAAATAAAACCATACATGTACTAATTTTTGATAAAGGGGCAAAACATACATTGCAACAAGGATTGCCTCTTCAACAATGGTACTAGGAAAACTGTACTATGACATGCAAAAAAATGAACCAAGGCAACTCCTTCACACCGTGTATAAATACCAACCCAAAATGGATAAAAGACTTGAATGTAAGACCTGAAACCATAAAATACATAGAGGAAAATATGGGCAAACACTCTAAGACTTACACTTCAGAAACCTCTTTCAGGACACATCTACAGAAGGTTAAAAAAAAAAAAAAGAAGAAGAAAAACATAAACAGCTGGAACTACATCAAACTAAAAAACAGAAAGAAACCCAACTGAATGGGGGGAAATTTTGCCCTCTATACAAATGATAAGGGTCCAATAACAAAGGTTCACAAAGAACTCACACAACTTAGCAAAAACAAGACAAGAAAGCCCAGTAAAAAAATGGGGAGAACTAAGAAGACAGATCTCCAAAGAGGAAATACAAATGGCCAATAGGCATATGAGAAAATGCTCAACATCACTAATAATCAGGGAAATTCAATTCAAAACCATACTGAGATATCATCTTACACTAGGAAGAATGGCCCTTATTAAAAAAAAAAAAAAAAAAAAAGGGCAACAGCAAGTGCTGACATTGTATGGAGAGAAATTGATAGGGGTACTGTGGTGAAACTGGGGTTCCGTGGTCCTCAGCATTGGTGGTGCTACATTAAAATGGCAGCCATGTGCCCTGGTGGGCGGAAACTTGGATAAGGGAAGTTAAGCCTTCTCATGAGAGAAGAGAGTGAGGGAATTTAAGGAGGATAGACATACAGAGACTCGGGGGTGCAGCAGCATGGCAGGGAAGGAAGCCATGCTATAGGCTTCCATTCTAAGCCTGGGCTGATGAGCAGCCCAGGAAAGCATATTAGAGAAACTTGCGACCTGTGAAGGCTGACTTAGAAATTTGGCACTTAAATGCTTGGTTTATCCTTGAAACTTAGGAGCTTGGAAGTTGTCTAGAGAACTGAGAATTTACTGTGTTGCTGTTTTCATCATGAGACATCTGAAGTGGCTGCTGCTATAGAATGAGTCTTGCTGGTTTTGGGCCACCGTAGAGTTGAAGCTGAAAATATGCTGGAGCTGTGCCTTTTGGAGGAGAAATGAAGATACCATCTTGGTTTGATTTGCTTGAAGTGAATAGCTGTGCCTTTGGAAGAAGGAGTGATATCACCATCTTGGCTTCTTCACCTAGCTTGAAGATGGGACTGCCGCCATTTTGTGGAAACACGTGGCTAAGGGCCCATGTGCTGTTTTTTGGACTAAAGACTGACTGAACGAGGTGTTATGATAATCAAAGGGGTTCATTGTATACTCAGTGACTTTTTTTTATTTTGTCTTTTAATAAGTAAATCTGTCTCACCTTCTCTTAAGGTTAGTGTGGTCTTGATACTGCTCATGTGGGCTGGGATGACACTAAAGGAGTAGTTGGGTTTAAAAGGTCAGGTACTCTCATTTGTAAGTTTAGTTAAGCACCCTGCTTTGACTGTCTTGTTACCCAAATACAAAAGGAACACTCTTATTTTGCTGGCGGGATTGCAAACTGGTGCAGTCACTATGGAAGACTAGGTAGAGGATCCTTAAACTACTGAAAATCAAACTACCATTTGATCCAATGATCACTACTGGGAATTTACCCAAAGGATACAAAAACACTAATTCAAAAGGATACCTGTGCTTAGATGTTTACTGCAGCACTGTTTACAATAGCCAGTATATGGAAACAACCCAAATTTCCCAAAATGGACAAATGGTTTAAAAGATGTGGTATATTTACACAATGGAATATTATTCTGCAATCAAAACTGACAAATATGAAGCACTTGTGGCAACATGGATGACCCTAGAGGGAATTATATTAGCAGAGATAAGTCAGAAAAAAAAAAAAAAAAGACAGAAACTATATGATCTCACCTATAGATGGAATGTAGGAGTGACAGGCAAAAGTCAGGAAAAACCCAGGGTAAGCTGGCAGCAGAAAGGGTACAGACTTTTGGGAGGGGATGGGAGAGGGAGAGCTCAGGTGAGGAAAGAGCACAGGAAGATTGAGATAAGCTCATAAGTGATAGGGTGGCGGGAGAACCCACGGAAATCCATTGATGTAAGATAGATGATAGATGATAGATGATAGCTAGCTAGCTAGATATAAATATAAATATGTAAACAAGATGATTAACAAAAATTTTAAAAAGTAAACATTTTTATATAGTTTCACTGTAAAAAATTGCTACTAAATTAGTATGTAAAATGACCCATAAAAATTTGAGGAAAAGGTAAGAAAAGTAGAGTTATTTAATATCTGAACTAGAAAGTGGTGTCAGATTACAAAGAAAGTTATCTTATACCCCTCTGGGTTCTTCTAGGCTGGCAAAACCTCAAACAAGCATCAGACAGACTAATAAGACAAAAAAATCCCAAAAGAAATTTCATAATGAGTCCTGTATACCCAGGGGAAAACCAGTCTGAACTGACTGAATTAGCTCACTTTTTAACAGTCTAACTAAAATAAATTTCGGGAAGAACAGGGAGCATATTACTGGGAAAACAAAGGTATGCAGATTTATATTGACTTCTTTGAAAAGATATAAGGAGGTTAGGACTTCCAGGGAGAGGCTTATAGAAAAGTTTACAGATAAATATCAAAAGCAACTTCAATCCAGCCTTCAAAGCCCCTCCCATGAAATAAACAAAAAGATTTATCTTAGGGTGGCAGATGATTGTTGCCCTAAGGTAGCCTGATTGTGCTTAATTGTAAATTCACCCATTTACCCCACAAAATTTTATTAAGCATTTAACATCTGTGCTAGTTGAGTAGCTAGGATAAAAGGTCTTAAGAAAATGAAGTCTTTTGCTACTGAGCAAGGAGGTCTTCTACCTGACATGAATAGATTGGGTAATGACATCAGTATTTGCAAAATCAGCTTTACTGTAAATCAGTGGGCAAAGGAGGTGAGAAATAAGCTTGATCTACCACCCTGGTTAAGAAAGGAAATGACTCCACGCCTTCTGCCTTAGCTTCAGGTGGGAGGGGCCACACCTTTTCCAGGTCACTGTGCCTGGATGGGAGGCCTCAGTTAGGTAGTGTTCTCTGGTCCAGATCCAGAGGGTGCAGGGCGTGCTGGTCAGCTGCACACTGCTGGGGGTAAGTGGGTCTGCCCGGAGGCCTCCATGAGGCCTGGGGCTCCCACCCTTCCACTACTAGCCAACGGGGAGCAAAGGTGGAGAGGACCTCAGGGTATGTCCCCTCAAGTCTGGAGAGCCCAGGAGGGGGGATGGATGGGCTTGTAGCCCTATTCACCAGTGGATGGTTGTTGCATGGGGCAGCCATCAGCAGCACAGCTCTGTCAAGGCATTTGCCCCCAGGCCCCAACCCAAGGGGGGATTGGGATGGTACATGCGTGGACATCTGGACCCCACCCCCTCACAGGGAGGTACTGGTGGTGCTGGGCGAGTGGGGGGAGGGCACAGTCTGGGTGTGCCCCCTCCATTTCATCACTCTCCAACTAATCTTCAGGAGGAGCAAGAACATATAATACAAACCCCATCGTAAAACAGGTGAGGGACCAAGTAAAAATCCAACCCACAAGTCTGAGCTGGACATAGCAGATGGACAATCAAAAGAACTAATTCAGGTGAGACATGAGAAACATCTATAGAAATACGATATCATGAAGTGCACCTATGAGCTCGCCAGGTCTGGAAGACCCAAGACCTCATTTCAGAGATGCCTTCTGGGAGAGCAAGGCTCCCCTCCCCACTTTACGGGAGAGGAAAGTGTTATGGGGGATAGGGAATACCCCTTTTTAAATTCCTTTTTGCTATGGATTCCTCCGCCTGTGTGCAGCAGCTGCTCGGGGATCAAACCTTAGCAACTAGGATAGACATAGAAGTTTATTTACAGATAAGGGAAAAACAAATTAAAAGAGTCCATACCCTCACAAGTGTTCCAAACGGAATAAGCCCCACTTCAGCTCCTGAAGGAGATGCGTGGGGTTTACCTCAGTCTTAGGCTACTTCTGGTTGAAAACGCCAGGCTATGTCCTTGACTCCTGGTCCTCTGTCACTCTGTTAGGGGGCTGTGGCTCCCAGTATTGGTGTTGCTGTGTTAAATAGCTATTGTTTGCATTGGTGGGTGAAGAGTTGGAGAAGGGAAGTTAAGCCTTTTCTCAATAAAAGAGGATTAAAGGATCAGGGAGGGGACAGAGAGAAAGGACAGGGAAGGAGACAAACAGAAGGGAAGAGAGAACAGAACAGAGTGAAGAGAATGGAGAAGTAAGGTGTAGAGAGGAGCAGCAGAGAGGCTGGAGGCCTCAGAACTGCCGCTGCCATGCAGGGCAGCAGGGCAGGAAAGGAAGCCAAGCTGTGGGCTTCCATCCTCAGCCTGGGCCGGTGAGGAGCCTGGGGAAGCATGTTAGAGAAACTTGTGACCTGTGTGAGCTGTTTTGGAAATGTGATGCTTGAATACTTGGTTTAATGTTGAAACTACGAAACTTGGTAGTCTTCTGGAGAACTGAGGAGAATTTGCTGTGTTGCCATTTTCAGGGTGAGACATATGAAGTGCTTGCTGTGTTGCTGTATCAAGTGAGTTTTGCTGATGCTGGGTCACTTTGGAGCTGGAGCTGAAAGAATGCCAGAGCTGTGCCTTTTGGAGAAGAATTGATTACGCCATCCTGGTTTTCCTCACTGGATTTAAATCTCTTGCTTTTGGAGAAGGATTGTGGATGCCCTCTTGGCTTCTTCTGGCTTGGAGGGAGTGGATCTGTGTCTTCTGAAGAAGAAGTGGTGATGCCATCTTAAATGCTTCATCCAGCTTAAGGTGGGGCAGCTATCATTTTGTGGCTGCATATGGCTGATGCAGCCATGTGCGCTTTGGACTAGAGACTGGACTGTGTGGTAAGATTACCAAAGGGGTTTCCTTGAACCCCTCAGTGACTCTTGTCTGATTTGTCTTTCAATAAGTAAATTTGTTTCTGCCTCCCTCTTAAGGTTTATGTGGTCTTGCTACTGCATGCTCAGACTGGGAAGAACAGGTGTGTGGCTGGCCTTAAATGGCCAGCTGCTCCCCTTTGTAGGTTTGGTTAAACACCCCTTTTTGCCTGTTTTGCCACCCGATTTCAACTCCAGTTGGCACCAGATGACTCCAACCCGCACAGGTGAGTTTCAGGCAGGTCTCTGGGAGGCAGGCCTATCGGAGTTTCATGGTGGCTCTGCACTTCACCAGGGTCACCTCTCTTCCACCTTCACACAGCTCTAGATCCTCAGGGACCCTAATGCTGGGAAGGTGAGGAAGCTCCAAAGGACTCAGCTTCTGGATCCTTCTCCTGAGGCCGAAAACCTCTGCAACTGATGCCAATTTCCAGGTTCTCTCCCTTGCTCTATACTCCTCTCCATAATCGTATCTATTTTCTGCTCCCTTCCTCTCTTTTTATCCTTTTCCTTGCTTCCCCTCCCCTCATCAACCAGAGGCCCCCAATTCACAACCACCCCCTTGGTGGTCTGTACTTCCCTTTTCCCTCAATGTCTTGGGGTCACCAGCTCAGGACCTTTCATCTGCATAATCACTAAGTCTGCCTAGATAATCACCTTACAATAAAAAGGTGGCCTTATCTGATCTCAGGCTAGTCTTAGTGTCTCTGTCTTTCAGATGCAGGTGATAGCAAAGCCCACATTCCTTTCTCAATGAATAGCATTGTCCTTATTGGGTCCAGGCTTCAAAAAGGAAAGCCAAAGTCTGGGTGCATAGGCCCCACAGCAAAGCTGCAAACTGAGGCAGAGGAGATCATCTACAATGGCCAATCACAATTGCCTGTATCCACAGAGAAACTTCTTCACCAGCAATGACATGGGGTGAGACCCCCACCTAAATCTAACGCCAGAACCATAAGATAACAGAGATGGGGTTGGAGAGCACAGCCTCCAATGAGAAAGCATGGAAAGACCACAAATAAAAATAGACTGGCTGCCCAACACAGACGTAAGGCTGAAAACCTACCATCAAGGCTCGCCTGGTTCCGAGAACATAGTCTTTCACCCAGTGAAAGAACACTACCACAGGAAAGAAAGAGACTAATATACTTGACACAGACTAGCAAACAATGAAGAGTGGGGTGTGAGAGAATGGTGGGGGCACCTGAGGGAGGGAGGTGGGGGAGATAGCCCAAAAACCATTTACTGAGGTTGTGATTAAAAAAAAAAAATATATATATATATAGATAGATAGATAGATAGATAGATAGATAGATAGATAGATAGATAGATAGATAGATAGATAGATAGATAGATAGATAAAATTAAAGGAAATGATATAATATAGGTTTGGGGACTAGAGATCAGAACAAAAAAGTCAATTCTATTGGTTGAAAATTGGGTGTTTTGGTAGGCACTTATACTGGGAAGGCAGCCAGGGTGCTGGGCTGGGCAGGGAGAGCAGGAGGCAGATAGGCAACACGGGAATCTTGATGCTCTTTCTCTGGACTCACTCTTTCATTATCTTCGCATTCTCTCCTTTCTGGCATTCTTCCTGGCATCCTTCCTGTATCCTCAGGGTGATGCTGTGTTATGGTGGGGCAAGAGGGGGGGCAGGTATACAGGTGGATGTCACTCCAACTGTTAGGAGTCACATGTGAAATGAAGAAGAAATTGAGATGGAAGAGATTGATAGTGATCTGTGAGGCTAGCCCACAGAATGGGGATCCTGGGAAGCATGTCCAGGTCCGGCTTTAATGAAGTCGAAATGCCACTTATATACCCCAGCCAGGAAATGTTACAAAGCTGTAATGAGGAAGTAGCAAAGCGTATGTGACATGTGGGGATGCATGAAAACAAGAGACTTTATCTTTGGGGCAACAGTCATTTACTAATAGGTCAGATGTCTCTTGGGACATTCCAAAGAGGTTAGGAGACTGTGTCACAGGTGAGAGACTGGCTATCGACCACCTGCTAGTGTGCCAAAGGGGACTAGAGAGATAGGAGGTGTTCCTTTTATCTGAAGCCCCATCTCTCTACCTGCTTCCACATTCCACACCAACAATGCTATCTTTTATCCTTTCCTCCTAGGCCCAGGTGAGCCCAGGCACACATTTGCACATGAACCACAGTGACAGATACGTACAATCATAGGGAGGGCACAACACCACAGGTGCTGGCCATAGAGGCTAATGGTAGAGGGGTAAAATTCCTGATAACTTATCTACCCTACATTGGGTTAGGGACAAATAAGTGTGAGTTTGGTGGAAGTTTCTTGGTTAGTAATGGACTAGTTTATCTATGAAATGTTGAAGATGCTTTTCTTGCAATAACTGGAGTTGTGAATTTCTCCTGGTGTGAGCCTGTCTCTAAGTAGCTTCCTTCTGTGCACTATCAGGTTCCAGCTGGTCTTGGAGCACAATCCAAGGTGCTTTGCTTCTATTTGCTCAGGCTTGCCAGAGAAACTATAAATACAAGCCTTAAAGAGAAAGTTAGGTAAGCTTTTTCTCTTTTTTTTTATACTTTAGGATCTGAGACCAATTCAACACTTAGTCTTGCTTTAGCTTGAAAGGAGCTTAGAAACACATCTATTGTAAGGAAATGTGATGATTTATCAATATAGTCTTCTGTAAGCCTAGAAGTATAAGTTTAAATAAGCACTGTCCTATTGAGTATTAAAGGTGACATAAAAATAATTTTTTCCCTGATCACATTAAATGTGTTGTTGATATAGAGCATTTGAAAAATGGAGAAAAATGTAAAGAAGAGAATAAAGATTATCTTCAATTCAACTACTCAGGGAATTACTCTAAAAGTTTTGGTAATTTTTCCCCACCTTCTTTCTGTCTTTTCTATAAAAATAGGAAAAAAAGGCTAAAATAAGGTCCTTTATATGCCTCCATACCTATTGCCCTTTCAGTCTCTCTCAAAGTATAATCCTAAATCAATCAACTTGGATTTTCCTAAACAGCATAAGACATCCCCACTGCACCCACTTTCAGCTGAGGGAAGGTGATTTTACTTGAAAACTTTACTTTTTTTTTGCTTATAACCTTGTTCTATCCTCTATCTGTCTATAAATACCCTCCATTTTGTGTGAGAACTTGCAGTATCTGGATGGAATGCTGCCTGAATCATGAATCACTAAAGAAAGCAAATTAGATCATTAAATTTGTGAATTTTGCTTTTTAGCACCTCGTATATAATAATATAATACTATTTAATCACTTTGTTATTTTTATTGTATTATATCATTTAACCTTAATGTTATCTAACAGCATATTATAAATGTACTCATTTATAAAGTATGCCTTTAAAAGTATGCTTTAAAAGGCTATGTTCAATATTAAGGATACTTTTTGCTGTATTAAATATCTATAATAAGTATAATTAGATAATATTAGGTTTAGATACCAGGTCAAGAGAAAACAAAGAAAAATTGTTACCCCTGCCTTGAAATAGAAAATCTGGTTCTTCACATGATTTCCTGTCACACTCATTCTGGACCTGATCCTCAACTAAAGCTGGTTCATGGACATGGGCCAGGCAGCTGCACAGATTGTGTACTCAAAAGAACCACCCTTTTAATATTCTGATGTGTTGCTGTCACTATTGTGAAATTCTTAATGATTTTAAACAAGGAATCTACACATTCACTTAGCACAGTTTCTTATAAACTATGTAGCCTGTCTTGTCAAGGCACGTGGCCATTAGCCAACTTGGCCCACTCTTGTGGTTACCCTGATATTTGAATATGACATAGGCCCTAGAACAGAAGGGAGTCAGACTCATGGGGATGAGGCTCCTAGCATTCCTCCTCTTGCCATAGTGACCACAACTGTACCCAAAGCTTCAGGAAACAATGATACCAACTACATTTGTCATGGGGAAGTCAGGAGTTGAGAGCTAATTTAATAAAGTTAATTTGAATGGAAATGTTGTGACCCAGAACTGACTTAATCTATGTTTTTCTTACTCTTGTTCCTTCTCCAAAGTTTAACCAACAATTTCATAGCTCTTAACAGCTTGTACAAGACTGTCTACAATTATCTTTGTCTACCATTTTAACCTTCTCCTTTCACCAGTGGGTATAGGGCCTTTTGAGTGCCTGAATTTAGAGTATAAAGTTCCTTTATACTCACCCTGAAAATTGGTTCCTTTTGAGAGAACAAGCAAAATGGAACAGCATCCCTCTCAACTTAGATTCTTATACCACCTTCCTGCATACCATCTTACCTGTTTCATGCCTGAAACTTCTCTCCTGAGAGGTAGAGAAGTCCAATAATGACTTAACTCAGTTTCTCAGAATATGAAATACTGAAATGTATTGAGGGAGGGAAATTTGTGCAAATCAGTACAAAACATGTGAAGCAACAAGATATATACATAACAAATACATAAAAGGCAAACCCATTTGAACATAGAAGAGATTCCTTGGGACTATGTAAATTTGTTATCAGGCAAGATGAAGAGTGATAGGGGTACTCTGGTGAAATTGGGGGACTGTGGCCCCAGCATGGTAATGCTGCATTAAGATTGCCATTGTGTCCTGGTGGATGGAGACTTGGAGAAGGGAACCCAAGCCTTCTTGTGAGAGGAACAGAGAGAGGGGATTTAAGGAGGAGTATGGCTGGAGAGCTGGAGAGAGAAAGCTGGAGAAGAGAGAGAGCAAAGGAGCAGCAAGGAGGCAGGAGGCCTTGGAGCTGCTGATGCCATGGGCGGCAGCAGGGCAGGGAAGGAAGCCACACTGAGGCTTCCATCCGCAGCCCAGGCTGGTAAAGAGCCCAGAGAAGCATATTGGAGAAACTTGTGACCTGTGTAAGTTGACCTGGAAACTTGGTACTTGAAATCTTGCTTTAACTTAAAACTGCAAAGCTTGGGGATTGTCCTAAGATCTGGAGAGAACTTGGAGTGCTGCTGTTTTCATAGTAAGATGTCTGAAGTGGTTGCTGCTGCTGTTGTTTTGAATGAGTCTTGGTGGTTTTGAGTCACTTTAGAGTTGAAGCAAAAAGAATGCTGTAGTTGTGACTTTGGAGGAGGATCAATAATGCCATCTTGATTTCTTCATTTGTCTTGAAGGTGGGACAGCTGCCATTTTGTGGGCACATGTGGCTAACGGACCCATATGTAACCTTTTAAATTAGAGATGGGACTGTGTGATAAGATTACCATAGGGGTCACTTGTATCTCAGTGACTTTTGTCTGTTTTGTCTTTTTTTAGTGAATATAATTCTTTTTCTAGCCTCTTTGTAAGATAGTGTGGTCTTGCCACTGCTTGCATGGGCTGGGATGGACCTGATGAGTGGCTAGATTTAAAGGACCAGCTGCTTTCATTTGAAAGTTTAATTAAATTCTCAGTTTAAGTAGTTCATTACTCATTTCAAGGGGCACCCCAGCACCTCAACCTTCCTACTCTAAATTGGTTCTACCTTTGCCACATAAAGATAAATATACTCTTAGTGCAAATGACTCAATAGAAAAATAACTAATACAATTAGTGTGTAATAAAGAGAAGAGAAAAAATAGACTTTAAAAGTTTCCCCGTGAGCCGGGCATGGTGGCTCATGCCTGTAAGCTTCAGCCTACAGCATCTGGGGCTAGGGATTGCAGTTCGAGTCCTGCTCAGGGCAACATAATGAGACCTAGTCCTAAAAAATAGCTGGACGTGGTGGCGTGTGCCTGTAATCCCAGCTACCTGGGAAGCTGAGGCTAGGGATTGCTTGAGCTCGTGGTACCCCGGGCAACATGAGCCTGCAGTTTCACAGGCAAAAATAGCGAAACCTAGTCTCCAAAAAAAAAAAAAGTTTCCCCATGAAACACCCAAAGTTACCCATCCCCCTCATGAGTAAATGCCCAGCCAAATAGAATTGGTCAAAAGTGGAGTGATTGAGGTAGAAATCTTAATTCTAATGCATCTTCTGGTGGGGAACCATAGGAAAGTGATAGAAGGGGCCAGGTAAGTCTGGAAGGAAAAAAACAAAATCAAATTTAGAATAAAGGCTGCCAATGTCAGCTTCACCATGAGTCTCTCACCTACTTATTACTCTCTAAAGTGTCTCCTCCCATTTCCCAAAATCTCTGGTACAAGTCCAAGACCAAGAAGCAAGCATGGCTTCTTCACATGTTTCTCTGTTCCAAGTGCATTCTCCAGGCCTTCTTCCTATCTCCCTTCTTCCTTCTTCTATCTTCTTTTTCCTGAGTCTTTTCTGTCTTCAACTCCCTGCCTAGCTCCACCGTTCCTTAGGTGGGTCAGGGAATATGGAAACCCCCCTTTCCCTGGGGATCATACTGCTGCAAATTTACCCAACACCTAATTGTCAGTTGCCATTTTTCCTATGCCATATCCAACCCTCATTTTTTTTAGCCTTGTCATAATAACACTAATATTTTATAATTTGATAGCATTTTGAACTCATTTCTCAATACCTTTAGTAGGATTCAATAATACCTTTTGATTTATGAATTAATTTGTCACATGAAATAATATTTCTACAGCATTATTGCATTTTCCTGATATAACACCCTCTAAGTGGTTTGTTAAGTTTAGAGATTATTTTTATCAGGAAATTTAAAATCTAAATTCCATAGCATGGAATCAGGAAGAAAACCATGGTGTTATGAATTGAGCTTCTGGATTCTGTGCCCTGTTCAGTCGGTGATCAGTGATTGTGTGACCTTGCATCTATCAAATAATCTTTTTATGTTTCTACTTCTTTAATTGTAAAATTAAAGGATTAAACTCTAACAGTCTTTATAACCAGTGATATCATCCTGATGGCTAGGTAGCCCCCATATCTCTTTCCTCTTTTCTCTTGCAATAATATTCATACTGGCTTGTTTGTGGTTTATTTATTTATTTATTAATGCTGATGAATTTATAAGATAACAGACCATTGGAAGCCCTTCATTTCCTGATGTTTTTGTTTATTAACTTAAAGGTTTTTAAAAAATAGATATTTATGCAAAAATAAAACTAGCAGCACAGACCTGGTTACAACTTTATGAATGATATTGCATGACATATGAATGACTGGTATCTGGGCATTCTTAGACCACCATTGCTTTTAAACTGTCATTCCAATTTGATTTATTCTGAATGCCTGCCTGCCTGCCTTCTGGACATCCAGCATTTTGTAAATGCTACACAGAGGGTGCCTTTGTGACTATCCCTCTTGGAAAATCCTAGACACTCAATGCCCATTGAGCTTTCCTAGGTATTTCCCAGGTTCAGACACAGTTTGTTGCTGTGTGACTCTGTCGGGAGGAGAAGATTCTTGAAGTCTTGCTTATGAACTTCTCCAGGCTCTACCCCCCATTCCTTTGTCTTTTGCTGAATTTGTTTTTTATCTTTTAGTTGTAATATTTTTAACTGGGGATCATTTGTAGGAGTTAGCCTACATTCTGGTCTGAGTCCTCCCTAGGAGGCAATCCTTCAATCTGAAGATGGTCTTAGAAATGCCAATCCAGTGTCCATTAATGTTTCCTCTTTTCCAAATCATTGAGAAGCTAGTTTATTTCATATACATTTCTGTGAGAAGAATTAGAATATAACCTACAGTTTTGTACAGCCTAAATGAGTTGAGCAACCATGTTAATTGGCTCAAAGTAGAAAAACACTGTTCTCTTTCTTGTTCATGTTCTCATGAATGTGACATTACAAAAAAAGTCATTTTTCAAGTTAATTTATCAGTAGTAAGATCATCAGCATTAAGATCATTTGTGTATAGAGAACTTCTGGGAAAGTCAATGTGTGAGTATTTCAAAGGCTGTTCTGATTGGGGAGGGACTCAGAAATCTGTATTGCCCCCTTCCTGAAATCAAGCTGGGAAGTCTGATTTGACTCTGCTATAAAATAATACATAGTAACTGTAAACATACCACAAATTTACTTCCTCACAGAAGAAAAGAAATATTTGCTAAAGTAACAGCATTATTTACTGGTGAACTCATAAGTGGAATGACAGTATCATAATTAGCTCAACTAAAAAACAAAATCTGAGCCTGGAAGAAATCATAGATGCCATGGATAAAGACACATGGCACATGGATAAAGTCTGATTATTGTATCTATTTTCTTTTCTTTTGGTGCATGGATGAGTGTAGGGAATGTTTTTTCGTAAAAGCATCTGTTATGATCATATCATGTATATTTCATTTAAACTTTATGGCACCTTGAGATGTGCTTTGTCTCCATTTTATAGGTCAAGAAGCACATTGTCATTGTGGAAATGGGATTTGGACTTAATTGCTGAGTCCTTTTGCTATATAGCCTATTGCTGTAGGCTATTGCTACAGTCATAGGTTAGGTCATCTACTCTTTGGACCAAATGCCCAGTTCACTACCTTAGGGGACTTTTTCTTGTGGTTGCTAATATCTTTTTTTTTTTTTCCTGACTGAAGGGTGACTAGAAACCCATCTTCTATATGCCCTGCAAAATAGACAGAACAAGGAGAGAGGCATGTAATCATCTCTACTTAGAGAGGTGGCATTGAAATCTGGAAGAGCATGTAGCCAAAAATACCCTCAATGGTCCAGCAGTCCTTGCTAAACTGAGTGCGCAGGAAATGCGCTTTAATTACCACCGGTTACAGCTATCTGGGAGATATTTTGCTGTTTGTGACTCTTTCCTGGTTAGCCTGATGCTTTTGTTTAAAAAGGAAAGTTATGTTCCTGATAGCTGCTTGTCAGCCTGAGTTTCCTAATTGTCTCCAGTTCTTCTCTGCTTTTTGAAGTTGTGCTTCAGTGAATCTGTAAAGCATTTCCTTTCTATCCCAGCTCATGATTATCCCACTTCAATTTGCCATCCACAGCTGTCTGGGATCCAGCTGTCACCCTCCAATGCACGTGAACAGTCCAGCAGAACAACATTATTGTGTACCCTGGCTTTGCTCCAAGACTGCAGGAGGACATTGCTTCCCTTGGAGGATGGTGTGTTGAAGAATAAAGGAAGGAATTTAGAACAGAGTTCATAGCTGTAAACATCCTATATACGAGCAAGGTGCTGGTCTTGAGAGATGATACATGATACATGTTTGAACAGGGGAGATAACATGCATCCTTATTTTTATTCATTTTCTTCTCAAGGTTTAAAAGTGTGATAAGATACTTTTTTTTAGTGTGGCTCTATAGCATGCTGGGAACAAGAAGGTTCAGTTTTAGAGAGAAGATAGGGCAAAAGGAAACCAGCCAGAATGGCATGAAGGAAGGGTGGGATTTTAGGCAACAGGAAGAAGTGCTCCACAAATTAGCAAAGACCAAGACCAAGCAGAAGCAACATTGATACAGTCTGGGTTCCTGTTGGGATCAGAGGGTTTCTTTGAAAAGATTATTTAAAATATTATAGACTTAATCACTGTTGTACATTTTGATCCTTACAATGTAAGAAATATATGTTGTCAGTTTTATTTTACATATCAGAAATTCATAGCTCTGAGAGTTGAAGCAATTCACCCAAGGCTGTATCATCAGCACATGGTATAGTCAGATCATGAACTTCACCCAAGTGTCTACAACTATGCCACCATGTGAGCAAAACCAAAGTAGCTGTATTAAGGTGAAAATTTAAAACTGAACTCTTTATTTTCTCCTAGACATCACTCAGTCCTCCTTTGTTTATTTCCTATCTTGGTTAGTGGCATCATAATTTGTGAGCTGAAACCAGGGATTTAGCTTATTGCCTGACCCTGCATCACTCCTCAAGATTCAGCTGACATGCTACATCTTCTATCACCTTTTGTTAATCTCTCCCATGTGAAACATTTCCTGAGCTCTGTATCATAGCATCTTTAGCATCCTGTGACATTTTAGGTGCCCATCTTCCTCCTCCCCTAGAACTGGGCATCTCCAGAGGTCAGGGATTATGTTCTGTATACCTTTACATTAACAAATGACTGTCATTGTTTAGTGTTTTAAACATATAGCAGGATGAATGAATGAAAACCAGAATATTAAGAAAATTTAATACATGCCTTCTTTTATTTGTGACTCTTCTTCCCTTTGGCACTAACCAGTAGAAATTTTTCATCTAGAAATGTGAACTATTATAGTAGGCATTGAATTTGGTGGCAGTTTTACAAGATGCACAGGAAGGAAATGACAAGTGCACCATGTGTTTGTGATTTTAATAATCTTTAACTAAGCATTTTGGTTGGCCATAAGCCACAGATACTATTAAAGTGAATGCCTTCTCCAAGAAACTTTGCCAAACATTCAAATGTTTTTGAAACATTCAATGCAGGTATTAAAACAGGATGCCAAGATTCATATCCTTCAGATACTACATTTTTAAAAATTTTGTTTTTGCCTAGCCTAGCACAGACACTGGATAGTTGTGCATCCTGACTCCTTTTCCTTCATTTGTACATAGCTTAACAGATGGGAACTAACAACTTAGGGATGGTGTAGCTGATTAGACCTGCCTGCATAATATAATACCTGAGACTCATGGAATTGTTACTTCTTACTTCAGAACTTTTAGGAATAATTACCTCTTTTATTTTTCAAAAATATTTTGCAAGTCTATTAATAATTGGTTCAGAATGACTCTCTTGATGTCTTCTTCATTCTACTAAGTTGTTCAACAACTCCAAGGACATATTGAGTTAAAAGGATCTGGAACGAGCCCCATTTCCTAAAGTCAAGTACAAAGAAAATAGGAAGGTGCATCCATCACAACAGCCATGACTTCTGTTGCAGCAATATGAGGTTGGAGGGCTGTTGAGTGGTGACTTTCCAATAATCATTGGCACCATTTGCTTAGTAGCCCATGTGAAAGCTCCATCCACATGGACAGTACTTAATGTACAATCAGAGCTGAGCTACGGAGTGATTTTTCACTTCAGTTTTTCCTGTGCTGGAGCTAATGCTCCTGCCAATTCCTGAGAACCCATGTAGAATGAAGGTTATCAAAATTGAAATCCTTCGAACAATCCTACCAAGTTCTCTCACTTACTCTCTTAGATTACTAGTGGTTAAGTCTTCCTCCTTCTTACTTCCAAAATCTTTAGATTTAATGTACAAATAAATCTTACCTTATCTTCTTATATTAATTTTGCTTTTCAAAATATTTTGAGAAGTTTGTCTTGTCCCCTTTCCTTAGAGCAGTGAATGTTACACAATGAGAAAGGCAGCTCAAGGAGTTGTATATGTAACATATTATGTATACAAATGTATCTATGCACATGTGTTTTCTCTATATATGCATCTATCTATCTATCTATCTATCTATCTGTCTGTCTGTCTGTCTGTCTGTCTGTCTGTCTGTCTGTCTGGTTTCTCTCTCACTCTTCCTCTCTCTTTCAATATAGATTTAAAGTCAGAGATAGATATAGCCTGATATATAATATATATAATATATATAAAACCTCTTACATATAATTTGCCACTGCTCACAAGAGGAAAAAAATACCACCAGATGTACCCAGTATCAGTTCTACTCTTTGTCACATATTCTGTCACCAATATCACTAGTCACAGAAGAAATGGTGCCTGAGGGCAGATTAAGTTATGTTCTTATAATGACTATAGAAGCTGCTAAATAATTTATTTATTTATTTATTTATTTATTTTTAATTGTAGTTTTATTTTGTTCTTTGGGTTGCAACCACTCTGTTATATATTTTTCCCCCTCCCTCCTCCCTCTGGTGCTCCCTCCATTCTCTCACACCCCACTCTTTGTTATTAGCTGTGCTGAGTCCATTAGTCTCTTTCCCATGTTAGTGTCTTTTCTCTGGGTGAGGGGCTGCGTTGTTGGGTCCCGGTGCCCCTTGATATTAGATTTTCAGTCTTGAGATTGTGTTTGGTGGCCAGGTTATGTCCTTTTGATATCTGTCCATGTTTTCTTGCTGTAGCCCTTCCTCTCCAATCCAATCCCCTCGCCTTTGCTTTGCTGCTTTTCCTTATGGGTCTGGTGTCGGTCTTTGGGGGTTTTGTCTTTTTTTACTGGTTCACTTGGTTGTCCATCTGCGGTCTGTGGGCTGGACTTTAGCCTGGTCCCTCTTCCGTTCTATGTTGCGGGGTTGCTGTTGCAT